>CM019149.1:240207881-240714887 GCA_009733165.1 Naja naja | reverse complement strand
ACCAAGGCTCTTAAATTTTAAATTTAAAACAAAGGGTGATATAACATTAGAACTAATAGGAGAGGATTGAAGGCCAGACCTTTGTAGTATTAGCCAATCTGTTTCCTAGAATATATCCACACTCCCTTTTTTTATTTCCTTTTGTTGGTGCTTATGCTAGAGGGGATGGTCTGGATTTTTCTTAACTAAAACAACTTGCCTCACATAAAGGAAAATTATTATATCACTGTCCCCTCATTGCCAAAGGAAGCAATTAAAAATAGAATCAAATCAGTTTTAAGAGATATATATTTGATCTTCTGAGTTCCCACCTCCCACCCAAGCTAGATATATTTCACAGTTAGATAAAATCAATACAGGAAATATACCAATATACGGGGAAAAATAATATAGTCATTGATTTTTTTTAAACAAAATTAATCCAGTCCAGAACTTTGCTATTTGTATAGGATTGCTAAGTGTTGTGTCCACAAGGAAAATGCGGTCATGCTTTAAGTGAGACAAAAGGATTTATGGTTCTGGTTTTCTGGAATTAAAATAAATAAATAAATAAATGCCTTCTAGCCATAGTAGCATCTTAGAAACAGCAGATACCCTAGACCAGCATTTAAATTGTGGATTAGATTATAAAGAGATGCCCTTTATCAAATCAAGGCGGGTTGTACAGATGTACTGAATTGACCCTACATGTATTTGTTCTTTGTTTGGTTGTAAAGAATTTACTGTGCAGTAAGGAAATAAATGGATAATTAAACCATATTAATATAACAAATTGTATTAATTTTTCCAGCCTCTTAACTGAAGCAGATTAAAGAGTCTTGTAGTTAATCTTTTGAACTTTATGACTATTTTCTTATATTTTTAAATCTTTGAATGTATTTTCATATAGTTTTGTTTTTACGAAATGATTTTGATGCAAATATGATATGAAACACCACAAATATTAAAATATATACATTTGAGTTGTACTTTGTCAACTTCTGGGACTTTCATTGGATGGACAAAGAAAATTATGTATCTGTAATGCTTATTTCTTTTAATGAAATCTTCCTTTTTAAATATTGTACTGTATCTCACAGACAAAAATATGTGCCAACTATCAGATGTCAGTTGTATGTGGAATATTATTCTAGTCATAACTGAATAATGACAACAAAGGCTCAAATTAGACTAGCAACTATAACATAATTTGTATAAAAGCCAGAAAGCCCAAGTTTTATTATAAGAATCCATTGTAATCCTGTAATTTTAAATTGTGGCAATATTATTGTGTATGACCTATTCCCAGATAGATAATTTATCAAGTAAATGTATAATAAAATAATTATCATCATTTGATTTCTCTGCATATTGGAGGAATGGGTCCGGGGAGGGAAAATTGGAAATCTTCAATATGCAATGTCATCTCATAATTTAAGAATAAGTGTTCATAAATTATCGACAAGCTATTTCTGGATTTAGATATTTTAAAAAACTTGAATAGCAAATTTAAGGGTGTTTGGATTTCGGTGTTTCAAAAAAAATCATATTAATCCTATATCAGGGCTTATACTATATTTGAGATCTCTTGCCTAAAAGTCACAGAAAAGTGAGATCCAGAGACTGGAATCTTTCATCACTGGTACTACAGGTAGTCCTCAACTTACAACAGTTCATTTAGTGACCGTTGGAAGTTAGAACGGCACCAAAAAACGTGAATTGAGACCATTTTTCACACATACGACTTGCAGCATCCACATGGTTTACATTCGGATGCTTTACAACTGACTCACGTTTATGACGGTTGCAGTGCCCTGGGGTCACATGATCCCCTTTTGCGACCTGACAAGCAAAGTCAGTGGGGAAGCCGGATTCTGCACTACTATTACTATTAATCTTTTCATCACTCCTTATCATCTGTCCCCTCCCACTTGTGGCTGTATGACTGTAGCTTTGTCGCTTGTATCCTTACAATTTATATTGACTGTTTCCTAGTATGATTTGGTATTGTACCCTATGACTATCATTAAGTGTCATACCTTATAATTCTCGACTCTTGAGGAATGTATCTTTTATGTATACTGAGAGTATTTACACCAAGACAAATCCCTTGTGTGTCCAATCACACTTGGCCAATAAAGTATTCTATTCACTTAATAACATTGTCACTAATGTAACAACTGGAGTGACTCAGTTAACAAAGGTGACAAGAAAAATCGCAATATGGGGCCAAAATTCACTTAACAAATTTCTCACTTAGCAACATAAATGTTGGACTCCATTGTGGTCGTCAGTCAAGAACTACCAGCATCACTCTGGAGATCCCAGAAAAAGTCTGGTGGGTTCTGTACCATAGATTTAAATATTAAAATAGAATTCTTGCCAAATGTGTAGATAACAGGAACATCAAGTTCCATTCCTGTTACGGCTTGCCCCTTGCTATGCGTAACTGCAGATAAGAGGCACAGAAAAGAAAAGGCTGAAAAGCTGCATATTTCAACATTTAAAAGCAGTGTAATTTCAATCATCAGGATTCCAGCAATCACTCTAATTAAATCATGATTCTTGAGCCAAACTTCAAAAAACTTCAAAGGATTTATTAGAGGCAACATATTGGCACTGCCCTGTATGTCCCCTCTAATAACTCCTGTGAAGTTTTTTGAAGTTTGGCTCGAGAATCATGATTCCTATGCCTGTTTTAGTAGTTGCCATCAATTACTTTTCAGACCATTTTCCTCCTTTAGTTTATACAGGTAGACCTCAACTTATGACTACAATTGAGCCCAACATTTCTGTTGTTAAGTGAGACAGTTAAGTGCATTTTGCCCCATTTAAGACCTTTCTTGCCATGGTTGTTAAGTGAATCACTAGCTGTTAAATTAGTAGCCCTGTTGTTAAATGAATCTGGCTTCCTCATTGACTTTGCTTGTCAGAGGGTCATCCCTGGGACACTGCAACTGTCATAAACATGAGTCAGTTACCAACCATCTGAATTTTGACCCTGTCTTCATGGGGATGTTGCAATGGTCTTAAGTGTGAAAAACGGTTGTAAGTCACTATTTTCAGTGCTGTTGTAACTTTGAACGTCACTAAATGAATGTTGTAAGTTGAGGACTACCGGTATATCATACTATAGTAGTAACATGCTCAAGCATGAGTCTTTTTCACCTTAACACTTCTTGTTTCCAGATGGAAAGATCAGTTACATGTATTGTTAGTCCTTTCAAATTCAGAGAGGGCTAGAAATTCAAATCAAGGATTGAAGAACTAGAGCACATAAAAGGTAACATTATTTTGTGGAATTCTGGTGGTTTGGTTTTAAGCAACACATAAAGTATATATGGCAGTGAAAATGGTACAACAGATGTTGGGAACTTTGGATCATATATGCTGAAGACACCAGACATATAAGAAATGGAGAAAATCCACAAATCACAGAACAGCATATTAAAGTATAAGTTGTTTACCAATCGTAAAGGAAGTTTCCTTGCATGCGAATAGAATATCAAACAGCATGTGAATAGAATATCAAACATCAGCACAGGGCTTAGAAATATCGGTACCAACTTACATTAAAATTGGAATTCTTGGAGGGGTGCTCTATTTCTATGAAAGCTTTCTTAAGTGCCTCTTTGAAGTGGTGTTGTGAAGTGCACAATCAAGGATCAAAGCAGAGTATTGCTTTGCTGTAAGCTAATAGTGGACAAAGCTTCAGTCAACAATATAGCAATGCTGGGGATATTAAATTACAAGTTTATATAAAACAGTAATGCCAGTTATTTTAGTTTTTACTTTGGTAATTTTTTAATGTATGTATACTTGTGTAGATGTTCCATTTACTTCAGAAATATCTTCAGAACTGCATACACTTCAAATTTGTCCTTGGCTGTCAGCTCGCACATCAGGGTTGGTTTGCAATTCCATTCTTCATTTTTCTTAGTTTAGATAAAGTTTAGTTCAACTTCCAGAAGTTGTATGTGCTCATCACTGGAGGTTTTCAAGAAGAGGTTGGACAATCATTTATGCGAAATGGTATAGGATTTCCTGCTCAAGCACGGAATTAGACTAAAAGACCTCAAAAGTCCCTTCCAACCCTGTGATTCTATGTTATTGTCACCTGCCAATAAATTTGATCTAGCCTTTTTGTTTCTTTTTCATTTAGACTTCTAAAAGTTCTCTCTCTAGTTCAGTTTCCTTTACAAAAGCTATTCTTTGTAAAAAAAATATCTTCAATGTTTTCAATATGCTTTCTATTTAGGGCTGCCCTTGGGGACTATATGGAGGCTTCAGCTGGTGCAAAATGCGGCCACGTGGGTTGTGATGGGAGTGACCTGATACTCCCATATGACACCCCTCCTGCGCGATCTGCATTGGTTGCCGGTTGCCCTCTGTGTAAGATTCAAAGTGCTGGTGTTAACCTATAAAGCCCTACATGGCTTGGGTCTGGGGTACTTGCAGGAGCTTCTCCTGCCACCATTGAGTTCCAATTGCCCAGTGCGCTCCCACTGGCAGAGCCTCCTCGGGATGCCATCGACCAGACAATGTTAGTTGGCGGCTCCTGGGGTAGGGCCTTCTCTGTGGGAGCGCACACCCTGTGGAACCAGCTGCCCCTGGGGTTACAGTTGGCTCCCAACCTGCGTTCTTTCCGTCGCGATCTAAAGACCTGGCTGTTTTCACAGGCCAGCCTGGATTGAGGGAGACTGGGGTTTTAATTGGACATTTTAGCGTGGAATTTTATTGGTTATTTGGATTGGATTAATACTTTTTAAAATATTTGTATGTACCGTGTTTCCCCGAAAATAAGACCTACCCCGAAAGTAAGACCTAGCACTATTTTCTAAACCTGCCTAATATAAGACCTACCCGAAAATAAGACCTAGTGTAAATCTCCAGTTCCAGGAAGACTTTTCAGGGAGCAACCATGCACCAAAAACACCCCCTACACACTCACACCCACTATTTGGCACCATAAATATATAAGACCTACCCCGAAAATAAGACCTAGTGTGTTTTTGGGAGCCAAAAAAAATATAAGACAGTGTCTTATTTTCGGGGAAACACGGTATGTTATATTTTTGTGTGAGCCGCCCGGAGTCCCTTGGGAGTTGGGGTGGCATATAAATCCAAATAAATCAAAATCAAATCAATAAAAAAACCTAATCAAATGAATTCTCAATATTTTATCTCTACTCATTCTAATTTATTAAAATTGGTTTCTTCCTACCACAACCTCAGTGCAATAATAGAATTTGAGACTAATGAGTGTGCATACTGCCAGCATCTGAGTTTCAATACACATCTTCAATGGGAAAGACTTTGCTAGTCTAGAAAGAACATATACCTCTCAACAGCCTCTGCCTTTGGAATTAAAAAAAAGTTTTGTTCTTCAGGAACAACAAAAGCAAGAATCTTCCTGAATTGGAAGTGGGGTGTACCAACTATCAATAGCTCCGGTGAACAGCTGGAATTAAATCAATAAGTGTAATTGGATATCTAGCATCATCCTGTGAAGTTCAAGCAGGAATGTGACAAGGGTGTCCATTATTCCCACAAGTATTTAGATTGCTTTTGGAAGTTAGGGTAAAATGAGTGGACAATGGGGTTAACATTTAAAAACTCATAAAATGAGAGCATTTGAAGATGATGTGTTGGTATTAGAAGACTTGTTGAAAAGAATAGAATTATTAATGAGAACATGAAATTTTAATATACTAGCTGTTGTAATCTTAAAGAGAATGTCTATAAAATGGTGTATAGATGATATTTATCACTAGAAGTATTGTCAAAAATCGCTGTTCAGTGGATGTGCCATCTTTGGTCATGGGGGGGGAGGTGTTACCCCCCGTGGATAGGGCGAGGAATCTGGGCGTCCTCCTGGATGCACAGCTCAGTTTGGAGGAGCAGGTGGGGCTGTGGCCAGGGGGCTTTGCCCAGGTTCGGCTGGTTCGCCAGCTTCAGCCCTTACCTGGACCGAGATGCCCTTGAACGGTCACTCATGCGCACACATCCAGAATCGACTACTGCAATGCTCTCTACATGGGGCTTCCCTTGCGGATTACTCGGAGGTTGCAGCTGGTGCAGAATGCGTGGCTGTGATGGGGGTATCCCGATACTCCCATGTTACACCCCTCCTGCGCGACCTGCATTGGTTGCCGGTTGCCTCCGGGTTTCCTTCAAGGTGTTAGTAACAACTTATAAAGCCCTTAATGGCTTGGGTGCAGGGTACTTGCGGGAACGCCTCCTGCCTGCATCACAGTCCAATCGCCCGTGCGCTCCCATAGGAGGGGCCTTCTGGGAATACCGTCGGTCAGGCATTGTCGGCTGGCGGTTCCCAGAGCTAGGGCCTTTCTGTGGGAGCGCCCTGTGGAACCAGCTGCCTGCGGATCTGCGTTTGGCCCCTGATCTCTCCTTTCGTCGAGACCTGAAGACTTGGCTGTTTCAGCAGGCCGGCCTGGACTGACCATGGGGTGGGTAGTTTTAACAATGTTTATCTATTTGTAATTTTATTGTTTTCATTGTTTTGTAATTTGGACTTGTTTTTATTCGTTTTTATTGTATATCTTTTTGTATGTTCGCCGCCCTGAGTCCTTCGGGAGTAGGGCGGCATACAAGTCTAAATAAATAATAATAATAATAATAATAAAGTTGGAAATGTAAAGAAGGGTCTTTTTTCCACCCTTGGTGGATTATAAAAAGCTAACAATTATTGGACTAAAAATATGTACTGTTAACTCAAAAAATGTGAAAGTCAATATACAGTTTAGATTAGAGACATTTTTGTTAGAGTTTATTAACAAAAGTTTGGGAAAATGTCATGGTACTTCTTATATGATAATAGCATCAAGACTTCTATATGTTCAACATTGCTGAGCACACTGGGTTGTATCCCAAAAAATGTAAGCCGCCCTGAGTCTCCGGAGAAGGGCGGCATATAAATGTAATTAAAAAAAAAAACACTAGAAGGATATGTTGATACCCTCAATGGAAGAGTGGCTGTTAAAGCTGATTGAGCTTCATTTGATACCAGTTGGAAGCCCCTTTTGGGACTTTTTGCATGAACCAAAAAATGAAATACCACATATGTATTTCAGTTTCACATATGAAACTATAATATATAAACAAGTAATATTTACAGATTATAAAAAATGAATGCTCTGCTATAATTGTAGAAGGAGTTAAATTTAAGTTATATATGTCTGCTATAACAGAAATTGAAAGTTTTTTATATTTATTTTATTGAACCTCTTATCTGTTATTTCTTTATCTATTCTCTCTCTTGACTATTACTTTGTTAGTTTTTTACCCTTTACTTTTAAAAACGTAATAAAGATATAAAACTATTCTGAGTTTGTATCTTTTTGTTTTGTTTTTCTGTTTTTATCAAGTGTTTTATGATGTTTGTTGTGTTTATGTATTGTATGCCACCAAGAGTAATGAGAGGGCTGTAATGCACTGTGAAGTGGTATATAAGTCTAAGTGCTATTGCTACCTTGTGATTTGACCATTAGGGATTCCTCTACTAAACCACCTGTTTTTGACCTGCCTTGCTTTGTCTGGTCTAAATTGAACAGTATTAGGTGTGTTACTGGAAGAAGTGCCTCTGCCCTGTATCAATGGAGATGGAAAGAGTTCCCTTGTTGTGATTGTAGTGTTGACATGCAAACTATTACACATACTGTGCAAGATTTCTCACAACATGTGTTCTTTGGTTCCCCAGAAGATCTGCAGGAAGCAGTGTCAAAGGCGATCACCTGGTAGCTGAATTTGACATCCAATTATGGGGCCACTGCCATATCCCCATAGGCATTTTAATTATAATTACGTGGATTGTGTATATATGTTTACACTTTTCTGTCATATTCTCATCATGCGCTTAATAATAATAATAATCTCTACATTGTTGAAACTCTGAAATTCAAATCTACTTCCAATGTTGATAAGAATACTTTTAGTGCTCTTTTCAAAATAGATAGAAAAAAATATATAGGAAATCATATTTCATATAAATCAAGGTTCATGGCATGAAAGAGCCTTGATGAGAGAGAGAAAAATGTAACTTTATTTATTTTAATGGGTTAAGCATAATGAGTATGCAATTTCCTTGGGGCTAAGCCCATAATTGGATTTACTTAAAGGCCACTCTCTGAAAAGCAGGTATGCAATTTAATTTTAAACTTAATTAAACTTAAATTCGACTAATAAAAAAACTAATTTTATTTCTTTGCATTGATTTCACCACCTGTCGTCAAAGTCCTTGGGTGATACATAAATATCAAAAGCTAATAACTATTAAAAACACAAAAAACATATAAAATGAATAAAACAATTTTAAAAATTAGACTACCAATCTAGCAAATGATAATTTTAAAAAGTAATCTCCTTTTTTAAATTTCAACAAATTTGGAAGGTACTTGGCAGTGAGGCAGTTAGAGACAGCTCTTTCCCTTCTTTTTAAATTATAGAAATCTTCATGTAATTAAGAAGGAGATTTTTACACTTATTTGATAGTATAAAAGGATAAAAAACTGTTTCAAATTAAGACCTTGGAAAAAGAGGATTTTGTTTTTCAAGAAAAACAATTGTTCAATAACTACCAGTGATAAAATCACTGCTTGAGATACCAGATAGGGCAGATTTTAGATTAAAGTTTTGAAGTTTCACTATATTATAGACCCTGGAAACAATCACGTTTAGTCATTTGGCAGGAAGATCTTACACTGAATGAGACTTATATCCTGGGATCAGTCCTGGAAACTCCATTCTTTCACATTAGTATGAAATTAGTATTTCCTAAGAGGTCTGTAAGGGGCATGCATAATAAGCACACCAAAGTGCCTACCGTCCCTGTCCTATTGTTTCTTTTATTTTCTTATATGTATCGATGTATTTATAACTATGTTTATACTTATACCTATTATCTTGTAAGCAATTGACTAATCAAATAAATAAATAAATGAAACCCTACTGAGTTGGCTCTGATTTTATGTACCTAGTGTAACAGCACTTTAAATCAGAGGTCTCCAAACTTAGCAACTTTAATCCTTGTGGATTTCAACTCCCAGGCATGAAGAGACATAATCCTCATTACAATATAACTGTAGTTTTGTATCTCTGAGATACTTTGTAAGAGTAAACTTGCTCCTCTTCCAGAATTATGCACTGATTTATCATCTACACTAGGTGGCAGTCTTGTCCTATTTGTTCCTTCTCACCAGCAAGTTAGGATTTTCTTTGAGGAGAATGGGATAATAAGTGCCTACAAGCCCTACAGCATTTAAAGCAACCTTCTTCAATCTGCAGTCCTTAAATTATGTGAATTTTAGCTTACAGAATTATTGTGCTTTTGCTGTTTAGAAAATTTCAGTAGATGATTTGGGTAAATCCATATGAGTTTGAGTGATCGGTTCTTTATACAGGATCCTCAAAAGAATGAGAAAATAGTCTTTGAGAGATTGAAGCAAATAAATGCCTACATTTTATGATGTTTATGTCCAAAGACAGAGTATATATTGTTCTGTGTAAAAGGAGAGGGGGGGACAGAGGGAGGGAGAGAGAGAGATTGAGCTTTCCGAAATAAAGATAATCTGACATTTTTTTTACATATTCTATTATTTAGCATATGGCATTTTGTGGAAATTATATGCATGCATTTCATTAATTCAACTTTCTATGTGTATCTCGCCCATTTTGTATCCAAAGTCAGTGGAATGGGCTGAGTGGAGAGAGGGAAAGATTGGCCCAGTGAGCTCTGTAATCAAGTGGGAACTTGAAAACTGAACCTCCCTCTAATTCATATACCCACACAAACACACATAGACATACTGTTGTATGTGTAATACGCAAATAAGTACCTCAACCATCATACACATTTTTACATTTTTACTCCATATGGCAGCTATGAGCAACTATGGCAGCTTTGTGACCTGTGGACTTCAAGTCCCAGAATTCCTGAGCCAGCCAATTTTTTCTAAATGTTCTCAAAGTTGGCAACTTTACTGACTGAGGAATTCTGGGAATTAAAGTCCACTGATCTTAAAGTTGCGAAGTTTGAGTATCACATATATAGATAAAAGTGATTTTGTGATCTATTGGTACAGTAATTTGTAACTTACAAAATTATCCCCTGAACTTCTTCGTTGGGATTATTTGATCTCTTTTTTGGGGGGGTGTTATGTGCAATTCTCCTTCAAACTTTGATAGTGCTCTGTCACCTGAAAGAAGGACATAATCTGTGGTTAGGAACACTTACAATTCACTAAAGGAAATGTGTGAGTACATACAAGGACTGATGCATGTGATCAGCTTCTCACAATTCTGCTGTTTAGGCAGCACCAATAAAAGCAAGCACCAAGTAAAGAACTTTTTTTGTGGTAACGTCATAAAGTATTTTGTGTCTCTTTACTTTTCCTTTTTAATTGCAAGGGAAGTGGAAAAAAGAGATTTTGGAGAGGATGTATTTTTGAGGATGGATAAGGAACCAGTTTTATAGAGATGGATTATATCTAAAGATGGCTAAGAAGTCAGTTCTGCTTAAGACATTAAGGCTAGAAACCAGGAGATTGTGAATTCTAGAGCCACTTTGGGCATAAAGGCAGTTGGGTGACCTTGGGCCAATCTATTTCTCTCAACCCTAGGAAAGAGGCAGGGGTAACCACCAGGGGTGGGATTCTACCATTCAGACCAGTTCAGGCGAACCGGATGTTTATGGCCAGAAACTACCCAGAAACTGGGCCATGGTGGGCATGGCCTACCAGAACTTCTGAGAGGGCCATTTTTCACCTTTCCAATGGTCCGGAGGCTTCCCTCAGGCCTTTGGGAGGTGAAAATGGCCTCCCCCGGGCTCTGGAGGCCCTCTGGAAGCCGGAAACTCACCAGTTTCTGGACTTTCGGTACTTCCAGAAGGCCCATTTTTCCCCCTTCCAGAGTCTCCACATGGACCCTGTACTTACCTGCATTGAAAATGGGCCATGTGGAGACTTCTGGGAAGGGTAGGGCAGGGTGTGTAGGGCCAGTTGGTCGGTTCAAATACCAGTTCAGTGAACCAGGTGCAAATTTAGCATCCGGTTCAGGGGTGGGATTCAAATTTTTAACAATCGGTTCTATGGGTGTGGCTTAGTGGGTGTGGCTTGGTGGTCATGTTATTGGTTGGGCGTGGCCAACTCAATATCACTCACATCGAGGCACGCATCTCTTCTCCTGGCCTCTCATGACTGTGGGGAGGCTGCAACAGTCGTAAGTGTGAAAAATTGTCATAAGTCACTTTTTTCAGTGCCATTGTAACTTTGAATGGTCACTCCACACAAGCAAAGTACCAGCAAAGGAGGGGAAAAAAACCTCCAGAGAAGTTCCAGAGACAGGAAGTCTAGTCCTGCCAAGAATGTAATAAGGGTTAACGGAGAGGCAGTTTCTGTAAGCAACACCAGAATGTTTCCTTCCTGCCTTCTTTACAGGATTAGGCCAGTAATTTTTTCTAACAACCAGTTCTCCGAACTGCTTATAATGTTAACAACCGGTTCTAGCGAATATGTGCGAACTGGTAGAATCCCACCCCTGATCTGGTTCACTCAAACCGGTCCAAACCGGTAAAATTCTACCTCTGATCCCACCCCTGATAACTGCCTCTGAAAAACCTTGCCAGGAAAAGTGGAAGAACTTGTCCAGCACTCTCAGAATCGGACACAAGCAGAAGAAGAAGAAAAAAGGAAGTAGTAGAACAAAATATAGCAACCTTCATCTGTGTCCTACTTTGCTATGGTTTCTATAGTTACTTCAGATGAATTTCTACTGCTGGTTAAGAGTCTGCTTCAAAATCAATAGGCTTAAATGGCTATCAACCAGGTTCTCAGTTGAGAAAATAGCACGGAGGTAGTCTTTGTATCATATTAGCAAATCAGAAGCCCATAGAGGCTTAGTTGCTTCCCAGGTTCTATATACTATACTGGCAGATTGCATGTAAAATAAAGTATTGATTATATTGTGCAAAAATTACAGAGAGAATCTTCTTAGTAATTGGAAGTAGGGAAGTGCACCAATTACAAGATATAGATTAGAAAACAATTTGGTGATCTGAAAAACAGTATGACTGGAATAAAAAAAAAATTCAGAAGCTGCTCAGGTCATTGCAAGTCTACTTACGAATTTATGAATGGCATTTCCCCCCCTTCAAATCCTTTAACAAAATTGAACTCAATCAAATAACTCTTTGACTTTTTAAAGAGAAAAAACCTAGCAAAATGAAGGCATTATGTTGCGCTTCTGATGCTAGAAATTTTTTTTAAAACAAATTAAAATGCTTATTTTTTTTACCCATTTCGATTAAATATACTTGTGAGAATAAAATTTAATTCTGAGTTTTTCACATACAGTATGTTTATTTTAACTAAGGCATTAAAATGAAATATGTTTGTCTAAAATAAATAATCTTATCTCCCTGCCCATTTGTCTCTAGTCCACTTCTGCAAATGGTGATGATTCTGAATGCCAGCAGATTACTGTAAGGTTTATTAAAATGACAACAAATGAGAAATAAGTTAATCCTTCCATCAAATGAGATTATAGAGAAAATTTGGGTGGTCACCACCACTGCTGAATGGCAATGATAAGGTGCTTCCTATGCCTTTGGGGCTAAATAGTTACAGGTGGCTATTGTGTAAATCACAAATTGTCAAATTTGTTTCTAGCAAAAACTGAAAGCAGCAAAATTTCAAAATGAGAGTATAAGACCTAAAGGAGTGAAGGTTTTGAAGACATAATCAGCAAGGAAAAAGTTATCTGTCCCATTTCTCACAGAGTGGTGTTCCTGATGTATCTGAATCCAGTTATTAGTTAAGGGTTTAATATTTAACTTTCAACTGCTTCTTCAGTTTTATCTTCTCTAATTCCATGAACTAATTCTATATTTTATAACTGTTCTGACCATTCTTAAATGGTGTGACCAGTTGTATGATATTTAACACTTGTATTCAGCCCTGATCTTTAGTGTCTGGGCAGTGTACTGGGTCACCACAACATTTTTAAAAAGCCAACAAAAAGCTAGATGGTAGTTGCTAAATTTCTCATTAAGTAGTGAAGACTTACTTAATCAAGGTGGTTTTAATGAACTTCAAAATGCCAGAAGAGAAAGGAAGAGATATGCTTCGGTGGACAGTACATTCCATTATGGAAGAAAGAACTGAAATGGCCTTTTACTGGCCCCTCCCATCATACCTCGCATGGAAATAATCAATCAATCTTTCATTACAGTCACAGACCAGAATTAAAAATTAAAATATTAAAATACAGCAGAAGAGAACAAGACATAACACCACATTACAGTTAGTGGTGAAATCATTGATGGGTGACCAAAATCTGCCTAATTTTATCAACAGTATAACAGAATTTAGCTAGGTTTGTTCCTATCTTCCTAATTTGCCCTACGGTATTAATGTTAACTGGTTATTGTCTTAGTTCAATTAATTGGAAACTGTCATACTTTTTCAAATACTTTACTATCTAATATAAAAACAATAAAATGAAAGTACTATTAATGGTTTCAAGTGCTCATTATCTCTTCTTTTAGCAAATGCAAGTGGCAGAGTGCCAACAAAATCAGAGTCAGATTGCTGTGGACAAGAGGTAGGTATTAGTATACTATAAAGAAAATAGATGTTTGTAGAAGAACAAAGCAAAATAAATAAATTCAATATCAACACCAGACATAAATATACTAATTCTTGAGGACTGGGTTGCTTCAAGAATTATGGAATATTAAGACTTGAAACAAAATGACAAACATTTGGTCAAGGCAGTATGCTTTGTGAAGAAATAGTTCAAGGAGCCCAAAGCAGGTAACATCAACTCCACTTTTGCTTTGCTTTCCATAGAATCATAAGGCTGGAAGGGACTTTAAAGATCTTTTAGTCCAACCCACTACCCATGGCAGAAGTTATTATACCATTTTGAACAAAGGTTGTCCAATTTTTTCTTGAAAACCTCCAGTAATGGAGCACCCACAGTTCCGGGAGACAAACTGATGGGCTATTCCATTGATTCCAGTTGATCTTAAACTCTGGGGGGCTTGTGTGTTGACTCTTGCAATGTGTCCTACATGGGGCTGCCCTTGAAGATGCAGATATCCAGAATGCAGTGGCACAAACTGTGGTGGGCAATTGCACTGGCTAGTTAACTTCTGGGTGCAATCAAGGTGCTGATTATCACCCATAAAACCCTTCATGGCATAGAGGCTGACTATCTAAGGCAGGGGTTGCCAACCTTTTGGACCTCAGGGACCACCAAACTCATAATTTTAGATCCCAGGGACCACTAACTGGTTCTGTGGGTGTGGCCTAATTTGTGGGTGTGGCTTGGTGGTCATGTGACTGGCTGGGCATGGCTTGTATGTAAATATTATAAATATTTACATAAATATTGAATTTTTTATTAAAAAAGAGCAACTTTTACTGAAAATCAAGCAAAGCAGGCAGATTGAGTTGCTCACAGAATCATTCAGTGATCTGTCTGCCATCGGCTAGCTCAGTCTATCAAATTTGCTTGCCGTGAGTCTGCACTGAATTTGCTTGCAAGCAATCCTTCAGTCCTAAGGAGGTTCGGCTGTACTTAAAAGCAGAGTCAGAGATCTAAAGACTAGCTAGAAAGCAAGAAATCCAACCATTTTCTGCTTCCTAGCTAATCTAAATCTCCCGGCACAGCAGAACAGATGATGGTCAGAAACAGGCAAAGTAGAAATTTAGCAGGCAAGTTTGCCGGGTAAGGAGTGAGTGGGTGGGGAGGGTTCCCATGAGCCATGTGGGCAGCGCAGCCTTGTGTTTCTGCACAGCCTGGATTAATTGCCTTGGGAGGGTGCTCTGGGGATGAGATTTCTCTGTGGCCCACCAAAATTTTCTCACGGCCCACCAGTGGGCCGTGGCCCACCGGTTGGCGACCACTAATGTAAGGGGCTGCTTATCTCTGAATGTGTTTGCCTGCTCTGTATAATTAGACAAAGTGGGCATGTTCCAAGTCCCACAGATTAAATGATGAGATTCGGAAAGTGCATCTTCTGTAATTTGGGAATAGCATCTCCCGAGAGATGTGTAGTGCCTGGCCACTGCAACTGTTATTAAAAAGTCTTTGCAGACCTGACTTTTCCCACAGGTTTTGAGTTTGGGTGAACGATGCACTTCTTTTAGTATCTTTATGTCATTTGATTTTGTTCTTCTTAGATGTACATTGTTCTTTTTTCATGGTTTCGGTTTCTATATTTTAGTGTTGCATGATGCCTTAACTCTTATGGTTGAGTAGCCCTTTAAATGTAACAAACAACAAATCTTTGAAGAGTAATGAGCAGCCCCCTCCTCACTTCTCTGAGCTCTGCTGGTAAATCTTTGCATTCTCTTTGGATATGGTACATTTGTCTGCACTGGGAAGCCCTATGGTCAATTAGACTAAGGCAGCTACTTCAGATAACAGACACTTGGGAACAGTGAGTAATGAAAAAAGCAGTAGGGAGATACAGTATAATTTATACAGCATGCTCTGTTCCTCCTAAGCCCACACCTTATTACCCTCTGCTTTTTGCATGTTAATTAAGGGAGGATAATAATGACCTACTCGGTTGCCAGTCCATTGAGTTTTTGTTCAAGTTGAAGATGGAGATAGAGGGAGGGAGGGAGAAGGGGGGGAGCATCTTGTCCTTCACTCAGCCAGCAAACTATTGTAGGTTGGATCTGTCTGTGAAACATTTTGTTTTTGAAATGAACATGCAGCAAAAAGGGGGTGATGTTTATTTGAGGTTGAAATAAACAGTAGTGGATTACACACAGGGTGAGATGTGGCTGAAATTTGTTTTTTCAAAGGCCAGAAAGTCAAAAATCCCAACTGTGTTTTTACATGATTGTTAATCACAGCAGTCAAGAGCTCATTAAGAGATATTTCCACTAGGTGCTGAATTTTTTAACTTAAGTTTCTGTATTCTTGATTAGCAATTGCTTTCAGAATGGGCAGCAAATTACACAGCAAATTATCCACAGCCACTGGAGAGATTAATCTTACTTTGTCCATGCGTGTTTGAGATGATGGATGTTAACTGGGTACCAGACACAAAGACAGAGATTTATAGGCATCAGGCCACCTGGGACATAGTGTCTGGATTCATTCATCATGTTGAGTTATGTTCATATTGTCCTTTAAACAAGGTTTACAATCCACATGGGTTGGGATGGCACCTAGCTTACATGAAAATGAAATGAACTAGGTGATGGCAAAGTATGATACATGAACTTCATAGATTTTGGTTCATGCATACTTCTGCAGCCACCATTCTAGGAATATAAATTTGAGTCATTGTAGGTCCAGTTGTTATTCTTGTGAGCTTATATTGTAACAGAATCAAAGCATACCTAAAGCACCAGAAAACTATAAATTCTGTTTACTGAAAATATGCATGTCTTCCATTTAAGAAGAATCATGGTGTAGAGTTGCAAGAGGTAGCTAGGTTTGATTGAAGGAACAATGATCACTGACCTCAAAATTTATTCAGGAACTTTTCCAATGTCTTTACAGCATCAAATATTTTTCATGGATATCTTTAAACAATGTGTTTTCTCCATTGTGTTATTCCTTTGAATTGTTTCTGAATTCCATAACCCTTTCCATCTTCAACTATCAAGTACTGTGGTATATACACAAATATGTTTTGAACTGTGGAGATGATACATTATTTTACAAAATAAATGTAAGAGCATCACATGAAGATTCCTCAATGGATGGCACATCCATACAAAAAAGAGGATCTGAATAGGCTATGGCCTTCCTGAAGCATTATTATCTATTCTTTCTTTCTTTCATTCTCTCTCAGTTTAGAAAATCAGCATCATCTGGAGAGAGACTCAGGGTCAGTTGAATCACAAGTTGCTTCACTAAAAAGAATCCAGGCAATATCATTCTGTGCCTTGACAGCTTGATGTTGTAAATTGTCCTCCATGTCAGCTTCACAAGTTTTCCTCCTTCAAACATACATGGATATTAAATTACAGAAATGTAGTAGTCATGGGCACTTTAAGAACTGTACAATCCAGAAGTGGTGGGGCCACAAAAAGGCTAGGCTGTGCCAGCCTACTTAAACCTTTAATAGTTTGCTAGATTTTGCTGGAGTTAATAGCTTTTCCTGTGCAGCAATATGCCAACTTGGAACTCGTGCTCTATGCTGTCCAAGGTCCTGATGTTTTATTGCTTTGTAATAGTCTTGACCTTCCGTGATTGCAACACATAATATCTTCCAGCTTACTCACATCTTAGACTAAGCTGTGGTGTACCTTAACCATGATCAAAATGGAATGGTATGATTCACACATAATACTATGCCATACATACTAATTTTCACAACAGTAGCTAGGCTAACAAATTGCACAGAGTCAACAATCAAATAATATTATTGCTTAAAGTGGTGTGTCAAAGTCCTCTCTAAGTGTTTGTGCTTTTTCTCAATGAAAACCAGGATGCTACTCTAGTAGGAAAACATCTTTGTAATGCCCCAAACATAAGTAGTTTCTTTCTTTGTGACTTTATTTCAACTCTCAATGTAAGTTGAAATGAACTCATGTAAGATTTAAGAGACTGAACCTGGAATCATTTGCACAGAGATATATACTTTAGTGGTGAGTTATGACTTTTCCCAGTACATACCACAATTTGATTTGGCCTCACAAAGATGTTTGCCTTATACACCAGTAATAGTTCATAAAGTGAGACAGTTCTATGAATGATCTAATTGAGAGAACAATAAAATTTGTTGAGAATGATAAAATTCTAATTGGAGAGTGTGGCTAATAAATTTATTTAGCTTAATGAAATTATATTGTTAACTGTGGGAAGAAGGAAACAAATCATGAATGGAAAGAGTGGCAAGATTATGATTTCTTTCATCAATATTAAAAACATATGAAAACTGAGCTATGGTTAGGTTCAACATTCTCCACTTTACTTCTGGGCAGAGAAATTGGGAGGAACATTTTAATAAGTATACTCTGGAGTCTGTGTAGATCTTAAATCTCCAACAGTTTGCAAGAAATGGACGAAAGAACACACTGGACTTGATAGCAGGGATGGGCTTCAAAAATTTTAGCAAAGGGTTCTCTGCCCAGTTGCTGGGTAGGGGTGACCATGGTGGGCATGGCCTAGTTGGCCTTCTGCACTATGGTGGGGAGGGGCATTTTTGCCCTCCCTGGGCTCTGGAGGTTTTCCTTGAGCCTCTGTGAGGGTGAAAACAGCCTCCTCAGGCTCCAGAAACGGGCCCATTTCTGGCCTTCCTGAACTTCCGGAAGCCCATTTTTTGCTTTCCCCAAGGCTCCACATGCACCCTGCACTTACCTGCATTCAAAACGGGCCACGTGGGGACTCCTGGGAGGGGTGGGGTGGGTGGGACCAGCCAAGAATGGGATTTGGGGGTTCTCCAAACTGCACAGAATCTTAGCTAGGGGCTCTCCTGACCCCCTGCGAACCTCCAGCAGCCCATCCCTGTTTTATTGAGATTTTTTTTTGAAGAAGATATATAGCTAAATAGTCCAGACTCTTTTATTTAAAAGAAGTGATTTTATAGATCTAATACTTAAATGTAAACTAAGTCATGAGTCCTGCATCATGACTTCTGTTACTCAAACAGTCCCATTTTTGCCACATTCATCCACATAGTATGTTTCTCCAACCATATCCATAGGCAGCCAAATCATTTTCAGAAATAACATATTTACAATCTTTTTGCATTTTTAGACTGTGGGTTTTAGCATATTCTCCACTTCTATCTTACCTGACAGTCCCCTTAAATGGGTCAGCTGACACCTTTTATCCTCAGTTAGCAATATGAATGAATGAAATATTACAGAAGTACATTACAGAAACATTAAAGAAACATTACACTTTGAAACATTACAGAATTAGAAACTGGGATAGAGGTGTACTTCGTTCAAAATTTTGTAATAACTGCATACCTAAACCTATTTATAGCATTGTTCAAGTTCTTGTGAACTTAAGCAGCAAGTGTAATGCATGGAGAAACCTGCTTCCTTCTATGAAGCTTGTGTTCTTCATGCAATCAAACAACTATGAACAGAAGGTTGCTTCAGATTGTGTCCATGTTGAAAACAGAGCATAAATGTTTAATGCTCAATATACATTGGGACTGGAGTGAAACACATGACATCAAATGGGATCAGATTTGGTTCAGACATAATATTGATAAGTCCAGTGCAGGATATTTTTTTGAGGATGCCAAGTCTATGCATAGGCTTCACTCCTCCATTCCTGTATATAACTCCTATATATAATTAACATAGAAATGGAATAATATGACACTATTTTTGTGACAAATTTTACTGTCTTTCCATATGTCTCACAATCTTCTTTTAAAGGACCTTAAGACTAATTTTAGATGATACAATGGTGTGCTTGTTTACATTGATCAGGAGGATCTGCGTGCAAATAGATTTTTAAAACATTTTTGAAATTCATCTGATTTTATGCTGCTCCATAAATACTAGAATGGAAAAGTTGGAATTTACCAGCCCAACTTTGCTCTAGTCAGGAATCTATTCTTACAGCACTTAAGAATCTAACTAAGATTGAGGCACTTGGAGAATTTGGCAGTCAAACCAGGAACAACCAAAGAACATTTGGACCAACCAAACCTAGTACATTACCAGCTGAAACTGGTACCGTGGTAAGGACCCATTCTTCAGAAGCAGCATATACCATGAATTCACAGATTAGCAAATGACATACAGAAAGACTGGGGTAATGTGATTTTTTAATTGATTGTGTGCCATCAAATTAGTGGCAACTCCTGGCAAGTATACAAATAGACCTTTTCATTATGGCCTGTTACCAGTGGTGGGATACTGCTGGTTTGCACTGGTTCTACCAAACTGGTAGTGCCAGTGAGCAGTAGGCCCTGCCCACCCACCCCCGCCCTTGAGCTCAGCTGATTTGCGTCACAGAGCGGATTGCCACGCCTCAGCTGTTTAATCACCAGCGCTGAATACAAGGTCAGTTTTGAAGCTTAAAATCGGTGGTTTATGGATAATGTGCATACGCGTGAAGTGCTCTCTCACAGAACCAGTAGTAAAAAAGGGTAATCCCAGCACTGCCTGTTACTAACTTGGTGCTTCATGTCTTCCAACAGATGACCTGTGCCCCTATCACTGAGTCCATTTCCCTTGCTGCTAGTTATCTTCTTTCCTTTCCTTCCTCTTTTCCCAAGACTAGAACCTTCTCCACAGAGAATGATGATGTGATTGGAACAGCAAAATTCATCTTAAGTTAGAACTGCAGCCTCTAACAATTCACTTGTTAGTCCTGACTATAAACAGCTGCAAACAGACCATACTACTTGAGTTAGGAATCAAATAAAAACCACACATAACCATACAATGACTCCTACAGTTAAAAAACAATACCCAAAGTCTTTCCCCAAACCTAGCTTGTGACACTATCGGTGTTGCATCCTCAGCCTCCTAAAATTACTCAGGGTAGCTATTGCCCATTAAAAGGCTGTCCATTCTTACCTCAAGAAACAAGTATTCCTGTGCTGCTAGTGTTGGGTACTGTTTTTAATGCTTGGATTGGATTTCCCTAAAAGAAAACAACATGCAGCTTTTTAATCCTACCCTGTTCCCTTCCTGTCTTCAGACACATTTGTGGCCCTTCCCAATTTTGTGTTCTGTTGGATGCATTTTTGAGGCTTCTGCTGTCATCTGTCTAGCAGAAGTTGAGCTTTGCAGGAGTAAAAGCTTTTTTCTGCTTGGGAAATTCCAATAGGATTTGCTAGATGACGATGACAGTAGATTAAAAAAAAACACTTTAACTAATAGCATCAGAAAATTTCCAGTAAAAGCCACAATTCCACTTTTATAGCAACCCTTAAGTTTCCTTCATGGAGACAGACGCCACATAAATGTTTGGCTATGCCATCTATTTTCTGGCCTTGCTCCTAACCAAGGACAAAAAAGACAGAAAAATAACATTGCAAATCAACAAAGCTTTCAAGGTTCTTTGAAATCCTCCAGATTCCAAGGTTAATGCAGAAATACCAAGAAATAAGCTGAGGGCATGAATGAAGTACATGACTCAGGGGATATAATTTATTTAGCTATTTCAAAATAGTTCTGGTGATAAATGTTGAAGCAGCAGCACAGAACATCAGCCAGTATTCCCTTATCTTTAAGAGGTTCTCATTGTCATCTTGACTATCTGACTTTCTACAGCAAAATGGCACTACTGATGGGTGAGTACAATATGCAATATGTCTGGAATTCAGTTCTGTACTTCCCTAAAATCAGAGATATTTGGAATACTTGTTTCTGGAGACCTTCACATGGATTTTACCACTTAGAATTGCTAGTAGAAAATAATCAGTCTACCGCCAGGGTGAAGAACTTAGCTTAATTCATCCTAAGTGTTATGTATGTAGGTTTAAATGTTATTGGTTTATTTTGAACTGTTCTTGTAAAATGTCAAATGGGATTGGTTTAAATAGTGCGGGAAAAACCCTGCACTCCCATTGGCTGGCAACTACAGCTGCTGGCTATAAGAAGCAGCCATAGCCCAGCCAAGTCGGGTCCATTCGAGCTGTAGTCACTTAATAAACTCTTCACTGAAGCTCTTCCCGTCTGACTCTTCATGCAAACTTAACACTAAGTGTCTCTCATAGGATGCATGAATACATATTTGTTAAACTTGAAAGTATGTTTAAGAGAAGTCCATTCAAGAACAGTCTCTCCCCCTCCCCCTCTGCTCCTCTCATCTTCTGAAAAACTGGACAAAACAAGTTCTTAGTAGTGCAAGTCCTTACCTCTTACAAAGCAAGTACACAAAAACAGTTTTCTTCTTCATAAACATGGTGGGCTACAGGAATGGAACTGGGAAACTTGGGATCTGAATTCCATTTCTCCACCCTGCTAGAAGAGTTTGTCTCACCTTCATGCATGAAAAACATCTGCTCCACTGGGCTGCAGGAATGGAGCTGGGAATCTTTGGGATCAGAGCTCCATTCCTGCATTCGGACAGAGGAGATCAGTTCCCACCAGTAGGTAGCTCTTTCAGCCAGCCCCAGAAGTGAGAGAGAGCTCTCTTGGCAGGCAGCAGCACCTTGCAATCTTCCCTGCCAGCTTCCCCATTGACTCTCTGGGGAAACCAGCAGAGAAGTTAGTAAATGGTGATCACATGATAGCAGGGTGCTTGGCAATTGGTTATAAGTATGAACAGGTTGCCAAATACCAAGATCATGATTACATGACTATAAGGGGAGGATGTGTAATATTTTATATTTATTTATTTATTTATTTATTTATTACTTGGACTTGTATGCCGCCCCCTCTCCAAAAGGACTCGGGGTGGCTCACAACTAAAAACCAACAATAAATTAATTACTTAAAAAATATTAAATACTAACAAGCCCAATTACTATAAAACCCCAATGTACATTATACAATTTAAAAATTTAACCCCCCCAAGAGGTCAGCACAGCCCGGCCTGTTGAAATAACCAAGTTTTCAAGTCATGACGGAAGGTGCAAAGGTCAGGGGCCAAATGGAGTCCCAGGGGTAACTGATTCCATAAGGTGGGAAATGCCACAGAGTAGGCCTGTCCCCGGGGCACCGCCAGCCGGCACTGGCTCGCAGACGGCACCCCGAGGAGCCCCTGCCTGTGCGCTCGTACAGGACGGTTGGCACTCAATATCAGCAGGAGATGCTCCCGTAAATATCCCGGACCCATGCCTTGTAGGACTTTGAATGTTAACACTAAAACCTTGAATCTCACCCAGAGAACAATTGACTGGAAGTACTTTATAGGCCATATAATTGAATAGTTGGAACCATGAAAGGTATTTATAAGGCAAGTGCTCAGTGCTGTTCTTTCAAAGTGGCTAAATGGCACACTGCATACAAGGGACAACTTTTGTACTTAATTCTGACATTGCTTGGGGAGAAAAGTGCTTTTTCTAGAACTGATGGTAAGACTGAAAATACATGCCACCAATTATTCTGTCATCTAATATTCTACATGTGTGTGTGTACGCATGTACACCTTTGAGTTCATCTTGATTCCTGGCAATTGCCTCAACAAGCTTTTTGGCAAGATTTGCCATAGCCTTCTTTCTAGGGCTGAGAGAGAATGACTGGCCCAGAGTCAAACAGCTGGCCTTGTGCCTAAGATAAGGCTAGAATTAACAGTCTTCTGGTTTCTAGCCTGAGGTTTTAATTATTACACAATTAGTTGTTTAATACTCTAATCTTCTTAGATATTTGCTCCCTGACCTCTGTTTCCTGGCTACTTACCTGTCACTTTCCCATCTGTTTCATTGTTGCTTCCTGGATAAGGTGAAAATGGCACTGAAAGGAACAGATTTTGAATGTTTCTAGAAGTTGTAAGTTGAATAATAACCATCATGGGAAACTATACTGAAATTCAACAGGGACTTGGCCTAGCAATATTATTGAAAACCCTGTTCTCTGACAAATGCTATTCCTGGTCATGGCCCCTTGCCAACTGTATCTTGGTAGTGGAACCACAGTTTGAAACTCACCATCTTACCTAAGCTAATTTTTGTGACACTTTTGATTTTCAGTTCTTGGATTGCACAATATTTTCCGCTTTTCCTGTATCTTTTTAATGCTTTGAAAGCCTGTCTAGTTGTTTGTGAAAGAATACTGTTATTGATGGAATAAGAGGATCACATGTATGAAACTCAATGAAGTAAGAAAAGGGCACTCCCAATAATTCTTATGACACAGTAGGGTTCTTTGAAGTGTTTCAGGTAGAAGGACATAATGAACGGCGTAAAAGAACATACTTCCTGGGAACAGAACATCCGTACGAATTTTGTACTATGTCAATACAATGTGTAAAAAGGTTACTGCATACAAAAGAGTATTTCTGGCAGGGATTTGTAGTAGATTCTTACACAAAGGATTCCTTGGAAGAAAAACAGTACATAGAAGTGATAGCTGATCCAACAAATGAATATTCATGAGACTGATTAAAACCTGTTGTTATTTGAAATATCTAACTTTATAGCTCATTTATTGGCATTTGTGTGGGCAATAGCAAAGCTGATAGAATACTGAAAAGGATCAAATGTGCTAAGATATGAACACAGGGTTCTTGATAGCATAGCAAGCTTCAGACCTCAGAGCATTATGTGTATGAGAGGTTCAGATGTTCTTAATGATAACTATGCTGAGCTTAGGAATTTGACAACATTGGCACTGAGACATGGCATTGATTCACCTTGCCAGGTTAGGCATATATTAAGAGGGGTACAGCCTCAGTGTGTATCTTGTATCACTTGTAGGAAGATCTAACAACTAACCAGGGGTGGGATTCAAAATTTTTAACAACTGGTTCTGTGGGCATGGCTTAGGTGGTGGATGTGGCTTAGGTGGTGGGCATAACTTAGGTGGTGGGCATGGGTTAAGTGGTGGGCGTGGCTTGGTGGTCATGTGACTGGGTGGACATGGCTTGGTGGTCATGTTATTGGCTGGGTGTGGCCAACTCAATATCACTCACATCGAGGCACGCATCTCCTCGCATGGCTTCTCGTGACTGTGGGATGCTGCAACAGTCATAAGTGTGAACAATGGTCATATGTCACTTTTTTCAGTGCCTTTGTAACTTTGAATGGTCACTCCACACAAGCAAAGTACCAGCAAAGGAGGGGGGGAAAACTTCAGAGACGTTCCTGAGACAGGAAGTCTAGTCCTGCCAAGAATGTAATAAGGGTTAATGGAGAGGCAGTTTCTGTAAGCAACACCAGAATGTTTCCTTCCTGCCTTCCTTACAGGATTAGGCCAGTAATTTCTTCTAACAACTGGTTCTCTGAACTGCTTAGAATGTTAACAACCAGTTCTAGAGAATAGGTGCGAACTGATAGAATCCCACCCCTGCAGCTAACCCTAACAAAACCCTATACCCGTGATGGCAAACCTATGGCACGTGTGCCAGAAGTGGCACACAGAGCCACTTATGCTGGCACGCGAAAGGTCAGCCAGAAGAGCCTCACTATGCATGCATGTGCACCCCCACCAGCCAGCTGATTGTTGGCTATCTGCACATGCACAGGGGGGAAATGTATGCGTGGGAGATGCACATGCATGTGCAGAGGCATGTGGTGTATGGGGTTTGCATGCACATGCGCAGAGATGCACGATGCACACACAGGGCTTCACGTGCGCATGTGCTGTGGAGGCAGGGGGAGTCACATGCACATTGCATCATGGGTGCAGGCACACGCACACACACACATGCACACTTTTGGCATGCAACGTGGAAAAGGTTCACCATTACTGCCCTATTCCATTTCAAACAAGTGGCTGTCTCCTCTTCATTTTACTCATGGAAAAGATACATTACCTACCATTTGGAGAACCAACATATAGATCTGTTTATAGAGTTAAGGCTGAAATAACAAGAAAAAGCTTTAAATCTGTTCCACACGTCTTAGTAAGCTGTAGCTTGTCTAAATCTGATTGATTGGATCTGGATTCTCATAACGTGCTAAGATAAAACTAAACAAATCACATTATGGCTTAGCTTAGTGAATGAAACCAGTCTTTATGAGGCCTAATTTTAAATAGCTCAAGACTTCTTACAATGGAAAACAGAAGGAGTGTGGTTTTATTCAGATCTTATATTAAGTCAAGAAACCAAAATATGAACAACTACTTCAGTGATGCCATGCTCCTCTTTATACAAGCAGGTAAAGGAGAAGCTTGAGTTTACATCTATACTTGGAAATATTTTAAAACATGTCTAAATAAACCAGCTTCAAACAAAATCAAAATTAGCTTAATCTCTCAAATTTGTTAATATCACAGATCCTGGCTTACCTGGGCATAAAAAAACCATTATCCTGAGTTTACACAGATTTCTGGCTTAAGATGACATCTTGCTCTACTTTCTAAAGGTCAGGATAAAATGTTAGCTACATCAGTCCATGTAATTAGGCTGGCTTTCAATAATGCTTGTTTGTTTGTTTGTTTGTTTATTTATTTATTTATTTATTTATTTATTTATTTATTTATTCGACTTATATGCCGCCCCCTCTCCAAAAGGACTCGGGGCGGCTTACAACTAAAATGCAACAGTAAATAAATTAAATTAAAAGAATATTAAAGAATATTGTTTGCCTTTAGCATTATTCCTAATTAAAACAAATCCCAGTTCCACCAACATGGACAACTCTGGCACATAGGTCAGTTTAAGTCCTTGGGAGTTTCCTTCTTGTCTACCAAATATCTTCATGAAAACTCTTTCCCAGTTGCCATGCCTTCCCCACCTATATACTGCCACAGATCTAAAATAGTTTGACCTGTACTGTAACTTTTATTAAAGTTATTGGGCTGATGGCCAATAGCATAGTTCTGAGTCCTTTTATATAACCATTTCCAACATTCTTTTGGGTTTCAAAGAATCATAACTGAGACTGCTGGCTGAGGCTGATACACTCCTTGCTACTGTAACTGAATCCAACAGAAAATACTGTGGTTTGCATGATTCTGATCTTTGTAGGCATTATATTTTCATTTTCATTTCATTTACATACAATATTGATGATACTACCCCAACAGCTGAATGGATCTTCAAATCTTAATACTGAGTGTCAAAGTGTGAAGTGAAAAAATGGGCCTAAAATTAAATATAAAGGCCAAACTAATGACAACAGGTGGAACAACCAGCCTCAGAATTGACAATGGACACACTGAATTGTTGGATAGCTTCTACCTTTTAGGATCAACCATCAGGAGTAAGGAACAAGCAGTCAAGAAATATGTCACAGATTAATCGTGGGAGAGTAGCCATGAAGGCCTTGGAAAAGATATTCAAATACCATGATGTGTCTATACCTACAAAGATCAGAATCATGCAAACCATGGTATTTTCTGTAACACTGTAAGGACATGAAAATTGGACTTCAAAGAAGCAGAATAGGAAGAGCATTGATGCCTTTGAATGTTGGTGTTGGAGAAGACTCCTAAGAACAACTTGGAGAGACAAGAAAACAAATGGATGGATCACTGAAAAATTCAACCCAGAGTTTTCAGCCTCAGCAGCCTCAATTATGATTCTGTGCAACCCAAAGGAATGTTGGAAATAATTATATAAAAGGGCTTAGAACTATGCTATTGGCCATCAGCCCAATAACTTTAATAAAATTAACAAGGCAGGTCAAACTATTTTAGATCTGTGGCAGTTTATAGATAGGCGGGGAAGACATGGCAATTGGGAAAGAGTTTTCATAAAGATATTTGGTAGACAAGAAGGAAACTCCCAAGGACTTGAACAGACCTTTCCCTGTGAACTTGAGCCTTGTTTTTGGACTTCCTCTCTGCCTTGGCAAATTAGTTTAGGTGATTATTGGCTTTTGCTGGACTGTGGGTGGCTGCCTTCAGGGAAGTTTGGGGTGGAACTTTATCGGCTGTTGTAGGGCCATTTGTTGTGGAATTAGCAGAGCATTAAAGGACTCTTTCAAAGTTTGCTCTGCCTAGGCGACCTGGGTCATAACAATATCTCTGTGCTTGCTTTTTTGGATTTACTTGCTCATTCTCATGGACCTTTTCCCAGTTCTGCTGCTTTCATTGGATATAGCTTTTCAAAACATGTTGCATGCTCCATTTCCCCCTTCTCTCTCATGTTTATTTACACACTATATTTAGCATGTACTCTACAGCAATAGAGAAGTGCATTATGTTCTCTATTCCTGGTATTTCAGGACCTGATTTGAATGTTGTTGTTTTTTACAAAAAGGAGGGGGCTGTGAACCTGTCAAAAATGATTTGGAAAGAATGCATCAGAACTTGTGTGAGTGTACACACAACAGTTTCCCAAAGGGGCATTGGGGAGGTTAAAAAAAAAGTCCTTAAGATGACAGTTGCAACTGTGCAGCTGAAATCCTTTCCCACTTTTCATGTGCACAACACATGCACAAAAGAGGCAGGGCTATGATCAAACAGTCATGGACGCAACCCTGATGCTTGACCTCCTCCATAGTCATCAATATATATACTGTATATATTTACATATAAGTATCCTTATATGTTTGTATGTTATGTTCATACTTATACTTGTTTTCTCATACATGCTTGACAAACTAAATAAATAAATAAAGTAAATAAATAAATCCTAAAATAATATTTGAACTTTTAAAAGTTAATATAGGGAAATTGACTACTCCATTGTTGGTCCTCCTTTTGTTATGGGACATTGTTTAAGCAGTTCCAGTGTCAGCACAAAAGATAAACACTTCAGGCAGAATTCCAACACAAAGGAAGCCTACTGAAACCAGTCTGCTTAAAGTCTTTTTTGGTACTTTATTCTGAGTTCAGTTTTTGTGTTCTGACTGGTTTTTTTGTTTTAATGGCCATTCTGCCACCTAATATTCCTTGCAATCTTTTTAAAATGTGATTTTAATCATTTTCAAAAATAGATAAGAAAAAAAGAAAAGAAAAAGAACTAATACAAACTAATATCAGTCAGGGGATAGAGAAATTACCAGAAGTTGTATAGTTGATAAAATACTGTATATTGCTGGTGAGGAATTCACCATAAAAAGCAGACTACACTGAGTTATTTTTAATAAAAAATGCAAAAGAGTTTAAAGATCTTTTTAAATCCCTGAGCTGAATGCCAATTTTTCCGCTATTTTATTATTTAAAAATAAATCATCTGGTGGGGGGGGGGGAGGAAATTTTTTAAAAAATGATACATTATTAAGTACATATTTAGTGTCATAAAACTAATTCACTAAAAGAGGAACACAGACAAACCACAAGCAAGAGTTTGAGGTCAGAGATTTATTTCATGAGCAATTTGGAACATGAACAGCCATCATAACACAATTTATATCAATAACTCATTGCAATGAGGTCCATCGACATGGTTGCGTCCAGCGAGGAGTAACCATGGCTGGTGGCCCTGAACACATCTCAAGACATTCTTTTTATACTTTTCTGCATGTATTTCACAACTTACTTCTCTGTTCTTTCTTACTGATGGACAGTCTCCACATATACCCATGTACATCTCAAACCTCTATCCATCAGCTACTTTCTGTTCCCTATTTCTCACAGCTTTCAAAACTACATACTTTGCAAAATCACATTCCACAAAATAGCTCAGCAGGATTACAAATATCTCTGGTACATTTTGAAATCATTCTGTCTAAAACTTTGGTTCATGTCTCTTTTATTCTGGGGTCTGCTATCATCCAAAGGCCTTGTTGAATCTGATAAATCAATAGCCTATTTTCTCTTCCCACATTAGTTTCTAAGTTTTCCTTCATTGTACTCTGACAAAAATACAATATTTATTTCATCCTGTGATCTTTTGGTTTCTTAAGATGCCTCAAGCCACTTTCATGGCAAATTTTGTTTAAGAGCAGCATTTGACTGTTTCTCAAGATTCTCTCTCTTATTTGCATTCTTTCACTCTTTAGCACATTGGATCAAATATGGGTTTAATGGATTAAGAACTTAAAACCCTAAATGTGCATAGCAGCCAGTATATATTTGCTGAAATACATGAAATGAGAAAGTGTTGTACTGTGTTTGGAAAGAAAATAAAAATGTCTCCAGAGGATCCATGACATTCAGTCCAGAAAGAGGAAGGGATTAATGTTCGTACCATATTTGCACAGGCACTTCCTGAATGTTTTTTTTAAAAAGTGGTTGGTAAATACTGTAAGCATTAGAATTGTTAGCAGATTTGCATATCTTGTACTAACGAAAGCCTCTCAAACTGGGAGTTTTTACTCCAGCAGATGGGAGTTAATAACAGGCTTTGCTTTGCAGATCCTCTCATTTGTAAATTGCAAAGAAAGGCAGTCCTAAATTTGATCAAAACTGTCTTGAGCAAAAGTACAAGGTCATTATCCCATAGCTTTCTAATTTATAGAACTGTGTTTTGGATTCCCAACATAATAGCCCCATGCTTCTTCACCCCACCCCACACTCCCAGTGTACTACCCTTTTTGGAACAATGTTTTATAACTACTTAGTTGTTGTAGCATTTATTCTCTGGAACTATTGCAGATGATGGAATCCCAAAATCTCTAGTTTCTGTGTTCCCAGCCAGTGTGTGGAGTTTTACTACAGAGGCTTCTTTGATGTTGAACAAGATGTTCTAAGAAAGTTGCATGGGGATTTGGTTGAAAAAAAAATGGCTCAAACAGAACAGTGCTACAGATTGAATGCGGCACATTTTAAGGGTCAGGAAACTCCTTCAAGCACTTTTTCCCCCCTTCAAAGGGAAGGAGATGTTTTTTTCTTGTTGATTATCCTCTGGCACACACTGAAGATAAGGAATTAGGTAACTGGAGCTTTTAGAAAGAATTCACATTTGCCTCTTTACTGCCCTCTAGTGTTTCTGATGCCATTTTGGGTAGGGGGTGGGAATACAGCCATCATTTTGACAAATAAACACTATTGTTTTGGCAGGATGGGGCTGGGGGAGAGAAATTCTAACTTGGTCAATGTTTATTTATTTATATGAGCATTTTACAGGCTTCACAACATAATACAATGTTTAAAAGCAAAGAGTAATAAGAATACCTATACTTAATAAAAAGCTGCTAGATTGTTTATCCACATCAATGTGGCCAATTCTAACTGATGGCAGCTCTCCAAGGGTTGTGGACCAATGTTGAAGACATGTGGACTTTCTGACTGAAGAATTCTGGAAGTTCACATAAGCTAAAATTGCCAAGTTTATAAAATACTGAATTAGACATTTCCCCATCATTTCTGCTTGATTCTTTTAAAACTGAAGATATTGTGACTTGAATAGGGGCCATGAATATTTTCTGCTACTACATGCAGGAAACTTTTCCCATCTGCTAATTTGGGCATCATATGAAATGGTGTTGGGTAGATTGCTGATGTTGTACCATGGTATCATACAAATGGGCAGAGGTGCATTTTTAATAACACAAAAATAGCCCTGCTGGATCAGATCAAGACTCATCTTAACCCCAATCATTCACTTATCCCAATGGCCAGTTAGATGTATCTGGAATGCTAAGCAGCAGGAGATAGAAGCACTGAATGTAGACAGTTCAATCCTGTGACACCTAACACCCCCACCCTATCCTGCTCCCTCCAAATGCAATCCAAAGCTAGATACAGCTCCTAAACCTTGGTTATACTTATAACTATTCAGGCCATTGCATTCTGAACCAGCTTAAGTTTCTGGATGACTTTCAAGGACAACCCCATGTAGAACACAATGCCATAATCCAGGTGTAAGGTGGTAAGGGCTAAGTGAACAAAGCATTTCTGATACAATAGGTTGTAAACCAGCTCTATCTAAAGGAGCACTATGCCTTTAAGAGTTGCAAATGGACAATCTCTATACTCAGATTTCGAATTTGCACAATCACTCCATTGGTGGGATAATTCTATTTTAATCTTTTAAATTCTTTTTAAATATTTATTGTTGTGTTTTAATTGTGAGCTGCCCCAAGTCCTTGCGGAGAGGGGGCGGCATACAAGTCCAATTAAATAAATAAATAAATAAATAAATAAATAAATAAATAAATATGAGCCAGCAGTGTGCTGCAGCTGCCAAAAAAGCCAAACACAGTCCCAAGCTGCATTTACAGAGGTTACAGAATCAAGATCATGTGAAGTGTTAATACCACTTTATAATGCCTTGGTAAGATCACACTTAGAATACTGCATCCAGTTTTGGTCGCCACAATGTAAAAAAAAGACATTGAGACTCTAGAAAGAGTGCAGAGAAAGGTTATTAGTGGACTGGAGGTTAAAACAAGAATGGTTGCTGGAATTGGTATGTCTAGTTTAATGAAAAGAAGGATTAGGGGTGACATGATAACAGTTGTCCAATATCTATGGGGCTGCCACAAAGAAAAGGGGATCAATCTATTCTCCAAAGCACCTGAAGGCAGGACAAGGAGCAATGGATGGAAACTAATCAAGGAGAGAAGCAACCTAGAACTAAGGAGAAATTTCCTGACAGAACAATGAATCGCTGGAATGGCTTGCCTCCAGAAGTTGTGGGTGTTCAAAGACTGGAAGTTTTAAAAAAGAGATTGGACAACTATTTGTTTGAAACAGTATAGGGCAGTGGTGGCTAACCTTTTTTGGCTCCTGTGCCGATAATTGTGCACGTGCTCGCTTGCGCGTGCTTGTGTGCCAGCACCCAGAAGGCAAAGCATGCTGCCCCCCCATGCCCCCTGCGCATGTGCATGCGACCTCCCTCACGTGCTGTGCATCTGTGCATGTGTGCACGATTCCCTCCTTGTGTGCCACATGTCTGCGCATGCATGCACATTTCCCCCTTGCACGCAGCACATCCCTGCACATGCACGCATGATCCCCTTGCACACAGTGCATCCCTGCACATGTGCACACATCTCCTGAGCACCCCCTCCACCCCCTGCACATGCGTGCCAGATACCCGACAATCAGCTGTCAGGTGGTGGCGCTCATGTGCACGCGCAGTGCAGCTCTTCCAGGTGACCTCTTGCATGCTGGCAGAAATGGCTCTGCGTGCCACTTCCAGCATGTAGCATAGGTTCGCCAACACGAGTATAGGGTTTCCTGCCTGAACAGGATGTTGGAATAGAAGAACTGCAAGGTCCCTTCTAACTCTGTTATTCTGTTATTATTCTGTTATTGTGTCCATCTAGCCAACTCCAGATACCAAGTCAAGATCTCTACTGCATTTCTGGTCTGGTCCCATATGGAAGTAGCCCATGGGTTGTGATCTTCATATCCATGACATGTGCATGCTGTGCAGAAGATGAGCTTTTCCAATGCTTTCAGGTAGATGTTCAAGAATCTCCAGTCACTCAAGTATGAAACATTAAGCAATCTCACCAATACATGGAAGGCAAAACAGGGTAAATCTTGAGTCATTTTATCAGGAGAAGATAAGTCTGATAAATACTCTTCTGAAAACTCCAAATGAAGTTTCTGGATGAGTACCTCTTTCTATTCATGTCAATGCATGATACAGCCTTGGATATATAAAGGCATACAGATGCCTTTTCCAAGGGAAAGAGAAGGGAACTGTGGCCCCAGATCAAAAGTTTGGTGGCTTAAGGATGAGCACAGAACCAAAAATACATGACCCTACAAAGCAGGGAAAAGAGGATTATGAGTCAGGAAGAGGGGAAGAGTATTTCTGTTTCCAAGGCATGACATCAAGCCAGAAGTAGAAAAGAAATATTCCATATGTTGTTACCAAACCAAAAACAAAACAGGTAGGAAATGTGAAAACACAGAGCTCATTTATTATTTTCAATCTACATAAAAAGTATCTGTTTTCCTAAAGAACGTTGGTGGGTGTTGCGATCAATCTGTACAATGCTAAAAACTCCAAATGATAAATGACAGAACAAAGGGATAAAGTCTGCAGGAATTATGCCAAATAATAGAGTGATACTAATTGTGGTAATTTGTACTGTTTTAAAAGAGAGCTGGAATTTAGTGGGAATGAAAATCTACTCAACATAACTTCATTAGAGGATTTCATAAACAAAATCTCATTAGATGAGAACTCTGCCACAGCCCATCACTGTGCAAATAACTGATATGGTAATCTTTCCTACTTGGAATAATATTTAAAAGAGTTATCAGACCAGATTTCTTAATATAGATGCAATGGAAAACTCAGGAATGTTCTTGTGAATTTGATTTATCAATACACATGCACAAAGCCCTTTAAATGAGAAATGCATAGTAAAACTAAGCCCATCTAAAATACCTCTACAACAACTAAATATGATTGGATAATCTAACAAGTTGAATTATGAATTTTTAATTTAAAAGTCTCTGTGTGCTTTTGTGTGTGTGTGTGTGTGTGTGTGTGTGTGTGGGCTCCCAAGAGGTGATGTGTGATATATCTTCTTTTGCTGCATATGTCATGTTTTATACAAAGATGAAATCCACATTTATATGGAACATTAATTTTCTGAAACATAAAAAATGTTTGGGGTGTGGTTTAATTTGGGGAAGCAGCTTTCATGCTAATGGATTACTAAAGCATTAATTGGAACTGTTTTATACTTCCCTTCATCTTATGTTACCATGACATATTTGAATATAACCAAAATATAATTCTGTTTTTTATTTCTCATCCTTTTTAAATTTGTTGGTTGGTTTGTTTTACATATTTTTCTTGAATTTTTCCCTTTCCCTTCTCCTTTTTTGCATTTGATTACTATATTCAGGCCTTGCCAGTATGTTTTGTTTTTGTTTTTTTGTTTTATTTTCCATATCATTACCTCATAACTTGCTTGCTTCCTTTTGTGGCTATTTTAACTTTACACAGATGTAAAAAAAGACAGTTTCAAAATTATCACATTAAAAGACTTTAAAAATCAAATCCACTTGTCTAAGTATGATTAGTGACAGATGAAAAATCTGGGTTAATGTGACAAGAAACAAATGGTAATAAATCATAATTGTTTTTATGGAAAGCATGGGTATACGGTTATGGATATGTTTCAAAACTGAGCCACAGATCTAAGGTCTGCTCTTAGTTTCTTCAATTATCTTAGGGACTACTTATATGTTATACTGAAATTTTTATAGAAGCACAACGTCTGTCTAAAGTTATTAGTTAATATAGGATGGCCTTTCCTAACTGCAGGTGCACACAGCTTTTGGAATGGATAGGCAGCATGGCCAAACTTTCCAGTGGTAGATTACAGTTGGAATGTAATGGGGAGACATGAGGTTGGGCAAAGCTGATACAATCCCATTAAATTCTTTCTTCTCTTTTTATTTTTATTTTATTTATTTTTATTCATATTTATATCCCGCCCTTCTCCGGAGACTCAGGGTGGCTTACAATTTTTGGGATACAACCCAGTGTGCTCAGCAATAGCCTTCATTCCATTGTATATGCCTGCTTATTACTAAGCGGCATTTTTACAAAGTCAGCTTATTGCCCCCAACAATCTTGGGTCCTCAATTTACCTACCCCGAGAGGATGGAAGGCTGAGTCAACCTTGAGCCTGGTGGGATTCGAGCCTGCACTAATTGCAGGCAGCTGGAACTTAAGTGCTAGGCATTTAACAGCCTGCACCACCAAGGCTTTTAGATGAGAAGACTGGTGTATACAACTGTAACAGGATCCTTGGGTTTTCTAACCTTATCTATTTGTTTATGACTGCATCTCAAACGATCCATCTGTTAAAATATTGAAGTTTGCAGATGATACAACAGTGATTGGTCTCATTTGAGACAACGATGAATCCGCATACAGACAGGAGGTTGTTCAACTTGCTTCATGGTGTAACAGGAACAATCTGGGACTGAACACACTCAAAACTGTAGAAATGGTAGTAGACTTTAGAAGAAACCATCCCATACTACCACCTCTTACAATACTAGACAACACAGTATCAACAGTCGAGACCTTCAAATTTCTAGGTTCTATCATATCACAAGACCTAAAATGGACACCTAACATCAAAAATATGTCAAAAAGCACAACAAAGAATGTTCTTTCTGTGCCAACTCAGAAAGCTCAAACTGCCCATGGAGCTGCTGATACAGTTCTACAGGGGAATTATTGAGTTTGTCATCTGCACTTCTATAACTGTCTGGTTTGGTTCTGCAACCCAACAGGACAGACACAGACTTCAAAGGATAATTAGGACTGCAGAAAAAACAATTACTATCAACCTGCTTTCAATCGAGGACCTGTATACTGCATGAATCAAAAAGAAGGCTGTGAAAATATTTACAGACCCCTCACATCCTGGACATAAACTGTTTCAACTCCTACCCTCAAAACGACGCTATGGAGCACTGCACACCAGAATAACTAGACACAAGGACAGTTTTTTCCCAAACACCATTACCCTGCTAAACAAATAATTCCCTCAACACTGTCCAACTATTTAAAAAGTCTGCACTACTGTTACTGTTAATTTTCTCACCACTCCTTATCATCCATCCCCTCCCACTTGTGACTGTATGACTGTAACTTTGTTGCTTGTATCCTTACGATTTATATTGATTGCTTCCTCATATGATTTGATTGCTTATTGTACCCTATGAGTATTATTAAGTGTTGTACCTTATGATCCTTGATTCTTGACGAATGTATCTTTTCTTTTATGTACACCGAGAGCATTTGCACCAAGACAAATTCCTTGTGTGTCCAATCACACTTGGCCAATAAAGAATTCTATCAGAACCATGATGTCCCTCTGAAAATGGTGAGGACCATCTGTGGTCTTGATGTGCCATCTTCCATGTTGGAAAAGGGATGATGGTGTATCTCCTCCTGAGAAGCCTTCACTGGACCTAACAATTTTCATCCTGTTTCCAGCCTTCCCTTTTTAGGGAAGGTCTACAGGCGGCCCTAGAGGAAACCAAATAAAAAAATAAAGTATTTATATTGCCCATTTGAGGTCAGTTGTCCTTCTGCCACAACCCTTTAACCTCCAGCCTTCTTGCATGGATAAATAAGTCTGTAAGAAAACTCTAACCATGCTAGTGAAATGGTTTTACAGTAGCTTAAGTGATCAATAATATTGCAGAGCCAGGACATTTTAACAAAATGTCCTTGTACACTACTCACTTAACGATGGTAATTGGGATATGAATTTCCATCACCAAGTGAGGCCGTTGGTAAAGTGCAACATCATATGATCATGGCACTTAGCGGCAGCTGTTTCAGCCATCCTTGTGAGGACTATGAAGGTTATCAAGTGAGGAATTGGTATGATCACAATTTACAACTTTCTGCTGGCTTCCCCACTGACTTTGTTCATGGGAAGCTGGCAGGGAAGATTGCAGATTGCAATTAGATAACCGTGGGATACTGTGACAATTGGAAACCTGGACTGATTGCCAAGCTCCTGGATCCCAATCATGTGGCCCATGGGGATGCTGCAACAGCCAAAACTGCGGGGACCAGTCGTGAGTACCTCTTGTTCCCCAGCATCACAGGTTTAAATGGTCTCTGAACAATTGGGGACAACCTGTAATAACACTTATTCTGTATGCAGTTACATATTCCTCGAAAGCTTTCCCATTAGCACATTAGGTCAAGGATGGCAAAGCTAGGCACCAAGTGCACCCCAATACCCCTTGCTTTGCTCAGGTTTTCAGGGGTGGATGGACATCCTATCATCCAGACTTCTAAGGCACATAAAATGCAGAGTGCTCCAGTGTAAAAAGAAAATTAAGTAGCATTTTAAATTAAATTTAAAAAAAGGCAGTAGCTCTTTTGAATTCTGCTGTATAGTGCAGTATTGGTGCAGTGTCAGAGGTTTTTGGTTCAATGTGTGGAGGGTGAAGGATGTGTGTTTGTGTTTATTTTCATGGTCATGATGTGCACTGAAGATGGTGTTTGATTTCATTGTATGAGGTGCAATGACAACAAAGTAAACTAAACTAAATTAAACACAACGGCTTATCCTAAGAGTAGCAATGCTGTTGGGAGATCTAAAAATTTAATCCAAGATAAACTATTTTTTTTAAAAAAATCATTAATTCCCTTATGATACATACAAGAGAGATTTTTTTTTAATATTAGTGCTCTCCATATTAACTGCTTTCTGAAATATGATGGCTCTGGATACAGGTAGTCCTCGACCTATGGCAATTCATATAGTGACCATTCAAAATTACAACAGTACTGACAAAAAAGTGACTTATGACCATTTTTCACACTTACGACCATTTTTTACCCTTATAACCATTGCAGAACCCCCATTGGTCATGCGATCAAAATCCGGATGCTTGGCAAAACTGACTCATATTTATGACGGTTGCAGGCTCCCAGGGTCACGTGGTCAGCTTTTGCGACCTTCTGACAAGCAAAGGCCATGGGGGAGCCAGACTCACTTAACAACCATATCACTGATTTTTAACAACTGCAGTGATTTACTTAACAACTGTGGGAAGAAATGTCGTAAAATGGGGCAACATTCACTTAATAAGTGTCCCACTTAGCCACAGAAATATTGGGCTCAATTGTAAGTTGACAATCAGAATGCAGCACTGCAGGCTATTTCTGCTGATTGCTGTCTGCCAGCAATTTGGCAGATCGAATCTCACCAGGCTCAAGGCTGACTCAGCCTTCCATCCTTCCGAGGTGGGTAAAATGAGGACCCAGATTGTTGGGGGCAATATGCTGACTCTGTTAACTGGTTAGACAGGGCTGTAAAGCACTGTGAAACGGTATATATGTCTGCGGGCTATTGCTATATTTCCACAAATTCATATGGTTGATTATTTATTTATTGGATTTCTAATTTACCTTTCTGCCCATAGATGGCGCTCAAGGCAGTTCTCAAGTCAATTCAATATTATCCAGAGGTTATCTGCCTTGAGTTAACTCCAGTACACTAGCAGACCTCTGGCGTTGAAGGAAAGCAGAAAATTCCACAGCAAAAGCAATGGTTTGGCACACCCCATTTCCAGCCTTTGGACTGAAGTAAAGCGGGAAATATCTAGTGATAAATCTGCAAGAGACAGGATAAGCAACTGGAACTTAGGGTGGTGCTATTATATTATGGCCGACACCATATAAATTAAAACCGAACTGGCTCAAAGTAAATGAACATTCACAGTAAGCCATCTGCATGTTAGAAAGGAAAAGTGTCTGGAACAAAATGTGCATGCATTCAAGCATCTCAGCTGGCTGAAATCTGGACCACGGGGCAAAATAGGTTAACTCCAAGTGGATCTGCATTTAATGTATTTGGCCAGGGGTGGATAGGTGGGTCTGAAGCTATGCTGCTCCAAATCTCTGTAAATCTCTCTTCCTTGACTTCCTCTGCATTGGAAAGGGAAGCCCTCAGTACCTAAAAGAGAACCAGAGAAACTTAATTATTTAGCTAAAACATCATGGTGAGGGGGAGAGTAACCACAGCACATTTGTGAACTGCAAATAGCAAAGTTATGAGCATTTTTAATACAGTTGTTTTAAAATAGTATAACTCGAAAGCCTTTTAACACTTTCTAGTAAATCTGGCACACTCTAACCTTTGACAACAGACTAATTGGTCTACATATTCGATTTCACTTTGGTGAGCTTTTTAAAGAGTTTCAGCCAATTATTTTCCTGTACCAGATTACAAAGAATGAAAATCCATTTTTTAAAGTCTCGCTCTTGATCTGCACATCAAACCAGAGCAATGTAGAGCACATAAAGCTTTTTTCAGATCTCCAAAACAGATCCGGGAATATTTGCATCCTAAGTACGAATGTTTACCAAAGGTAAGCAAATCTTTTGATTGAACCTGTGCCTAGACATCTCACACTGAAAAAGAGGAGCATACACTGAACTAAGTGTGGAATTAATCAATTGCCAAGACACCATCAAGGAGTAAGTATTGCCTCCGTGTTGCCAGAAAGAAAGCCTTTTGCTCTTTCTACACGGTTGCTGTATCTTTCCCCATTTTATCATTCTGCATTTCTACCTTTCCAATCTTTGTGGCTGTAAAATTTTTAGCTGTAAAATACAGTCCAGGGCTGGGATGTCCCCTCCAATTTCAAGACTATAGAGGTAAAAAGCCATAAAAGCAGTTCTGAGCCTTTCCAGACCTGGACAGGAAAAAAAGCAGCACAGATGGGGAAAGACAAAGGGATGCAGAGGCATCCAGGGTGAGCAAAATAGGTCACCTTCTACGGTATTCCAGTTTAAATTGCACATCGTCTGGAAAAGAGAGAGTCTGATACTTCTCACTTTCCAAAACAGATGATAAAAAGGTCAATTGGTCCCGGCAAAGTCAAGACTAACATCTTAAAGTGGCCTATATTGCCACTGATATTTGTTGAATTGGCTTGATTCCCCACAGCTACTTTGTATTTTTCCTCTAAGGGGTGAGGATCACTTCTAGATTTTTCCTTCTTCTGCCCGGTGTTTTTCCACTGGGTCCTTGGCTACTGTCTTTCTCCCTGGAAGTGCCTTTTCCTGCAAACCCCCCGCCCCACAACTCGACAGGAAGTGTCACCCACTCTGCTTATTCTTGTCTCAGAGCTGTGGGCAGGTTTACCTGCTTGAGTGATTTCAATAGCTCAGCACTGCATCACTCAGTGTTCACTTTTGTGCTGGGTTCTTTTTAAAGCTGCTTTAAAAAAAGAGAGAAGGAGAGAGCAGAACACACACTGAATTCCGAATAGCAGCGTTTCTATCATCTGTTGTCATGACACACAGATGACGTGGGAACATTCCTCAGCAACAAGGCTGGATTGTTGTTAGACAAGGTTAATTTTGGTGCAGAATTCTAATAGGAAAAGATGTCAGAAATATACTCGGGTGGGAGAAAAACAAGTGGGCCCCCACATCCAGATACAAAGGAAACGGAAGTGGTTGGTAACTGGCCAGGGTTGCCCATGAATAACTGCATATTCATTAATCCTTGAGTTCCCCCTGGACTTGGTAGGAATGGAGAAGTTCATCATGCCCTTTCTGAGTTTTTTCTTGTGTGGAATTGTTAACACATTTCATAAAAGGGAAAACGAAAGGAAATTTTAAAAAAGATGCATTGGAATAAAATATGCATATGTTAATTTAAATGTTTGGGGTTTCATTTACAGACAAGGACTATAATTTAAGTAGAAATGCAGAATGTGGGAGCCATTCTCTTTGCTATGTGGCTGAAATAACAGGCATGTTTTATTGTCAAAGAGTTCTGGTTGGCAAGGCTGAACCGATGCCTCTGTTTCCCAGTATTTCTTCCCTTCACTGCTCCTTAGGGATGCTACTAATATTTAAGTAGAGTCTGACTGAAACATGAAGACCCAAGTTCGAATTCCCATTTGAACATAACATTTCCCAGCTGACTAAGGACCAGGCAGCAAATCTCTGCCTGATATAGTTTTTGTGAGGACAAACCTTGTTATTCTCCTTGAGTTCCTATAGATCAGCGGTGGGCAAGTATGGCCCCTTTACGATCTGTAGACTTCAACTTCCAGAATTCCTAAGCCAACCATGCTGGTTCAGGAATTCTGGGAGTTGAAGTCCGCAAATCTTAAAGGGGCCATAGTTGCCCACCTCTGCTATAAATCAGTGAATAAACAGATAGTTGAATTTGCTGTTATAATGTTTATTAAAGTCATTCAATTATTTTTTATCTTGCAAGCAGTGACTGAAAATTAGGATAAGTCTCCCATTTGTTCTTCTGTCAATGTCGGTATCGGCAGTAGCGTCTGAACCAATCACAGAGCTTTAAGTATCTTGCATTAATAATGGCCATACTATTAAAGATGTTGCAGGATATCCAGACATGATGACTGACAGTCCAATCAGAAATCATTCCAACTTCTATTACAAATCTACACATCACACACTGCAATCATTAGGGGCTACATTATAACCTACCAAGCTTGTATTTCTATTTCTCTTAATCTTGGAATTGATTATGAGTGATAGTGCATGGCTTCAAGTTACTGAAATCATGAATAGATAACATCAACTTTTATGCCAAGTCTTTTCAATTTTAACCCAGTAACCAAACATCTGATAGCCTATACCTTATGAAAAATTAAGATGTAAAGGTTTAAGTGAAGACTCTAGATGGGTTCCATAGATTTGGATGATAACAGACTTTTTCTTGCGTTTTCTAAATTCTACTTATTATGAGAAGCATTATGATAAAAAAAATAGAATTAACTAGGTTGTTAAGACTGAGGATTTAAAATTGAACCTTAGCTTGAGACATTAAATTACGTAAGGCATCACTCATCAGGGCAAGGAAAAACCATCTGTTTATTTGAAAGTAGCATTTTGGAGCCTCGGTGGCACAATGGTTAGAGTGCAATACTGCAAGCTACTCCCACTGCAATTTGGCAAATCGAATCCCACCAGGCTCAAGGTTGACTCAGCCTTCCATCCTTCTGAAGTGGGTAAAATGAGGACCCAAATTGTTGGGGGCAATATGCTGATTCTGAAAACTGCTTTGAGAGGGTTGTAAAGCACTATAAAGCGGTATATAAGTCTAAGTGCTATTTCTGTTTTAACTCAGGTTTTAAAATTAGTATATTTAAACGAGTTAATAAAGCATTTTCTACTAGTGATCTAAATACAATTTCTTTTGAAAAAAGCTTTCAATCTCTAAGGTAAATCCTTCCATATTTTATTAAACAAAATCACCCCAAAATATTGATTCCTTCATATCAGTTATATAAATCTTGCTTAGATAAAGAATAGACTACAAATATATGCATACATACACATGGTGGAATGACACAGTGCATATATGCACTCAGTAAGACGCTGGGATTGTTGGCTGGAAAACCAGCAGCCCAGATTTGAGACCTGACCTACACGCAACAGAGTGAGCTCCCATTCTTGCCTCAGCTCCTGTCAACCTAGCAATTTGCAATTTGAAAGCATGCAAATGTGAGTAGATAAATAGGTATCACTATATTATATTTTTATTTATATTTATGTTTTATTGGACTTATATGCTGCCCTTCTCCCTGAGGACTCAGGGCAGCTCACAACATTAAAATATGAATACAAATAAATTAGATAAAATACTATTAAACATTAAGCCCAATAAATTTAAAACCCACAAACTAATCTAAAAACAATTTAAAAACCCATCCCACTCCACTTCAGTCCAGGCTGAATTGCTGAAAAAACCAGGTCTTTAGGTTGTGGCGGAAGGAATGGAGGTCCGGGGCCAATCGGAGCCCCAAAGGGAGTTGGTTCCATAGGGTGGGCACTACCACAGAGAAGGCCCTACCCCTGGGTGTCCCCAACTGACACTGTCTGGCCGATGGCACCCCAAGGAGGCCCTGTCTGTGGGAGCGTACAGGGCAAAGGGATGTCGATGCTGGCAGGAGACGTTCCCACAAGTACCCCGGACCCAAGCCATGCAGGACTTCATATGTTAACACAAGCACCTTGAATATCACTTGGAGGGCAGCCGGCAACCAATGCAGCTCACACAGGAGGGGTGTAATGTGGGAGTATCGGGAAGCTCCCATCACCGCCTGTGTGGCAGCATTCTGTACCAGCTGAAACCTCCGAGTGATCTGCAAGGGCAGTCCCATGTAGAGAGCGTTACAGTAGTCGAGTCGGGAAGTAACGAGTGCATGAGTGACTGTCCGCAGGGCATCTTGGTCCAGATAGGGGCGCAACTGGTGCACCAGGAGAACCTGGTCACAGCTCCCACCTGATTCTCCAAACTGAGCTGTGAATCCAGGAGGACCCCCAAGTTGCGAGCCCTATCCATGGGAGGCAACACCTCTCCCCCCATGACCAATGATGGAATATCCTGGACCCGAGATGCCGGTACACACAGCCACTCAGTCTTGGCAGGGTTGAGCCGGAGCCTGTTCCTACCCATCCAGATCTGCACTGCATCCAGACACCGGGACATCACGGAGAGGGCATCACTGATTTGGTCCGGGGTGGAAATGTAAAGCTGGGTATCATCCGCATATTGGTGATACCTCACCCCAAAACCACGGATGATCTCACCCAGCGGTTTCATATAGATGTTGAACAGGAGAGGCAAGAAGACCGACCTCTGCAGCACCCCACAAGTGAGGGGCTTTGGGCTCAACCTCTGCCCCCTGCCAACACCAATTGCAAATGACCTGAGAGGTAGGAGGAGAACCACCGTAAAACGGTGCCTCCTACCCCCAACCCCCCGAGATGCCACAATAGGATATCATGGTCGATGGTATCAAAAGCCACCGAGACATCTAATAGGACTAGGACAGAGGAAAATCCCCTGTCCCGAGCCCTCCAGAGATCATCCATCAGCACAACCAATGCCGTCTCCGTGCATTGGGAAGGTAACATTGCTCCATGACATCATTCTGGCAGTATGACTATGGAAATGTCTGGACAGCACTGGCTCAATGGCTTTGGAACAGAGATGAGCACCGCCTTCCAAAACTGGCAATGACTAGCTGAGTAAAATCCACAGGGACTCCTCTACCTTTACCTTTTACACAGACATGCTCAATTAAAAATGAGAATGGTGCATAGATAGCAAAAGGATTTACTTCATTACCAACAAAATGGCTTAAATGTTAAGATTTGAATAGTGATACTAATAGGTGGAAAATGGTACTAGGCTGTGATCTTTCATCACCTTGCTGTACTGCTATGATAATTCATTCAATTTATATGTCACCTCTCTGTTCAAACTGAGCACTCAGTTTTCTATGCCCTACAGCAAGGATGCATATTTTTTCAGCGTTGTGGGTTGCACGGTTATGTTTTCTGGGAAGCTAAAGAGGGTGGCAAGACCTCTACTATGTAATTGGAGAGGACCAATTTATCATTTTATCCTAGGTTTTGGAAACTTAAAAAAAATAAGACTACTTTAAAGCTTAATCTATTTTTTGGTGTTCTATATTCCTTACCTCAAAAGGAAGGGAGATTTCACTGAGTTTCAACAACTGTGCCTGGAGAAGAGCTGAGTCAAACTTGATCCCATCATGGGCCATATCAGGATTTTGTTTGCCCTTGGTGGGCCGGGGTGGGCAGGGCCTGGTTGTCACAGCCAACCCACATTACGTATCTGATATTAATACAGTCGAGAAAGTCCAGAAATATTTCACAAGAAGAGTTCTCCACTCCTCTACTCGTTGCAGAATACCTTATGCCACCAGACTTGAAATTCTAGACCTAGAAAACCTAGAACTACACTGCCTTCAGTCCGATCTAAGTATAGTATATAAAATCATACATTGCAATGTCCTACCTGTCAATGAATACTTCAGCTTCAACCATCACAATACAAGAGCACACAATAGATACAAACTCAAGGTTAACCGCACCAAATTTGATTGCAGGAAATACGACTTCAGCAACAGAGTAGTCAATGTCTGGAATACTCTACCTGACTCTGTGGTTTCTTTCCCAAACCCCAAAAACTTTAACCTTAGACTGTCTACTATTGACCTCACCTCTTTCCTAAGAGGTCTGTAGGGGACGTGCATAAGCGCACCAATGTGCCTACCATCCCTGTCCTATTGTGTCTTTTTATTTTTCTTATATGTATCAATTTCATGTATTCATAACTTTTATACTTACACCTGTTTTCTTATAATCGCTTGACAAAATAAATAAATAAATAAAAATAAAATAAATAAACTGGGTGGGTGGGGACGAGGTGGACCAGGGTTGGTTCCTCACCATCCCTGGGATGGCCTGCAGGACAACTCTGGGCCTATTGCAGGCCAAATCTGGCCCGTGTGCCACATGTTTGACACCCCTGCTCTAGGGTGTCAAAGTTGCCAATCCCTAAAAAGAAAAAGATAAAGTCTTCTGCTGACCAGGTGTTTTCAACTCGAGGCAGTTATCTCTGTTTCTTAGCTGATAGAGCCAGTGTTGTCCAAAGACATTTCTGTGGTCATATGGCCAGCATGACTAGATGCCAAGGCACATGGTACGCTTTTACCTTCCAGCCAAAGTGGTTCCTATTTATCTTCTCCAGTGGTGGTATTCAGCTGGTTCTCACTGAATTGGGCGAACCAGTAGCAAGAATTTGGCGTGGGTCGCCGAACCGGTAGTAAGCTCTGGCTGGCCACGCCCCCGACCCGGTCACCCTCCCACCCTATGCTCGCTTACCGCCTGACATTTGCCTAAGGTATCTTTTTACCCCTCCCAACAATCAGATCAGCTGTGCCGGGATTTCCCTTGCTGAGGCCCAGGAAGGCAAAAAATGGAGGGAGGAACTCAGCCCCCTCCATTTTTTGCCTTCCAGAGCCCCAGGGGAGCAAAAACGCCCTCCCCGAGGGTCCTCTGAGGCTAGGAAGCTCCCAAAACAGAGCTTGGAGGGGTGCTGCGTGCTCCCATGCTCCATGAGCCTTAGAGGAGCTGTAGGGGAGCAAAAAAGCCCCCCCACGAGGCTCCTCTGAGGCTAGGAAGCTCCCAAAAACGGGTGGGGGCGGCAAAAAAGCAAAAAAAAAAGCCACACCCACCCAGTCACATGGCCACGCCCACCAAGCCACGCCCAGAACAGTAGTAAAATTTTTGAATCCCACCACTGATCACTCGCATTTGCATGCTTTCAAACTGTTAGCTGGGCAGGAGCCGAGGCAAGTAATGGAAGCTCATCCTGTCACACGGCGTTTGGATTTCAAATTCAGGCTGTCAGCTTTGCAGCATCTTTTTTTTTTTTTAGCATCTTCAGCTGCTGAGCCATCATACCCTTTGCCAAACCCTGATTTCATTATTAATTAATTAATGGGTTTTAGTAGTAGTGTGTGTTGTCATGTTCTTTTGGAAGTAGAGCTCCACCCTTGTCCACTTAATGGGCAAAACTGAGAGACAAATATCCTCATTTTTACAGAGAAAATTTCTCTTTGCAAGAATCAGAGAGTGGGAAAATCTTCCTGTCCTCTGGATTTTTGCCTTTTTATAGCTAGCAGAATGGCCAGGATGTAACGAAAGAATAGAATCATAAGCTTGGGACCTTGGAGGTCTTCTAGTCTAACTCCCTGCCCATGTCAGGACACCTTATATCATCCTGGACAAAATAGTTGTCCAATCTTTTCTTTAAAACTCCAGGAAGCAAACTGTTCCATGGATTAGTTCTCACTCTCAAGAAGTTTCTCCTTAGTTTCAGGTTGGATCTCACTTTAAGTTTTCACCCATTGCTTCTTGTCCTACCCTGAGGAGCTTTGGATAATAAGTCAACAGCCTCCTCTTATGGCAGCCCCTCATATATCTTAATTAATGCTTAATTCTCAGTGTTGAGTGCTTAGACTCAAGGCCCAATGCTCAAGCCCAAGTTATAGTAGGTTCAGTTCTCTCTTTCAATGGGGTTGCTGATTTCAAAGTAGACAGAAGTTATTTATCATGCAAGAAGCCAGTGAAAGTTAGAGAAAAGGAGATCGTTAAGAATCCTGTAAGGTTTAAGTCAGATAGATGATGATAGATGATAGGTAGATACATGATAGAGAGAGATAGATAGATAGATATAGATAGATAAATAGAGATACTAAATTGCATTAGAGATTGATTAGACAAAAGATACTAATTAAGTTTAATGGTGACTGGAAACTCCTTTTGGACTTTTAGGATGAAACTCACAAATGAAATTATGATACATGGGTTTGATGACTAAAAAAAAGTAGATAAAAAAAATGAATGATATGTTGTAACCACAGAATAAGAACTTAATTTAAATCTATAGCAATAATTGTTGTAAAAGTAAATTGGAAGCCATTTCTTTATTTTTCTTTTTTTTGCATTTTCCCTCCCTCCCTTTCTCCCTCTTCTTCTTTTTATCTTAAATATTAGTTTTTGTTACTTTTTAATATTTTTGTTTGAAAATCTAATGATGTTATCATAAGAGAAGGGAAGGGAAGGGAAGGGAAGACCCAGTGGTGGTATTCAGCAGGTTCTGACCAGTTCTGGAGAACCGGTAGCGGAAATTTTGAGTAGTTCAGAGAACTGGAAAATACCACCTCTGACTGGAGATTTTACAGTATCCTTCCCCTGCCACGCCCACCAAGCCACGCCCACAGAACCGGTAGTAAAAAAATTTGAATCCCACCACTGGAAAGACCTCACTGTTTTTGATAAAAGTTTTGATCCTCAACCAAATCCTCAACCATTTGGTGAGAACTTTATCCCTGAAACCTTACTCATGATGGATTTCACTATCAAGATTTCACTATCAAGATTTCACTATCAAGGTGGTGCAGGCTATTAAACGCCTAGCACTTAGTTCCAGCTGCCTGCAATTAGTGCAGGCTCGAATCCCACCAGGATCAAGGTTGACTCAGCCTTCCATCCTCTCGGGGTAGGTAAATTGAGGACCCAAGATTGTTGGGGGCAATAAGCTGACTTTGTAAAAATGCCGCTTAGTAATAAGCAGGCATATACAATGGAATGAAGGCTATTGCTGAGCACATTGGGTTGTATCCCAAAAATTGTAAGCCACCCTGAGTCTCCAGAGAAGGGCAGCATATAAATATGAATAATAAATAAATAAATAAAGATGATGGAATTTGCAGAGATGGCTAAATTGACCTCCTTAATTAGAGAAAATAATTATCTACATTTATTGCTGACTAAAAGTCCCATATAGACTTTATGCATGAAATTGGAAAAAAAAAAACCCACAAGTATATTACTTACTGGTTTGATGATTAAAAGAAGAAAAAGAGAAGAAGAGGTAAGTTTATATTTGAAATTATACTTGCTGTAAAGGAAATCAGAAGCCATTTCTTTCTATTACTATTTTTTTCCTTTTGCACTTTTTATTTTTTCATTCTTTTTTCTCTCTTTTTTACTTTGTATTGCTTCTTATTAGTTCCTATCTTTTGTTTTATGTATACGTGTGTGTACACCCCCCACCCACCCCCCACCCTTCTATTTAATGCGGATAGCAGCTTATTTGTAGGGACCAACCACGGGTGCTCTAAAAAAAAAGCTAGCATGAGTACCATCTGCAGATAAGTTCTTTTGGTAACAGCATCATAAAATATGTGATCCTAAGTGAACCTAATTGGAAATGATCCCAGTAAAATCAGCAGCACTTCCTGCTTTCAAATTTACTGTGCTTAGTACTAAACAAGCAATTGTTGTAGAAAGAAGATTCATGATTGCCTTCAGTAAATCCAGCTTTATGAAAGTTGTCTTTTTGTTCAATAAATGAATAAATACAGTAGTGTATACAGATAATTTTGTCACTTTAGCAAATGGCAACATCGACTTGACTTCTACATAAATATAATAAATATTTCTTGGCTAAAATATTCATTTTTCTTTCTTTTTACAGCACAAAGATGTGTATGTATAGTACTCATTTGTGTCCTCTGGAGTCTTTTTTTTTTAATTGAATGCCCAATCAGCACATCCTGCTATCTTTTAAAACTCCTAATTGTATTTTTTAAAAGTTAAATTAAGCTGTTTAAAGGATCTGTTTAATGCATAATACCATTTTTATTTTTCCTATATTATTTATTGTTTCCACTATCATCCCCAAATCTTTGTCTCTTTGGATGAAGAAGAGATATAATGATGCCAACTCAATTTGGTTAATGATTCTTCATTGTAGTTATAATCTGCAATATGACAGCCACTATATCTCCCCTCCTGTTGAATTCACAAACAGATAGATATTAAGCCTATTAATATCTCTGAAAGGCTCCCAGAGAAAACCATTTTATTTATTTATTTATTTGTTTGTTTGTTGTTTGTTTATTTGTTTGGTCTTGTATGCCGCCCTATCTCCCGAAGGACTCAGGGCAGCTCACATTATAAAACACACAATACAAAAATTAAAATTCTTTAAAAAGTTATTTAACCCAATTTAAGCCAAAGGAATCTAAGACCCAAGACACTAACATTATAAAAGCTAAGAACTACCCCCTCAGTCCAGGCCGGCTTGTTCGAATAACCATGTCTTTAGGCCGCGGCGGAAGGAGCAGAGGTCGGGGGCCAATTGTAGCTCCAGGGGCAGCTGGTTCCATAAAGTGGGCACTGCCACAGAGAAGGCCCTACCCCTAGGGGCCGCCAGCCAACATTGTCTGGCCAATGGCACCCCAAGGAGGCCGTGTCCGTGGGCGTGCACCGGGCGATAGGCATTCGATGCTGGCAAGAGACATTCCCACAAGTACCCCGGCCCCAAGCCATATAGGGCTTTATAGGTAAGTACCAGCACCTTGAATCTCACCCGGAGGGCAACTGGCAACCAATGCAACTCGTGCAGGAGGGGTGTAATATGGGAGTATCGGGACACCCCCATCACAACCCGCGCGGCTGCATTCTGCACCAGTTGAAGCCTCCGCATGGGCCACAAGGGCAGCCCCATTTTGGATATCTTTCCAAGATTTTTGGGAATGGAGAATCTTTGGAAGCCTGGTGGAGCTGGGAAAGTGAAAGTCTCTGTTAAAAATAGGATGCAAGCACAAAGAAGGACAAATCTGTGGATCGGGAAGACCAAGACTTTTGCACAGAACCATAAGGAAATCAATAAAGAATTTGTGGAATGAGGGCAATTGGTTGCAGTAATGACGGATGAATCTTGGCAGTAAAATGAAAGTAAATGGATGTGAGTGTATCTAGGGGTTGCATTAAAAGACTGCATTAATGAAGATTACCAAAGCAACCTTCTCAAACTCTTTCAAATCCAAAGAGTTTAGAGTTAGATGTCCTCTCTGTACTTGCTTCCAAAGTGCTTGTATTAGAAGGAATTGTATCCTTGCAATTTTTCAGAAACTGGAGCAAGAAGCTTTGGATAAGGATTGATTCAGAAAGCAAAAGAGAGGAAAGTGGGTGAATGTTTGATCACAAATCTGATTGACTATGATCAAAAGAGTGAATGAGATGAAGAATTTGGAGAAAATTACAAGAAGTTCGGTTTGGGACAGACTGAGCTGGAACTAATGAAGAAACATCCAATCAGTGCTGCTGTTGCTACTGTTTTACACTGGGAGGGTGGGGGAAGCAAAGAAAAATATGAGAACTAGGGAAGAGGAGTTTCTTTGCCCCAATTAGGAAAAGAAACTGTACAACTACTGTATGTATTATGAGCTTATAAGATGGGACTTGCTAGGTTCTATCAGCACAGCTTTCTACTAGAACAGGGGTGTCAAACTGGATTTGTTTGAGGGCCGGATCAGCATTGTAATTCTCCTCTGTGGGCCAGGTTGCCTCCTGCAGCACCCTGCCAGCCAAAATAGGGTGTTTTGGCCAGCAGAGTGCTGCAGGAGGCTGTCCAGGCCAAAAACAGGGCACAGGCGGGCTCACCTGTGACACCCCCATGCCCAGAGGTGGTATTCAGCAGGTTCTGACCAGTTCTGGAGAACCAGTAGCAGAAATTTTGAGTAGTTCGGAGAACTGGCAAATACCACCTCTGACTAGAGATTTTACAGTATCCTTCCCCTGCCTTGACCACCAAGCCACGCCCACAGAACCGGTAGTAAAAAAATTTGAATCCCACCCATGCCCCGTTTTTGCTAACAGAGGTACCACGGACCAGTCCTTTGCTATTTCCAGGCTGGCCCTGCCAAATTTAAGCACCCCACGGGCTGGATCTGGCCTGCAGGCTTTGAGTTTGATACCCCTGTACTAGAATAATTAAATAATTCAGGAATGAAAGTGTAATAAGAAAAAAATCATAACGTCCTTCCCTTTTACAGCCTATTGTAATGCAACATATTTCCATTTAATATGCCAGCTACTTAGATCAGTTAATCACTTGGTGGCAGTGCTCTACAGTTATCATGATAACTCCATCCTCAGCATTCTTGTGTACAAATAGAGACAGTATTTTGATTTAGGTGCGAACAAGCTCTCAAGGCAGAAAAATAAATATAGCGAATTACACATTAATTCCAGAGGGAATGTGCATATGTGCCATCAGGCTTCTGCAGGTGTATTTTTTTTTAAAAGGATCTGATTGTGTAAGAGTGCCGTGCTATGGAACAGAAATATCATACAAATATTCTAAACACTATTTTTTTTCTTGAAAGTCATGGATGGGGTTACTTTTCTAGTTAGTATATCTAGGATCGTAACCTTATTTTAATGTCTAATTGTTCAAACTTCTTTGTGAAGCATGCCACACATGCCAGTCAAGAAATCACAGAGGTCCACTACTGAAAAGGGTAATCTAGTTGAACTGTGGGGTGTTTCTCCTTTGCACCTCTTCTCTGAAACCACTAGGGAGCAGACATTTATGAATTAGTATTCTCCCCCGAGTGTTGACCTTATATACTAAACCAGTGTCCAATGCTGAGCTGGAAATGGGAAGACCGAGTTTCAAATCTGGCTCAGCCGTGGAAATTTACTGAGTGACCTTGATCCAATCATGTTCTCTCAGCTCAACTTTTAGGGATGTTCTTGTGGGGAGAAAACCAAGATCTCCATGAAAACCACCTTGAACTCTTCGAGGAAAAGTGGAATTTAAATCTAACAGATATACAAATAGTTATCAAAGGAAATATATGAACCATCTGCCCACTGTTGATCTTCTCATATCTGTATCTGTATCGCTATTGCTATCATCTATCTATCATCTAATCAGAAAATCTGGTCTTCCAATAATCAGAAACTTTATGGATGTTCTTCTGACTATGAACTGTGCCTGCACATTTCTGGCCATGCCAAAATCTCTAGAATCTCTTGCCTTGTCTTATATTTTCAATGCACTATAATAAAATTAATTTTGTTCTATAATGATATTATTAAACATATTATTTTATCCTTATTTACTAACAATTGAGAGAGGTAGACCTTTTGTCAACAGGCTGATATGGCCATTTTAATGCATGTGCCTGGCATGCATTAAAACTGCCATATGACTAAGCCCGATTATTGTTAATGGAGTACAGAAAATAACAGAAAACCTACTTTCAATTTGAGTGACATTGCCAATATGACATTTTAAAGCAATTTTGGAAGCAATTTGCTTCCAAGAAATATGTAAGCCCCAGCTTATAGATTTCCTTGTGTCTGTGGCCTTATAAAATTAAAATAAACTTTGCATTGTTTTATGTTTAGTCCAACTTCTCACATGAGATAAATGCAGAGAAATATAGCATGTTAGGAAAACCATTCTGCATACCTATTAAAAGTGTAAGGTTTGGAAGTTCAGGTAAATCTTTTTCCTAGTCGGATATATGCCAAGAAAATAGACAACAATTGCTTTTGATTGGTTAGTTTAAATTTATATAATATATTCAGAAGAACACTTTGCTCCAAATGAGATAATTTTCGTGACTGCACAATGTTCATTAGAATCCTGATGAAGGAAATGGCTCAATAGGAAGCAATGAAGATGAACATTTGAAAGTCAGCTCATAAAACCTGAGGTAACTAATTATTTGAATCTCAAAACATCGATACAGGAGGCACTTAGATATCTCTACTCCTTGGTACTTTAACAATGCTGAAAAAGTCCTCAATAACATTGCTTACACTTTGCTACTTACTACCAATTACAGGTAGTCCTCAACTTATGACCACGATTGAGTCAGTTGCCAAGTATCTGAATTTTGATTGTATGGCCATGGGGATGCTCCAACAGTTGTAAGTGTGAAAAATGGTCATAAGTTGCTTTTTTCAGTGCTGCTGTAACTTTGAATGGTCACTAAATGAACTGTTGTAAGTTGAGGACTACTTGCATTGTCTGAAATATGGGGGTCAGTAAGGGAGTTAGAAAAGCATGACTAAAATTTTGGAGGTAGATTTACTGATGAATTATCCTACTAGATCAGGGGTGTCAAACTCGCGTCATCAAGGGGATGTCATGTGATGTATAGGACTTTTTCCCCATTAGCTAAACTGGACATGGGCGTGGCATCCAGCCCACAGGCCGGGAGTTTGACAGCCCTGTACTAGATGTTCTTATAAGTATTATGCTGATTTTAGTTCATTGAATCATTTGGATTTTGATGGCATCTGTTTCCAAGATTGTTTTTAGCAAGGAAACTGCTATGCATATACAATGTGCAGCTTGTTATTAAGAAAGCAGAATGGACATTTAACATTCATCTCTAATTGTGAAGCTAGTGATATAATCTCTGCTATGTATTATTTATTACCTGTAATTTGTAATTTAGTGGTGTTACTGAGTCTACACTCTTGAGATGCCCCCTGCCAAGCAAAGACTGCTGAGTTAGACAAAATAGACAAAATGTTGGTGTGATCCTCAGAGTGATGTATTTTACTAATAACTTCGTGCCTTTGTCAGAATCAGAAGAATTTTTGTTGTTTCACCAATGCTTTTTGTAACAAAATCCTTCTCATGCTGACTCAGATGAAAGAAACTCACGTAGATTAGGAAGATATATGATTCTGCAAATTTAGAATGAAATGTTATGTTCAGTTTATTAATGTTCATATTTTATCAAAATAATTGTTCCTAAAATACAAAGAAAGGTAAGACGCAGGTATAAGATTAAAACATTTTCCTGGTAATTGCTATTCACCCTTTTATTTTAATAGCTATTTTTGCATCTTCTGTGATTAAATGTGAGAGATAGACAAAATTCGTTGACTTTCTGAAGAACAACATCACGGACCACTGTTTTCATTTTTGGACAGAGTTTTTCCCCTTGAGATTACCATCACTTTGTTTTTTATTATTATTAAAATATAACTTGCACATTTTAATTTTCTACTCTAAACATAGACAGCTAATTTAGCCGATGCAATTAAACCACTTATATAGAAAAAGAACACATAGTCTTTATCATATTCTTAGATAATCGTATCTGTTTAGAAATAAAATGATAAGATTGGTAAATGCTGTTTTTTTGTTAATTCAACCTTTGCTTGCTAGTGGTTATAATATATAACAATTTACAATTAGAGCTTATCAGTACTGAGTGGCATCATCAACATAAATGATCAAATCCCATGTGGTGCAGGAGATGTGAGGCTTCAAACCCTACTGATGTGATATGTTAGCTAATCCCATCAGGGAAAATGTCTCTAAATCATTAAACCCCTTACTGAATACAACATGCTACTTAATTATTTTGGACACTGTAGCAGGAGAGCTGTGTTATTCTATTGCGGCAAAAAAAACCCAGAAGGAATTTGGTAGTACCTTTTCTAACAAACTATATTCAAAAGTGTAAACCTCTGTCAGCTACATCCCCCACCCTGGTTCATATGGGGGAGGAGGTCGGCAGAGAGGAGATGCAGGTGCAGATTATAAGTGAAACAAATGACAAATGCAACTTCAATATATTTACCCACTGTGCTTGCAGAAATTTCTAATATTGCCCTGTATGTATGTATGTAAGTATATATGTATATGTATGTATGTATATATATATGTGTGTGTATGTATGTATGTATGTATGTATGTATGTATGTATGTATTCTCTCCCTGCCTCCCTCTTTCTTTCCTATTTATCTATTTATCATATTTCTAAACTATCCAGAGAGCGAAGAAGGACTCTGGGTGGTGAATTTACCAAACAGTCCCTTTGAAGTCTGTCACTGAGTGCCCTGTAAGTTTAGACAATCCTGATGTTATTTTATCCTTGTTTTGATTCTTGACGTTAAACTCACAACCAATCATTGTTTTGTGCAAAAGTTGTGCAATTTGTCTTAGGTAGAATTCAGAGTGGCATTGGAGCAGATGGTAGCCTATTTCATATTCAAAGAAGATTCCACATTGAAACTGCCTCTATTTTGTATGTGTACTTAATGGTGTTCTTGGTACAGATCAGGACACCAGATCTAACTTTGTTGCAGAGTCTGTTTTCTATGTTAGCATCATTGTCTTGTTTCTTGTTGCTTGTGAGAATCTGCTTCAGGTTGCTTGGTTGTCTGTATCCAAATATGGGCCTGCCATACTATGTCTAAGAAAATGCAGTATCACAATCCAGTGTGGGGTATAGCTTATAAATGTTTTGGAACAGTTTGAGCTGTGAGGTGAAAAACCGTGGTGCTTTGTTGTTCTGTTTCTGTGGTTTGTCTTTGAATAGGTCCCCCAGGGAATCAATGTATCTCTATTAAATTGTCTATTGATCCTGTAGGATATATAGTGTAATTTGCTGAAAAGCAAATTATAGAAATACGGTACAGCTCAAAACACACCTCAGTACATGGACATTTTGTCTGATGGTCTTTGGGACTACACTAGCATGATAATATCTGGACCATCCCTGAAATGTAAACCTAACTAAAGAATGGGAGGTGTGGTTAAGAATCTATGGGGAGATTTTGAAAGGCAAAAAGGAGAGAAAGATGCAAGTTCACACCAAAGCTTGAAGGAGAACTTTGAAGGGCTGTCAGCAAACGTGGATGAAATATTCATCATCAAATAATTATGGACAAGTGACCCGAGAATGGCATACAGATTAAGACAATGAAGAGAAACTTGTTCTTTTTAACCCAAGGAACTCCTAAAGAACATATGGGGCTTGTTATAAGTTACCATAAGGAATTAATTGCCTTGCCATCATACAGGTGTGCAGCATGGCAATGACACATAGATGTCTCTCTTCCTTCCTGAATTGGTATAAGCAGCATAACAAGTTAGAAGAACTTCATACTTAAATACTCGCACATGATTCTGTCTTTACATCTCATGTGGAAGTCAGAAACTTATTCCCTCAAAACTAAATTTATACCTTTGCAAAAACCAGTCAGGCCCAGCTAGGCTGAATTGAATAATACCTTAGCTTGATTTGATTAAATTGTATTTGTTTTACAGTCTGACATGATTAAGCGGAGTTAGCCAAGGAAATAAAACAGATTTTGTTTCACATGTAAATAATTTTCATTATAAAATTCAGTGAGGAAATGTGAGCATTTCTTGTAGTTGAGGGGGCTAACAGTTTGACATGCCAGCCCTTTCAGACTAAGGAGCAATTTGGTCCCAATTTTGACATCACTGACAGTAGATTAGTGTCCTCCTCTGTGCAATACAATAACACTTTATATATTACTTCACAGTGCTTCTCTAAGTAGTTTACAGAGTCAGCATATTGTCCAAACAATCTGGGTCCTCATTTTACCCATCTCGGAAGAATAGAAGGCTGAGTCAACTTGAACTGCTGAACTCCAGGCAGCTGGCATTCAGCAGAATTAGCCTGAAAAGTACTGCATTCTAACCACTGTGCCACAACTGCTCTTATGGCAACATATGAAGGTGCCGGTTCAACAAACACATCCTGTGTGAAATATAATTTATCCATTTTGGTGGAAGCATTTTTGATGATCCAAAGTGTTAGATTTGCATGAAGAGTCAAACGCAGAGTGCTTCAGTGAAGAGTTTATTAGTGACTACAGCTCATAACAGACCCGATTTGGCTGGGCTGCGGCTGCTACTTATAGCCAGCAGCCGCAGTTGCCAACCAATCAGAGTGCAGGGTTTTTCCCGTACTTTTTAAACCAATCATATTTGACATTTTTCAAGAACAGTTCAAACTAAACCAATAACATTCAAACCTGCATACATAACACCCCTCCCCACTGGGTTCACTCCATACTCAAACCCCAACCTATCTAATGTATGCCAAGCAATCAGAGTGCAGGGTTTTTCCCACACTTTTTAAACCAATCATATTTGACATTTTACAAGAACAGTTCAAACTAAACCAATAACATTCAAACCTGCATACATAACACAAAGGGCTTCCAGTCTGAAAAGTTTACAGCAACAGCTTTTAATGAGCTTTGTTTCAATGCAGACATCAATCTGTTTTTCTTGATCATACAGACAACCTATCAATGACAAAAGATTTTTATGATAAAGGCTTTCAGAATCTGTCATGCTAACATCTTGAGATCCAGACATTTCTAAAACTAACACACAATAAAATAAAATTGGAGTGTTAGCTTCCAAACTAATCTGAAATAGAGGCAATTGTCGGCTTACATAAATTTTTTTAAATGACTATTCATAGTTGCTATAGTATTGAAAAAAACAGATGTATGATTGATCTTTGAAATTCCAGATGCTGGGCTCATAAGTATGATGTCACAGGGCAATCACATGACCACTATAACAGCTTTTCATTTGCAAAATTAATGGGGAAGCTGGTGGGAAAGTCACAAGACACTTCAGTAAGTGCCCCTGGCTTTCCTGCACTTGCATTGCATCCTCAACCCCAGAGTCTTCTTGTGTCATGCAGCACCATGTCCTCCATTCCACAGCCTCCTGCAACTTGTGCATGACTTTGCTGGGCCTCCCAGCTGCCCGCCCTTCGGGCGTCCCTGAGCTTCTTACCTGGGACTCCAACTGCTCCCTCTGCATCTTGGGATTATAATGGCAATTGGGATTGCTGGATTTGTTGTTGCTGAGTGATATAGTCATATAATTTCACACGTTATGACCAGATTACTTACCAATCAGTTGTGGGAGTCAAACTTTTTTACTACTGGTTCTGTGAGTGTGGCTTGGTGGGCGTGGCAGGAGAAGGATACTGTAAAATCTCCACTCCCACCCACTCCAGGGGAAGGATACTGCAAAATCCCATTCCCTCCCCTCCCAACTAACCTGCTTTCCAGCTCCGTTCTCCTGTGCAGAGCAACAAAAGAAGACCCAGCCAATCAGCTGGGACTCGGGAGGCAGAGAATAGATGGGGTGGGGCCAGTCAGAGGTGGTATTTGCCGGTTCTCCGAACTACTCAAAATTTCTGCTACCGGTTCTCCAGAACTGGTCAGAACCTGCTGGATACCACCTCTGTTACCAATGGTAATCCCAGTCCCAATTACCATCATAACCGAAATACTATCTGTACTCTTCTTCCTAATTTGTTAGGCATGCTAACTACATCCTCCTTAAAGAGGCCACAATGTTGGTAAGTGTAAAGCTTCCTTTGCTTCTATCCTTTTGGTTTGGAAGCCTAGGGATCAATTTTACCTCAAACAACCAGATTTTATGGGCCCTGCTTTTGGGAGAAGACATGAAACCAATCCCCATTTACCCATGCATACAGTGCAGTGCAGTGCAGTATATGTTTAATAATTATGCTTTCATATGGAAAGAGAAGAAAAGGAGGATCCGATTCAAGGTGGATGGACTCAGTTAGTCTTAGCAGGACTACCAGATTCTGCTAACAGTTTTGTTCCTTATGCCATCCGTCTGTCAAACTTGCTCATTTTTCTCACCATGTACATGTATACATCCGAACCAGACTGTCTTGTTTCTGTGTCATATAATATATGTGGGTATATTTTGTATTTATTTATTTTGTCATGTTTATGTAGTGTATATTAGAGGTGGTGACCCTTTGAGAGCAGTATGCAACAAAATTTCATTTTAATGTATGCCGATCAGTGTACATTCAAAGTGACAATAAAGTTAATCTAAGTCTAAAGTTGGAAAACATAAAGGACAAGGTGAGGAACAGATCTTCCCTGGACAAATTAACCTATGTAGTTGCTAACAGTTGACACTGGCTTGATGGCACATAAACAATCAATCAATCTGCTGGATGTCACGAATCAATATTTAGCCAAGATCTGAGTGGGGGAAAAATGTTTCTGTCTGTGCAGAGGTGCACGCACGTTTTGAAACCTTGACTTCTTGTTATTGAACAGCAACAAAATTCTCAGCCCTGCCTTTTGTCAATCAGCTTGTCTCTTTGTGCCTGTTTATTATAATTGAATTGGTGGTTCGAACTCCTTGAACTTTGTGTTCCATTAAAAACTGCACTGGGGCTGATGGGCCGGCAGGGCACCCAAGAAATGGTATGTTGGCAGGAACAGGGCGGAGAGGGGGGAGCGATATCAAGAAACAAAAGGCTTTTAACTTGTCCTGAATATGAACGTGATGGACTTCTTTCAAAGAGCGCTGAGGCTTTCAAGAATCGCAGGAGTGCAGAGGGGTCACCCATACGTATTTGAATTATTAACACATGTTTAAACATTAAAGAAAGATGTATTGATAGAATATCAATGTGTTTAATTATTTACTTGCCGAAAGTGAAGCATGGAAAGAAATTAACTGTTTATTGCTCCACGTTAAGAGGTGGCCTTCTTGGAGATGCGGCATAAAAGGATTTGTTAGTTTTAATAAGCCTGTTAATAGCTTCCAGAGTAGATGATTTTAATGTGGAAGGGAAGCTTAGATGCTAAGAATGAAAAGGAAAAGCTTTTAAGTTGGACAAAGGCTGTTTGTTCAGTAAGGTTCTGAAGGTTTTAACCTACTCAGCCAGAAGGAGAACAAAGTCAGTTATGGTATAAGATTAGGGTGGATAGTCAGTGATTTTAAAAAAAATCACATTTCAAGGAAGGGCCTAACCATAAGTTATTGTATGAACAGAGTTACCTGTATTTCTGTTCTGTAATTCTATATGAACAGAATTACCAAGTTAACGAATCCTCAGGGATATAATATTTCAGTGGTCATAAAAGATCTGTTTATTGCCACCAGACTTGAAATTCTAGACCTAGAAAACCTAGAACTATGCCGCCTTCGGTCCGATCTAAGTATAGTATATAAAATCATACATTGCAATGTCCTACCTGTCAATGAATACTTCAGCTTCAACCATAACAATAGAAGAGCACACCATAGATACAAACTCAAGGTTAACCACACCAAACTTGATTGCAGGAAATACGACTTCAGCAACAGAGTGGTCAATGCCTGGAATACTCTACCTGACTCTGTGGTTTCTTCCCTAAACCCCAAAAACTTTAACCTTAGACTGTCTACTATTGACCTCACCCCTTTCCTAAGAGGTCTATGGGGGTTTGAATAAGTGCACTAATGTGCCTACTGTCCCCGTCCTATTGTTTCTTTTATTTTTCTGATAACAGATAACAGATAATCAGAGTTGGAAGGGAACTTGTAGGTCATCTAGCCCAACCCCACACCCAAGCCGGAGACACTACACCATTTCTGACAATGGCAGTCCAATCTCTTCTTGAAAGTCTCAAGTGATGGCGCTCCCACAACTTCCGAGGGCAAGGTGTTCCATTGGTTGATTGTTCTCACTGTCAGAAAGTTTCTCCTTATTTCCAGGTTAAATTTCTCCTTGTTCAGCTTCCATCCATTATTCCTTGTCTGGCCTGCATTTATATGTATTCATTTCATGTATTCACAACTATGTTTATCTTTATATTTATTATCTTGTAAGCGATTGACAAAATAAATAAATAAATAAATAAAAAATAAATTGCAGGAAAAATATTCATCCGTGGGTTCAGAACTGAATTATCACTTATGTAAGGTGAAACAAAGCAACAATTTGGAGCAGTGGATTGGATCGAGTAGTAAACTACGGTAGAACCAGATCCAGAGGTGGTATTCAGCAGGTTCTGACCAGTTCTGGAGAACCGGTGGTGGAAATTTTGAGTAGTTTGGAGAACTGGCAAATCTCTGACTGGAGATTTTACAGTATCCTTTCCCTGCCATGCTCACCAAGCAACACCCACAGATCCAGTAGTAAAAAAGATTGAATCCCACCATTGACCAGATCATAAGTTTATCTTCACCTTCTATGGATCAAAGCAAACACTTCAGCCTTGTTTGTTCCTCTGCTGCTCAGCTGGGTAACAGGACTTAAGAAGGAGGAATACAAGTAGCCCTCAACTTAAAATCACACTTGAGCCCAAAACATAGTTGTTCAATGAATCTGGTTTTCCCATTGACTTTGCTTGTCAGAAGGTCGCAGAAAGGGTATCATATAACCCCGGGACACTGCAACACTGCCAAAATGTGAGTCAGTTGTCAAGCATCCAAATGTAAATCACATGACCATGGGGATGCTGCAATGGTCATAAGTATGAAAAATGGTCATAAGTAACTTTTTTCAGTGTCATTGTAACTTCGAACAGTCACTAAGCGAACAGTTATAAGTCAAGAAGTACCTGTATTTCTACATCCATACCTGGTCCATAGATTTCAGTTCTGAAGCAGGAGTGAAAGAATCATGCCACGAGATAGTTGCCTCATCTTCTCAACTTTCATCAGCTTTCAGAGTGAAACAAAGGAATTTTGAGCCCCAATATAGACATTCAATTTCCTTTTTAAAAAGTCAGTAGAGGGAGAAAACAAGAGAAATCTTTCTAAACCCTCTGATGGTTTGAAATATAATTCCCAGTGATTAGAGTTTCTTCAAAATAAAGTGAATTTTCCATCTCATAGGTCTTAAATTAAGCAATGACATTCGCTTTATTGATGCAATGTATTAATACAATTTATATGGCAACGTGCAACTTAGGCCATTCACAAATTGTGATTCTGGGTGGCTAACATTGGATGAAAATATAGAACCAATAAACATTAAAAAAACACAGGAAGAAAACATGATACAATACAACTGAGCCCAGATTTCTGCATGTTTGCACTCCCAAACAATTTACTAAAAGGGGTCATTCAACATCCTACCTAGCCCAATGCTTGGGTGTGGGAAGAGGTTCTGAAGAACTATGGAAGGCCAACAAGGATAAAGGTCATATAGAAGGGTAAAGACCATCCACAGTTTTGGGAGTTTGCTGTTCACTGTAACAGAGAAGACCCAATCCTTGCATCCTTTTAGGTGACATTATTTCATAGAAGGTACCCACAGCATACCCACTATGTTGGATCAGATGGGACAAGTTGATAAAATTGGAAATAGGCAAGGCTTTATAGCAATCAGCACTTTGAATTGCATCCAGAAGCCTGTCAGAAGGCTACAATATAAAGTATTATATTATCATGCACTCATAACTACACACACGGTACTGTCATGTACCCATAACTACACATACTGCTGCATTATGGACCAATTACAGCTTCTGGATGTTCTTCAATAACAGCCCGATGTGAAGCTCATTCAATAGTTCCTGCAGGAAATGAGTGACCATGAGCAGGATCTCCTAATCCAGGAATGATTAGTATGCAGGATGGAATCGCACAAAGACCCTTTTGGTCATGGCTGCCCCCTGCTCCAAGCAGGAGCTGTGAATCTAAAAGAGGATTAGATATACTTCTGTGCCCAACCAGGTTTTTGTTATAGTGTAGATACCAGGTTGACCCTATCATCTACTACAGATCCTGAATGAAAGAGGTTAACAGATTAAAGGAGTTGGAAGGGAACTTGTAGGTCTTCTAGTTCAAGCCCCTGCCCAAGCAAGAGATCCTACAGCATTTCTGACAAATGGCAGTCTAGTTTCTTCTTGAAAGCTTCCAGTGATGAAGCCTTCTGTTCTGAAGGCAAGCTGTTCCATTGGTTGATTGTTTTCACTGTCAGAAAATTTCTCTTTATTTCTAGGCTGAATCTCTCCTTGATCAGTTTCCATCCATTATTCCTTGTCTGGCCTTCTGGGGGTTTTGGAAAATAAGTTGACCCCCTCTTCTCTGTGGCAGCCCCACAAATATTGGAACACTGTTATCATGTCCCATGGTATCATGATATCTCAGGCAGGGGTGGGATGCTACCAGTTCTGCCTGGTTCTAAAGAACCAGTAGCTCTGAAGAGCATCAGACACCGAACCGGTTCTGTGTTCGCTGCTGTTTGCCCCGCCTCCGGGCTCTTAACTGTCCTAAACATAGTTCCTGAACCGCTAGTGTTATGTATGCAGAGTTTAAAATGACTGGTTATTGTTGTAAAGTGTTTGAATTCATTGGTTGTAAAAGTGCGGGAAAACCCTGCACTCTGATTGGCTGGCAGCCGCGGCAGCCGGCTATAAATAGCTGCCACGGCTAAGCCAGTCGGGTCTATTCTGAGCTGAAGTCACAATAAACTTTGAGTTGAAGCACTCCGCATCCTGCCTCTCTATGTGAACTTAACACTGGTGACAAAGGTGGGATTTCCCTGAAGAGAAGGCAACGCGGAACAGAGAAGAGTGGGATGGCTGCGCTGAACACCCCCCCAGCCCCATTCGACCCGAAGAATGAGGACTGGGAGTCATATGCAGATCGGTTTCAGATGTATTTGGAAGGAAGCGATCTGGCCGCCATTTCTGAGCAGCGGAAGAGGGCGGTTTTTCTCACGTATTGCGGTCTGGCAGTTTTCAAGATGGCGAAGGCATTAGCGGGTGCAGCAGACGTGAAGGTAATGGCATGGCCTGATCTAGAGAGGCTTTTAAGGGCACACTACGCACCCCAAGTATCGTGCCTCATTAAGAGACACGAGTTTTATTGCCACGATCAGGGGGAAGACGAAAGCATAAATGACTTCGTGGCAAGTTTAAGAGACATTGGAGGTGTGTGCGAATTCAGCAGCTTAGAGGAGGCCATGCATGATCGTTTCATTTTGGGTCTTAAAGACAAGGTTTTGCAGAGCAAATTACTGATGAAACCCAAGATCACACTGAAAGAAGCCATAGCGGAAGCATCTTCAGCAGAAGCCACCAAATCCTCAGCAGCAGCCATGAGAAAGATGAACAAGACTATGGGCCATTCTGATGGGGAAAAGACCACTACAACTCATTTTGATGAACTTGAATCTGAGTCAGAATACAGTGGAGAAGAAGAAGAAATCAACAGACTCAGAATGGAGCGGAAGAGAAACGACCTGAGAAGGAAGAGGTGTGATTTCCACTGCATAGGTTGTGGGGAAACCACCCTGCACTGAATGCAAGTTCCTGGACACCATTTGCCTCGATGTGAAAAAGAGGGCACATTGCAAGAGTCTGCAAATCATCCAGAACTCCACCAAACAGAAGAAAGTTTGCTACAAACAACAAAGACAGGGAAGTCAAGCCAAACAACACCAGTGAGAAAATGGGGTGCAACACAGAAGCAAATGGAAGGAATGAAACTCATCAAACAGTAACTATTGGTCATTCATCCTCTTTAAATAACAGGAAAGTGCATGTCAAGGTATTCATTGAAGAAAGGCCTTGCCAAATGGAAGTGGACTCAGGTTCATACTTATCCATGGTGTCATGGGACACTATTCAGAGACTGATACCAGACATTCAGAAAACTCACTTCAAGAAGCAGGCATTAACTCTTAAAGACTATCAAGGGAACAAGATTCCAGTAGTTGGAACAAGAGAATTCAACGTGAAGTTCAAAGGTCACATCAAACGCCTATCCCTGACCATTGTGGATAAAGATCGCCCAAGTTTGCTGGGACTAGAATGGTTCAACCCGCTGGGCATCGAAGTGACTGGCATCAATCACGTAAGCAACACTGAGTGGGAAGAGTCCTTGAAGTCTGAGTTTCCAGAGGTCTTCAGCAACGGATTAGGCAAGTACTTGGGGACCCTTATCACATTTAACCTAGATCCCAAGGTACAACCAATCCGATTAAAACCCAGAAGGGTACCCTTTGCATTGAAGGAAAACATTGATAAACAATTAGATAAACTGATAGCCCAAGGGGTGCTAGAGCCCACAGACCACTCCAGGTGGGAAACACCCATAGTCACGCCAGTCAAGGCTGACGGTTCCATGAGAATCTGTGGGGATTACAAGGGGACATTGAACCATGCGCTACAACAGAGCGCATATCCGGTTCCAGTGGTTCATCATTTATTACATTCTCTGGGCGGGGGCACAGTCTTCACCAAATTGGACCTGGCCCAAGCATACCAGCAGTTAACAGTAGATGATTTAACTGCAGAAGCCCAAACCATTGTAACCCATCGGGGTGCATTCAAATGCAAGAGATTACAATTCAGAGTAAGTGTGGTGCCAGGCATCTTCCAAAGCCTCATGGAAAGGATGCTGCAAGGGTTGCCTGGGGTGGTGCCTTATTTTGATGACGTTTTAATCTCTGCTGAAAATGACACTCAGTTACACGAGAAACTCAGAGAAGTTCTAACCAGGTTCAAAAAAGCGGGGTTAAAAGTCAAAGAAGAAAAATGCACACTTAAAGCAGATAAAGTGGAATTCTTGGGTTACATGATTGATAAACATGGCATCCACCCCACAGAAGCCAAAGTTCAGGCAATCAAAGAAGCCCCCAGGCCAAAATGCAAAACTGACTTGCAAGCATTCCTGGGACTTATTAATTTCTATCATATGTTTCTACCTCAGAAAGCAACCACTGCAGAACCATTACATAGATTACTGGATAAAAAATCTGCATGGGTCTGGGGCACAAAAGAAGAAGCTGCATTTAACAACATCAAGAGACAAATCACTTCTGATTGTGTCCTGATACAATTTTCTGAGAATTTACCTGTAGTATTGATTTGTGATGCATCCCCCTTTGGAGTGGGGGGGGAGGTATTGAGCCACATGCTTCCCAGTGGAAGGGAAGCCCCTATTGCATTTTAATCTCGCACTTTGACCAAAGCAGAGAGAAACTACAGTCAACTGGACAAGGGAGCGTTGACTATTGTGGCAGCAGTCAAGAAGTTCCATGAGTGTATGGGAGAAGGTTCACCATTGTTACAGATCATAAACCTCTTTTAGGCATTGTGGCAGGGGACAGACCAACGCCCACCATCCTGTCACCAAGAATGCTGAGATGGACTGAATTTCTTGCTGCTTATTCATATAAACTCATTCACAGACCAGGAAAAGACATTGGGCACGCTGATACTTTGAGTCGCTGCCCACTTCCTTTGCACACTGAGGACCCTGCTCCTGAAACTTACACCTTCTTTCTAGAAACTGTTGCCAAACTTCCAGTTCATGCTGCTGAAATTGCTAGAGAAACTGCCAAAGACACTTTATTGGCTCCTATTGTAGGCTGGATTAAAAAGGGTTGGCCACTACAAGATCTACCTCAACTTGCCCAACCTTTTAAATCCAGACAAACTGAATTATCTGTCTTGAGGGGATGTATTTTGTGGGATAACAGGGTGGTTATTCCTGCAAAATTGCAGAAAGAGGTTTTGGAAATGTTACATGAGGGTCATCCGGGTATTGTCAGAATGCAGGGATTGGCCAGGAGTTATGTATGGTGGCCTGGTATAGACAAAATGGTTGAAAACTGGATTGCATCCTGCCCAAACTTTCAGCTAGTAAGGCCTGCTCCACACCTCGCCCCCAAACAAGAATGGGAATGTCCTAGGGGCCCATGGTCCAGGATTCACATTGATTTTGCTGGCCTTACCAGAGGGCACACTTTCCTTATTGTAGTTGATGCATACTCCAGATGGCTAGAGGTTATCCCCATGGTTTCCACCACTGCAGACGCTGTTATCAAACAACTTAAGAAACTTTTTGTAACTCATGGGTTACCTGATGTACTTGTTTCTGACAATGGTCCTCAATTTACTGCTAATCTTTTTGAATCATATTTAGCACAGCAGGGTATCAGACACGCCCTTACTGCCCCTGGGCATCCTTCAACTAACGGCCAGGTTGAATGCATGGTATGATTTACCAAGGAGAAACTCCAACAATTGGGTCCAGGGGACATCACTGAGAAAGTTGAAAAACTACTCAGTATCCAACACATCACTCCTAGTCCATCCACTAACTTAACTCCTGCCGAGCTTTTGGTGGGGAGAAAACTCAGGTCTACCCTAGACCGCCTTCACCCCACTTACGCACCCAACGCACCTCTAGATTCCACCAGCAAAACTCGCACATTCACTGTGGGTGATTCTGTTTATGCTAAAAACCTTGTGGGTGAACCATTATGGATTCCTGCTGAGATAACCCAGGTTACAGGCCCCAGGTCTTACAGGGTTCAAACTGAGGATGGTGTCTTGTGGAGTAGGCACATAGACCAGTTACGGTCCAGACTGCCTCTGGAGCATTGCCCTTGCTCCTCTCTGGATCCCATGCCCTCAGCCTCTTCTAGGGGGGAAGGGGGAGATAATGAAGGTAATCAGCAAGTGAGAATCAACCCCATGTGTAACGAGCTAACATGACAGGAACCATCCCAAAACCTGTCAGGGTGCCAACAACCATTTTTGCAAATAGAAGATTGCACATCACTACCAGATTTAGGGGGTGACATTGGGTTGGAGATGGACTGGGAGGAGAGACCAGGTTGTAGTAACCAAGCAGGTTCTACTAATACAAGAAGTCCTAATAAGGGAATGTTGGCAGATACATTTCCTTCCTCACAAAGTGAGATTCCCAAAACACCTGAACCACGCAGGTCTCAATGTACCCGTAAGAGCCCCACCAATCTACAAGAGTATATTAGATAGATGAGGTTTGAGTATGGACCAAACCTAGTGGGGAGGGGTGTTATGTATGCAGAGTTTAAAATGACTGGTTATTGTTGTAAAGTGTTTGAATTCATTGGTTGTAAAAGTGCGGGAAAACCCTGCACTCTGATTGGCTGGCAGCCACGGCAGCCAGCTATAAATAGCTGCCGCGGCTAAGCCAGTCGGGTCTGTTCTGAGTTGAAGTCACAATAAACTTTGAGTTGAAGCACTCCGCGTCCTGCCTCTCTATGCGAACTTAACAGCTAGTATGTCAATGAATACTTCAGCTTCAACCACAACAATAGAAGAGTACACAATAGATACAAACTCAAGGTAAATCGCACCAAACTTGATTGCAGGAAATACGACTTCAGCAACAGAGTGGTCAATGTCTGGAATACTCTATCTGACTCTGTGGTTTCTTCCCCAAACCCCAAAAACTTTAACCTTAGACTGTCTACTATTGACCTCACCCCTTTCCTAAGAGGTCTGTAGGGGGCGTGCATAAGCACACCAACGTGCCTACTGTCCCTGTCCTATTGTTCCTTTTTATTTTTCTTTTATGTATTATCTTGTAAGCGATTGACAAATCAAATAAATAAATAATAAATAAATAAACACTGGTTGAATCCCACCCCTGATCTCAGGACATCATCAGGTCTTATTACATGTTTGTTTGCCTGCTCTTCAGTAGCAGCAACTGCACTCCTGGGCCAGAGGATCCAGTGACTGGGCATTGGGATAGCACAATTTGGTGGTACCTACTGATATTGTTTTCAGCAAATACAGGTAGTCCTCCACTTATAACAGTTCAATTAGTGACTGTCTGAAGTTACAGCAGCACTGAAGAAAAATGACCTATGACCATTTTTCACACTTACAAGCATTGCAGCATCCTCAGTTCAAATGTTTGGCAACTGATTTCTGTTTATGATGGTTGTAATGTCCTGAGGTCAGGGGTGGGATTCTACCTGGTCAGACCAGTTCTATAGAACCTGTTGTTATGATTCTGCCCAGTTTGGAGAACCGGCAAATTGCACCACTGGCTGGCCCCGCTCCTCCCTGCCCACTCACTCCTTACCTGGCAAACTTGCCTGCTAAGTTGCTATTTTGCCTCCCCCCTCCCAACCATCGGCTGTTCTGCTGTGCCGGGAGATTTAGATTAGCTAGAAAGCAGGAAATCATTGAATTTCTTGCTTTCTAGCTAACCTAAAAGCAGAGCTGAATCTTTCTTAGGAATGAAGCTTCTGTTTTTCAGTGCAGACTCAGGTAGTAAATTGCAGAATGGTAGATCTGTGAGTGAATCTGTGATTCTGTGAGCAACACAATCTGCCTGCCTGCTTTGCCTGATTTTGGGTAAAAGTTGCTCTTTTTTTAATAAAAAATTCAATATTTACATAAATATTTACAATATTTACATACAAGCCATGCCTACCCAGTCACATGCCCACCAAGCCACACCGACAAATTAGGCCACCCCCACAGAACAGGTTGTTAAGACATTTGAATCCCACCCCTGCCCGAGGTCTTGTGATCACCTTTTGTGGTCGACTGACAAGCAAAGACAATGGAGAAGCCAGACTCACTTAATAACCATGTTGCTAACTTAACAACTGAGGACATTCACCTAACAACTGTGGCAAGAAAGATTGTAAAATATGGCAAAATCCACTTAACAACTGTCACACTTATCAACAGAAATGGGCTCAATTGGGTTCATAAGTCGAGGACTACCTATACCTGTGATGGCGAACCTATGGCATGCCTATCACAGGTGGCACGCACAGCCCTCTCTGTGGGCATGCAAGCCATCTCCCCAGCTCAGCTCCACTGCGCATGCACATGTGCATCCTGCCAGACAGCTGGTCTTTGGGTCTCTGCTGTGCGTGCCTGGGGGGACAGGGCGCATGTGGGGGGTGCACATGTTGGGTGCACATGCGGGGGGGACATGCATGCATGCATGGGAGATGCTCATGCACAAGTATGTGTGCGCATGCATGGGGGAGGGTGCATGAGCAGGGGGCAGGGCGCATGCATGGGGGACACACACACATTGCATTTTGGGGATCCATGCATGCATGCTTTGGATCACTTAGCCATCACTAACCTATACTAATACAGATATTTGGGGGTGGGGAATCCCATTTTTCAATCTCACTTTTTTTCTTTATGGAATACAAGGCTGCATATATGAGGAGCTCTGACCATCTCTCATCCTGCCACTGCCCAACATAACTTTAGAAAAATGGCTGTGTGCTTCTCCACTTCTTTCAGGGTCAGTGTCTTCTTACGCTTTTCAGTGAGGGCTCAAATAAATTTCTTTTCTTAAAAATGTCCTTGATTAATTATAGGCATGTTAAGATAGTTGGAAAGACTTAAAAAAATGCATAAAAGTTTGTTATTCCTTACATAGCATGGAGATTAGTGTAATTGATGGCAATAGATAGGTGGTCAATTTTCCAACCACAAGGAGGAATACTCTACCAAAAGAACTGATAACACTTTCCCTTATTTCACATCCCCAGAGTTTACACACACACACACACACAGAGCGGGGATAGATAGCCAGGTAGGTAAGCAGGCTGGTTCTGGGTTTAATTTTTATAGTCGTCCTAAAGCTGTGGGTATCTCCATGTAGAACAGACTGTTTGCATCTAAGATAACCAGAGCAAAGAAAACTGAATGAATGCTGTTCTGTTCTTCACTTTCCATTCTGCACATCTGTTTATTATTATCGCTTATTATTTACTCTTCAATTCTGTCATTTGAACAAAGGCAACAGCAAAAAAAAAAACCTTCTAATATGGCTTCAGGGAAAAGAAAAAAAAAGATGAATTGGCCTACGGGGAATTAGGAAACTTGTTTATGGTACAATTATATTTCAGTGGAAGTTTTTCAATAAATCTTATTGCTTTCTTTTCCTGCCACCTTGGCTGCTATATTAAAGCCATCAAGCTGACCACAGATTTACTAAATGGAACTAGAGAGCTTACTTAGCCTTAAAACCACATAATACCAAAGAGATATTTTTTTAAAAAATGCTGGCATTCATTATGAAAATAATCCTCTAGTGGCAATAGACTTCAAGCTTTTAAACATCCTCATTGTGAAGCATTCAAAGACGAAGGAAGGGAGAAGATAACATCATACTAATAAGACATTATTAAGAAATAACATTTCTTAATTTAGAATGAGGAAAAATACCCGGTAACAAATTAGAATAATGCTAGCACAAGGATATATGGCACATCTGAACTAAATTGAGGATGGTGCTGCCTCCTGTCTATTCAATGATTTGCATTTTTAGAACAGCCTTTGTTTTTGGCAGGAAAGGTGGCATTGGCACCCAGGTAAGATTTAGTGACATAGCCAGGGAACTCCACAGCTTTAGCTTAAAGCCTGAATAGGCAATTTGGTTTGATTTGGTTAAATGTGAAATGAGCCTTGTTATGTTTGCATGAAGAGACAGACGTGGAGTGCTTCAAGCTCTTTTGTTTATTAGTGACTACAGCTCAGAAGGACCCAACTGGCTTTGCTGCGGCTGCTACTTATAGCCAGCAGCCGCAGCTGACAGCCAATCAGAGTGCAGGGTTTTCCCGCACTTTCTAAACCAATCATTTCCAACACTTTACAAGAACAATTCAAACTAAACCAATGATTTCAAACCTGCCTTAAATGCATGTGTTAGGCTTGTTGTGTATCAACAAGCCTAACACATGCATTTAAGGCAGGGGTGTCCAACCTTGGCAACTTTAAGACCTGAGGACTTCAACACCCAGAATTTCTCAGCCAGCCATGGATGGTTCCCTAACCCTTCAAGTCAGGAAAGAGAATACGTTAACTGAAGAAGAGCAATGGATACTAGTTTGACAGACCTAGCGGACTGTATTTTAAACTTGGTCTGCTAGCAGCTTCTTAAACAAGAGGATTGGAGTGCTCATGATGTGCCTCTCTGTATAATCCCAGCTGGTATTTTTATTTGCAGATCTTTAAAAAATGACAGTAGGCTTCCAGAAATTTATTTTCAAAGGAAATCAAGTTGGGGATCCCTTAGACTTGTCACTGTTTCCAATGGAGTGCAGAAATAATCTAAACTAGCTGCCTTATGATAAAAGCTAAACATTCATAAGCATCTATATGAAACCGCTGGGTGAGATCATCCGCGGCTTTGGGGTCAAGTATCATCATTACGCTGATGATATGCAGTTATACATCTCCACCCCAGGCCACATCAGTGATGCCCTCTCCGTGATGTCCCGCTGTTTGGATGCGGTACGGATCTGGATGGACAGTAACATGCTTCGGCTCAATCCTGCTAAGACAGAGTGGCTGTGCGTACAGACATCTTGGCCCAGTCAAGAGATTCCATCTTTGGTCATGGGGGGAGAGGTGTTATCCCCCATGGACAGGGCATGGAATCTGGGGGTCCTCCTGGACTCACGGCTCAGGTTGGAGGAGCAGGTGGGAGCCGTGGCCAGGGGGGCCTTTGCCCAGGTCCGGCTGGTTCACCAGTTATGCCCATATCTGGACCGAGATGCCCTGCGCACGGTCACTCAGGCACTTGTCATCTCGCAGCTCGACTACTGCAATGCTCTCTATCTAGGACTGCCCTTGCATACCATCCGGAGGCTTCAACTGGTGCAAAATGCTGCCGTGCGGGTTGTGATGGGAGTTTCCCGGTTCTCCCATGTTACGCCCCTCCTGCGTGGCCTGCATTGATTGCCGGTTGCCCTCCAAATGAGATTCAAGGTTTTGGTATTGACATTCAAAGTCCTGCGAGACATGGGTCCGGGCTATCTACGGGAACATCTACTGCCGGCATCAAATACCAACCGCCCTGTACGAGCGCACAGGCAGGGGCTCCTCGGCGTGCCGTCTGTGACTCTATGTCGCTTGGCGGTGATGCGGGGGAGGGCCTATTCTGTGGCAGCTCCTACCCTATGGAACCAACTACCTCTGGGGCTCCACCTGGCCCCTGACCTCCGCACCTTCCGCCATGACTTGAAAACTTGGCTATTTGAACAGGCTGCGCTGTGCTGACTCCTCTTGGGGGGGGGGTTGTTTTATAATTTGTTTTAGTAATTTGGCTTGTGGGTTTAATTCTATTTTAGGTAATTATTTATTTTATTGGTTTTAACTGTGAGCCGCCCCGAGTCCGTTCGGGAGAGGGGCGGCATACAAGTCAAATTAATAAAATAAATAAATAAATAATAAAATGTTTCTCCTCCAAGTTTTTCTGGCCAGAACTTGGCTCTATTAATTAAAATGGGAGTCTGCCTATGCTCAAATAAAATGCAATACGATTCATCCATGACTAATAAAACACATTCATAAGAGATCTTGTTTTAGATTTTACAGTGCCCAAATGGAAACTCCAGGAGTTCAGTGTTGTTGTTGTTGGTGGTGATGGGAGGACAAGTTTAGTATCTGTTCCTTCTCTTAGGCCTCTAGCAGATAGCTAGAAGAAAAATAATGGTTTATTCTGTTGGAAAATTAAGTGTTGGAGAACTGCAAAGAATTGTGAGCTTTTATCAGCTTGTATAGATGGAATCAATATTGTACATGCGCAGGGTTGAATGATAAAAGGATGCAAAATCAATGTTTGTTTCATGGATGTTCATTCTCCTTGCAATGCTGCTGAAGGGCTGTGTGGTTCAATATGCAGTTTATAAATTGTCAATTGCCACTTCTTCCTATTGTTTGGCACCAAACTGGTTTACAGCAGTAATTGAAATATTTAGCACCATAATACAGAGGTGACACCCCCAATCTTTTGCTTTGCGAACTTTGCTGGCAAGGGGAAGAGGATATAGTTCTACACCAGTGTTGGGCAAGTGCACGCACAGCTGCATGTGTGCAAGCTGCTCATGCAAGTGGAGCTGCTTGCACATGTGCACTCCACCGCTGCTTTCACGGCCCGGTTTCAGAAGGGCCGTGACCGGGTACTGGGCTGTGGCTTGTGGATTGGGAATGCCTGCCATAATGCACGAGGAATGATTTTCTGAGCAAGAATCATACCATTTTCTGTTTGGATTCAAGCATCCAAGTTGTATTGCTCTTTTGAAACAGATTAGGCATGCATTTACCATTCAGTGTGCAATTATTGCATTGTTCTTTTCAAGTTTAATTTTTTGCAGGTTTTTATTTCCTGCTAAGATATATAAGATGCATAGAGGCAGAGTCTTTGCAGGTGCCAGACTTCAATTTGGTAAACTTCTTACAGATTTGAACTGTGGTGTCTTATGATAATCTTGTAACTGTAGATGGGTGGAAATAGATGATGGTATCGTAAGCAGGGGCAGTGAGGTGGGTGAATCTTGGAATGTGATGTGATGTGATCTAAACCATCATGATGGCAGCTTTCTTCCAAAGATCTTAAACTAGGATTATCAGTTCAAGGTCATTACTACCCCCTAAAGCTTTAACAGTTAGCTTATTTATCTATGTATAGGTAAAGCTATTGGAGCACAGAGACAATAGATCCAATACAAAGCTATCTAGTCATTTTAAAAAAAAATCTAAATCATCCTTGTCCCTCACTACGTCCAAAATTGACTTGTGACACACTTTCTTTTATTGCAAGGTAGAGTAGCTCGTAAACCACTGCCTAGTGCTTTAAACAGTAAGTGATCCATTAATGGCCATTGCAAATAATCAAGTAGAAGGAGTATTTGCATAACAGGCTTTTTGGAATTTATTATGGAATGAATTTAAACTGAGCCCTTACAATAGCAAATGCTCTCAATTAACACAGAAAAGAGTAAAATCACACATCTTTTTCAAGGGTGTCTGTGATCTATTAGTATTTCCTTGAGAGTGCGACAGTAATTTGTTCACCTTCTTTTCTCTGCAAACATCTCTTTTTAGGTGAGAAGTTAAATATTTATGAAACTCACTAGGGATTATTCCCTTTTCAGAGCCTTTTTACTGCCTCTAGGAAGTGCACATCTGTCTGGTTCCTGTAAAAGGCACTTGCTCAATTAATGAACTCACAACAATAAAAGAGAATCTATCCAAAACTCTAATTGAGTTGTGCTTGTGAGACTTTAATATGGTGGCTTTCCTCAAATGATGATTGTCAGTGTGAAGCTGTTTGCTACTGTTAAGGTCAGTGATTTGTCATTTTTAAGGTCCTGGGTTTTACCTCTTTAAAAAGGTAAAATTTCATTCAAGTTGAACATGACTTCTGATATCTAGATGGCCCTATCATCTAGTTTTCTTAGCAGGCATGTGGAATTAATTAATTAATTAATTTTATTTATTTTATTTATGAGACTTGTATGCCGCCCTATCTCCCTTTGCTATTGTCTTTTAGGGAGATTATTCCAATCCCCTTCCCAATTTCTCAATCTTGTCTACAGCTGTATATTGCTAGATTTCCTACCCAAGTATTAATCTAGCCTAATCTTCCTCAATTTCCAAACTCAGTCAAGAGTGGCCCTGCACCACCACTGAAGCACTGCATAATATTGTTCCAAGTCTCATTGATAAGAGTCAATGGGACAAAAAAAGATTCAGAAATGTGAAAACAGATTTAAAAAAAACCTTAGTCAAACATGAGAATATATTCACTGAGCCGTTGTAAGAATACTGACATGTATTACAAGTTAAACATTCCAATTGTCTTATATAGTATATACTTAGAAGCCTAGTAATAGTGAATCTCTTTTAATGATACAATATATATATATATAGATTTCCTTCCTACCCAGATTGTTCTTCATAAACAGAATGGATGAAAATTTTGTTGAGACACATGCAAAAAACAGGAACTTAGAACAGTTTGGGAGGGATAGGGGAACACACTCTGTAATTGCCCAATCTATATTTCTTACATAGAAATATAATTATTCATTCATTGAAACTACAACATGTCAAATTTCTGGCATGCTCTTGCATCCTATTCTCTAGACTAAGGACTCCGCTGCTTTGTAAGTTTTTTTGCTATGAAGAACGAACAGAGAAGGCTGAGAGATACAGAAACGAATGTCATTTTGTCATTCAAATAAAAGTGCTTGGGTAATCTATTGGGGTTGAGTTAATAATTATTTTAATTAAGCTCAACTTATATATATATATATATATATATTTATTTTATGGTTCTTTAATGGGCTCTTTTATATGAGAATATAACTCATCCTTTTTAGGAAACAACCAGCTGACAGAGATTTGTCTCTATTAAATATGGCCGGGTCCTTTGTCCAAAATGTTCCTTTGATTGCTTTGGAAGGGTAGTTTCTGGGGGTTACAGACTATCTGCCAACATTCTCAGTTTAGAAAATTAGTTTTGGTTTCCAACAGTCCTATTCTTAAGACATCTTCATAGATTGGTTTGGTGTTAATTAAAATGATTAATTCCACCAAGAACAAATAAACTTCACAAATACTGTATGCAGCTGTTCGTTCTCAATTATGCTTTTTCAACAAATCACACTTTTGATGGGAGGGGGAGGTTGGTCTGTCTCCTAGCATATGCACAAATTCTATACACAAGCACAACTCTGAATACACATGATCTTTCTCAGCTGCAAATATTTATCCCAAACTTAGTTGTCCTGTGAGCTTTCAGGAATGTATATCCTCTACCTCTATGATACCCTGCACAGAATTGTAGGTGTCCCTCCTGTAACATGAGTGCCACATATAGTATTTGGCAGAAAAGTGTTGGTGGAATACTTGCATAGAGGTAGACTGATGTGTAAGCCTGATGATGGCTTAATGTCAGCCCTCATTTCCTGATCTCATTACATTATATTGCATAGTTCCATCTAACCTCATATAACTAGAGGGAATGTGAATCGCAGGTGGTGAGAGGGAAGGTTCAATGAATAATTAGGACATCTAATACTTCTCAGTCCTGGTTTATCTGAAGTACCTTTTTTCATGGCACACAATGCATTAGAGGGCATATAACACCTGGAGATTTAATCTTGTCTTTTCTAAGCACATAATAACCTCAAAGAACCTTGGAGTCTAAATGTTTCTGGAAGCCCCTGAGAATGCTTGCACAATTGTCCTCCATACTTTCAGCAGGCAATGAATAATGTTTGAGGAGTTGTGGAAAAAGCCACGGAGAAGATTTGGAAAAAGCAACCAGAAGTCATTAGGATGACAGGTACAGAAGAAGTATCTGTTAAGCACTGTAGGGTGTGGGCAGGATTTATTGGAAAGGGACTCAGACTGACTCCTCCCTGCCTTTCTGAGATATCAGAGGAAAGATGGGAAAACACAGGAAGACTCTGATTCTGTTACTGTAGCCTATCTTGATAAAGTATAGTTCTAGTGACCCAGTAGACTTGGTTTTCTGATCTGTTTACTTGGTAAGGCTGGGCTGGGTCAGTAGCCCCAGCTCAACACAGCAATTTTCCCAAAGACTGCAGGAGACCATCTGATGTTACGCTGATACATTGGAACTGAATAGTTTCATTTCGGTTCATTACTAGAAAGGGATTAGGAGGCTTCTGAGAATGGGGACCTTATGTGGTGCATGAGTTGTCCACCCTGAATTACAGCATAGAGTTTCTGTATGAAGAAGGCCAGGAAATTATGAGTTTAAGTTTGCCATAAGTTAATATCTGCATTGAAGAACTTTTCTTCTTGAGTAGGAAATGAGGCCACTATAAAATTTCCTCTCAGCTCAGTGTCAATTTTGAAATATGGTGAAAGAACAGCAATAGCAACTGCACTTAGACTTATATATCACTTCACATTGCTTCACAACCCTGTGTAAGTGGTTTATAGAGTCCGCATATTGCCCCCAACAATCTGGATCTGCATTTTACTGACCTTGGAAGAATGGATCAACCTTGAGTGAAGATGAAAGAAGATGAAACTGCTGGCAGTTGGCAGAATTTAGCCTGCAATACTGCATTCTAACCACTGTCTCACCATGGCTTGCAGGAAGCAATTGAATAAGTATGTGCAGATCCTGGCATTTTGTTTCTACTTACCCTTTCCACTAAAATTGTCCTACAGGGCAATTTTGGAGAATCCAACCTCCATTTTGATTTTATTATGGGAATGACTTCTGTAATAAGAGGAAGAAACATGCAAACAATATGAAGAAAAGTAGTTGCCCCATAAAAAATATAAATTACTAATTATGGCTTTGGGGAAGAATGAACGTCGTCAAACTTTAAAAGGATTTTAGAAGCCTTAGCCATTATATATCTAAATCTAGAGAATTATTTAGAGAATGATCATCAGCATCATCCCATGAATAACTCCAGTAAAGGAAATTGGAGAATGGCAAGAACTGTATTTGTACAGTTGTACTTGTACTCTTTTTAGTTTCCATAGAACTGACAGGTTGCGAGTCATTGTACCCTTAGTATGTACCATAGAGAATGTTCTTCTTTAGAAAAAATTCCTGGGTTATTTTGATGAAGCAAACTGCAAGTTTCTGTCCAAGTAATTCCAGCCAAATACAGAACACTCAAAAAGGATTTGTAAAGTTAAGTGTTTGTATGATATTATGTTTTTCACTGATAGAAAAATCATGCTTGTTCCTTTGGAAATTAGCATTGTGGGAAGCTACCCCTCTCCTAGAAGAGTGAAATGTTTTGAGAAATATTTTAAAAAGGCAGGATAAAATATTTCCCCTAAAAGAAATAAAAATCTTAAGGGAGACAGAAATTTAGCCCCAGCTTCCTGCCCACCCCCCAAGCAGATACTGAGCTGGGGCAGTTTAGAAATGCAGATTTGGTAATCCATTACTCCCTGCAGCAAGGTCTGAACAAAGGTAGTATTAACGCACTACTTCTAGCAGCAGAGCTCACCACATTGTACAATCTCCTAAGGACATTGTATCACCCTCCAAACTTCAACCAAACTTAGCTCAGACAATCTACAGAGCCAGCTAGGACCCCTACAACAGCCAATAGAAAGCATGTTCTTGCACAGGAACAGGAAACTCAAATTCAAAGCCCAGGAGAAGATATAAAAATCCCTCACTCTCAACTCCATGTGGTCAGCTGCCCAGAATCATACGTGCTTGGTGCTTCTGCTTCATCAATCAGCCTCCACCTCCATTTTGTCTCCAATGCCTTCCTCCCAGTTTGGAACTGAACCAGTTGGATATTTCTTCCAACAGCATATTAAAATTCAGTTTGCTTCTAGAAAGTCAATCCTATGCCCTTATATGTGCAGAATTATTTTTGTTAAAACATTTTTCAACATTGCAGGGACAAGAAATGGAAGCAGCGTTGCAAAAGAGCCTCAAATTGCAAGTTAGTGACTTGCTGCTGAAATAGTCCGTCATAAAGAAAAAGAAAAAAGAGAAAAGACCACCAGGTGAACATGGCTCATTTCTTTTTTAGCTTTCATAACATCTCAACAATATGAATAGAAGCCTCATTGTTTTTGCAATGCCCTCCATGGATGTTTTTTAAACTGTAAGAAAGAAGCTGAGGCGAATCCCTGCTGCTGCAATTTGGTTCCTGAAATTCTATGCAAATTATTGATTTGCTGCAAATGGATGGATTTTTTAGGAAGGTTGTCAAAGAGTGCAGCTGTGCTGAAAATATCTTTCGCATCTGGGTGTTTGTCTCCCTGAACACTCATGTTTTTTTTCTCCTTCTCCTTCAGAAGTGGTTTACTGCATTATTGATCTCCTAAATACATTTTAAAAAGCATTTTAAAATAGGCAATTAGTTACTGATTAATGCAGAATGTCAAAACAGTACAATTGATTCAGGCAATTGATCAATTGATTCATAAATTTCTTGATAACAAGGGGCTGTTTTTTTCCATTATCCTTGGTACTCACCTGTTGGTGGTGGTGGTGGGGGAATGATGGCAGAAGGATGAAAAAAAAAAATACAGGACCCAAAGGATTATTTCGGATATAAAAGCCATTTTCCAGTAATTGCTTGTTTATTAAAAGTAACCACTCTAAGACAAAGCATGTAATAGGGGAAAATAGCAATAAGTAATAAAATAACCCTGAGGAGCAAGGTTTGTGGATCTAATCATTTTGCTATTAGCCAGGTAAATAAAATATAGAAGCCATGTGCTCATAAGAAAAATGAAAATAGTGACATAAATTGGACAAGGTGAGAATAAAGATGTTGCAAATTGATAGATGCTAATAATTATGGTAAATATCATTAACTATAACAGCTAAAACAATGTCTTCTGTAGCAACCATCTCATGGTTGGTTCTGCTAGTATCCCCTGGGCAGAGGTTAGCGTTAGGGTCTCAAATTCTTCAGCAGGACTTACCCTCTGGTTGGATCTAAGCTGCACAAGTCAGCATGACCTCTAGATGGCAGTTAACAGATTCAAACGTCCCAACTCTTTGCTTCCACCTAGTGGTCCTTAGGTCAAACAGTTAACAGATTTACCCACTGGTTGATGATGTAGATTAGTGTTTCTCAGCCTTGGGCACTTAAAAAAGTATGAATTTCAATTTTCATAAGTCCCCAGGCAGCACAGACTAATAGGAAAGGGGGAAAATGCAATTGTGTAGTAACCAGAACATTGCACGTGTTGATTCGACGAAGTTTTTCATGTGCTGGATAACATTGGGTGGAGTTGGAATTTCAGTAGAGAGAATCACAAATCCAGCCAGAGAAACTTGCATTTCAAACCTTGTGGACAATAGGACAGCTCAGCCATGTCCTGTATGCACTTTAAGGAGGAACAGTGGGGGAGTGAGATTTAGGACACTATAATTTTGGGGTGGTTCTTGGATAGAAACCTAACAAAACAACTAATGTGGATGTGGCCTGTGATTCCATTTTAGTAACTTGCATTATTCATATATTCCCTAGTTGACCAGTTACCATGATATTGGTTAGAATCTGCTAATGGAATATCTTGAGTAAATTGGGTTATGTCATTTTATTGCAAAATGTAAAGTGCAAAAGGCCTCTAATATGTTGAGAACTTAATATTTGACAAATATTTTAATGTACCAGTCTTCTTATCTTTTACTGTTGTCATTGGAAAGCTTCCTCTTGCATTTTGCCTTATTAAACATAGTTTACTGGAACCCAAGACAGGCCCTTCCCAGTGTAACGCTGGTGTGTTCAAGGGCTGGTTTTGAAAAGTTAAACAGGCTTTTCAATGCTTGAATAGAAAACAGCTAGAGTGTACTAGGGTTATAAACTGGACGTTAAAAAGGCATCCTGGAGGAACACAATGGTGAGCTACCTAAACGCTGTTGCCAAGAAAAATCCATGGACATGTCTGTTAAGTTGCCAGGAGTTCTGCTTAAACTTTTCTTCTGTAAATAAATAGAGCATTCTTTTTTCGCCAGGCTTCTGGCTTGTTTTACATTGGCATCTTGCTGCTATAAGTGTTTTAGTGGTTGCCATCTTTTAAAATCTTATTTCTTTTGTATTTTACTCAAGTACTGCTATTTATTTATATATTGATGCTTCCAGCAGTGTGTTTCAACCAGTGTAACAACTGGTTCGGTGACTGCGTGCTTTGCGTGCACACATGCTTTAGCACGTGCTTTGTGAGTGCACGTGCTTGGTGTGCACATGTGTTTTGTGTGTGCACATGCTTTGTGCGCGCATGTGCTTTGTGTGCGCACGTGCTAAGTGCACGCTTTGTGCGTGCGCACAGCATTTAGAAAAGACCATTTTTAGCTATAATACTTACCTTCTGCTGTGGCCTTGGTGAGTAAAACAGGTGATGTGCGACAAACTTCTCTGCCGTGTGAATGAGCTGTACTCAAAAACAAGGAAATAAAGCACAGGAAAAGGGAAGTGGTGGGTGGGCGGGGCCAAATGATCACCGGAACTACCGGTTCACCTGAACCAGTCTGAACTGGTAGAATTCCACCCCTGGGTGCTTCTATTATTCACCTACATAGCACTGCTCTGTGTTGAGGAATGATAGTTCAATGAAAAGTCATAAAGTGTTCTTTCTGTGTTTTGATGACGAAATCGAATATTAGTGGGCCTGTTGCATTTCTCTGATCTGTTGAAGAAAACAGGGATAAGAAAGAATCTGATGATACAATTCTTTGGTCAGAGAAACATTTGAGAAGGCCTTCAGTAGTAGACTGAGCAGCTGCAATGCATGTGCCACACTTTTGCTTTCTTTAATAGATAGCATGTGGCAGACTGAGTTAGGAATGTTGTTTTAGGTCTTGGCAATTGTCTGCATTGGTTATCCCATTCTCCTAGGAATTTAATGGAGCTTACCACCCCTTTCCATATGAAGATAATAAATCAGGAATGGAGAAGATAGTGAAGAACACTTCCGCAACTCTCCACTGCAGGTAGTGCTTGATTTGTATCAGTTCGTTTAGTGACCATTCAAAGTTATAGCAGCACTTAAAAAGTGATTTATGGTCATTTCCCCACACTTACTGTTAAGTTTGCATGAAGAGTCAGACGCGAAGAGCTTCAGTGAAGAGTTTATTAAGTGACTACAGCTCGAATGGACCCAACTTGGCTGGGCTACGGCTGCTTCTTATAGCCATCAGCCGTAGTTGCCAGCCAATCAGAGTGCAGGGTTTTTCCCGCACTATTTAAACCAATCCCATTTGACATTTTACAAGAACAGTTCAAAATAAACCAATAACCTTCAAACCTACATACATAACACCCCTTCCCACTAGGTTCAGTCCATACCAAACCCCAACCTATCTAATGTATTCTTTTAAATAGGTGGGACTCCTGCGTGTACGTTGAGACCTTCGTGGTTCAGAAGTTTTAACATTCTCACCCAGTGAGAGAGGAAATGTGTCTGCTGACATTTCCCCATTGGGACTTCCTGTGAAAGAAGACCCTGTTTGACTGTTAGAATCTGGTCTCTCCTCCCAACCCATCTCCAGCCCAATGTCAGCACCCAAGTCAGGTAGTGATGTGCAATCTTCCACTTGTAAGGATGGATTTTGGCATTGTGACAGGTTTTGGAATGGTTCCTGTTGTAATGGCTCGTTATACATGGGGTTGATTCTTGCTTGCTGATTATCCTCATGCTCCTCCCCCTCCCCCCTAGAAAAGGCATTGTAGGGAACTAGAGAGGAACAATTGCGATGTTCCTGAGGTAACCTGGATCTAAGCTGATCAATGTGCCTGCTCCAGAGGACTCTGTTTGTACCCTGTAAGAATGAGGGCCTGTGATCTGAGTTATCTCAGCAGGAATCCACAAAGGTTCACCTATGAGGTTCTTAGCATAAACAGAATCACCCACACTGAATGTGCGAATTTTGGAAGTGGAATCTAGTGGTGCGTTGGCTGCGTAAGTGGGATGAAGGCGGTCAAGGGAAGACCTAAGTTTCCTACCCATCAACAACTCTGCTGGGGATAAGTTATTTGATGGGCTAGGAGTGATGTGCTGAACACTAAGAAGTTTTTCAACTTTCTCAGTGATGTCCCCAGGACCCAGTTGCTGAAGCTTCTCTTGGTAAAACGTACCATGCGTTCAGCCCGCCGTTAGCCGAAGGGTGCCCAGGGGCAGTAAGGGCATGTCTGATACCCTGTTGTGCTAAAGGATTCAAAAGGTTGGATGTAAATTGAGGGCCATTGTCAGAGACAAGAACATCAGGTAACCCGTGGGTTACAAAAAGTTTTCTGAGCTGCTTGATGACAGCATCAGTTGTGGTGGATGCCATGGGAATACCTCTAGCCATTTGGAATATGCATCTACTATAATAAGAAAGGTGTGCCCTCTGGTAGGGCAGAATCAATGTGAATCCTAGACCATGGGCCCCTAGGACATTCCCATTCCTGTGTGGGGGCGTGAGGTGGGGCAGGCCTGACTACCTGACAGTTGGGACAAGATGCAACCCAGTTTTCAACCATTTTGTCAATACCTGGCCACCATACATAACTTCTGGCCAATCCCTTCATCCTTACAATACCAGGATGACCCTCATGTAACATTTCCAAAACCTCTCTTTGCAGTTTTGCAGGAATAACCACCCTGTTACCCACAAAATACACCCTCTTAATACAGATAATTCAGTTTGCCTGGACTTAAAAGGTTGGGCAAGGTGAGGTAGATCTTGAAGAGGCCAACCTTTCTTAATCCAGCCTATAACAGGAGCCAACACAGTGTCTTTGGCAGTCTCTCTGGCAATTTCAGCAGCATGAACTGGAAGCTTGGCAACAGTTTCTAGGAAAAGGTGTGTGTTTCAGGTTCAAAGTCCTCCTTGTGGCAAGGAAGTGGGCAACGACTTAGTGCATCAGCATGTCCAATGTCCTTGCCAGGCTTGTGGATAAGTTTGTATGAATAAGCTGCAAGAAATTCAGTCCACCTCAGCATTCTTGGTGACAGGATAGTAGGTGTAGGTTTGTCTCCTGCCACAATGCCTAACAAAGGTTTGTGATCTGTCACAATGGTAAATGTTCTGCCATACAGATATTCATGAAATTTCTTAACAGCTGCAACAACTGCCAATGCCTCCTTGTCCAATTGACTGTAATTCCTCTCTGCTTTGGTCAAAGTGTGAGAGTAAAATAGCCCCTATTGTAAAATAGCCCCTATTCCCCACTGGGAAGCCTGTGGCTCAAAACCCCCCCACACTCCAAAAGGGGATGCATCACAAGTCAGTACAACAGGCAAATTCTCAGAGAACTGTATCAGTACAGCATCAGATGTGATTAATCTTTTAATACTGTTAAATGCTGATTGTTTCTTCCTGCCCCAGACCCAAACAGACTTCTTATCAAGTAATCTATGCAATGGTTCAACAATGGTTGCCTTTTGAGGTAGGAACATGTGATAAAAGTTAATAAGTCCAAAGAAGGCTTGCAAATCTGTTTTGCATTTAGGTCTAGGGGCTTTTTCTTTAAATTACATTTATATGCCGCCCTTCTCCGAAGACTCAGGGCGGCTTACAATTTTTTGGGATACAACCCAGTGTGCTCAGCAATAGCCTTCATTCCATTGTATATGCCTGCTTATTACTAAGTAGCATTTTTACAAGTCAGCTTATTGCCCCCAACAATCTTGGGTCCTCAATTTACCTACCCCGAGAGGATGGAAGGCTGAGTCAACCTTGAGCCTGGTGGGATTTGAGCCTACAGTAATTGTAGGCAGCTGGATCTTAAGTGCAGGCATTTAACAGCCTGAGCCACCAAGGCCCCTTAGAGCCTCTTTGATTGCTTTAACCTTGGCATCTGTAGGGTGGATGCCATGCTTGTCAATCATGTAGCCCAGAAACTCAACCCTGTCAGTTTTAAGAGTGCATTTTTCTTCCTTGACTTTTAACCCCACTTTCCTGAATCTGGTAAGGACTTCTCTGAGTCTTTCTTGTAGCTGAGTGTCATTTTCAGCAGAGATTAACACATCATCAAAGTAAGGCACTTCCCCTGGCAGTCCTTGGAGCATTCTTTCCATAAGGCTTTGAAAGATGCCTGGTGCCACGCTTACTCCAAATTGTAACCTTTACATTTGAAAGCACCTCTATGAGTCACAATGGTTTGCCTCTGCAGTGGCATCATCAACTGTTAGTTGTTGATATGCCTGGGCCAAATCCAATTTGGCAAAGACTGTACCCCTGCCAAGTGAATGTAACAGATGATGCACCACTGGAACTGGATATGCGCTCTGCTGCAGTGCATGGTTCAATGTCCCCTTATAGTCTCCACAGATTCTTACTGACCCATCAGCCTTGACTGGTGTGACTATGGGTGTCTCCCATCTGGAGTGGTCAGTGGGCTCTAAAACCCGTAGTGGCTTGAACCACTCAAGTCCCAGTAAGCTTGGGCGATCCTTGTCCACGATGGTCAGGGGCAAACGTTTGGTGTGGCCTTTAAACTTCATGTTGAATTCTCTTAGTTCCAACTACTGGAATCTTGTTCCCTTGGTAGTCTTTAAGAGTCAGTGCTTGCTTCTGGAAATGCTTTTTCTGAATGTTGGGAAATAGCCTGTGAATAGTGTCCCATGACACCATAGATAAATAAGAGCCCGAGTCCACTTCCATTTGGCAAGGCCTTCCTTCAATGAATACCTTCATTGTACTTTTCTGCTTCTCAAGGGTGAAGAATGACCAATGGTGATTGTTTGATGAGTTTCATTCTTCCCATTTGCTTCTGAGTTGCGCCCCATCTTCTCAATTTAATTGTTGGGCTTGAATTCCTTCTCAGGGAATTTCTTCCTACTAGGTGGAGTTCTGGATGATTTGCAGACTCTTGCTAGGTGACCTCTTTTCTCACAACGTAGGCAGATGGTGTCTAAAAACTTGCATTCAGTGCGGGGGTGGCCCCCCCACAGGCTCTGCAATAAAATTCTTGCCTCTTTTTTCCAAGGTCCTTCCTTTTCTTCTCCATTCTGAGTCTATAAATTCCTTCCTCCACCTTACTACAGTCTGAATCAGAGTCTATTTGCTCACAATGGGTTGTTGTGGATTTTTCCACATCAGAATGGCTTGAGGCCTTGTTAATTTTCTTCATGGCTGCTGCTGAGGACTTGGTGGTTTCCGCTGAAACAGCTTCCTCTATGGCCTCCTTAAGCGTGATCTTAGGTTTCATTAGTAATTTGCTCTGTAAGACCTTATCTTTAAGGCCTAGAACAAACTGATCATGCATGGCCTCTTCTAAGTTGGTAAACTCACAAGCACCCCCAATGTCCCTTAAACTTGCCACGAAGTCGTTAACATTTTCGCTTTCCCCTTGATCCTGACGGTAAAACTCGTGTCTCTTAATGAGGCACGATACTTGTGGGGCGTAATGGGCTCTTAAAAGTTTTTCTAAATCAGGCCATTCCATTACCTTCAAGTCTGTAGCTCCCACCAACGCCTTCACCATCTTGAAGACTGCCAGACCGCAGTGCGTGAGAAATACCGCCCTCTTCGCTTCGGGGATATCGGCGAGGTCGTTTCCTTCCAAGTACATCTGGAAGCGATCCGCATACGATTCCCAATCTTCCGCCACCGGATCGAATGGGGCTGAGGGGGTGTTCAGCGCAGCTATCTCGCTCTTCTGCCTGTCTTCCACGTCGTCTCTTCTTCAGGGAAATCCCATCCTCGTCGCCAGTGTTAAGTTTGCATGAAGAGTCAGATGCGAAGAGCTTCAGTGAAGAGTTTATTAAGTGACTACAGCTCGAATGGACGCAACTGGGCTGGTCTACGGCTGCTTCTTATAGCCAGCAGCCGTAGTTGCCAGCCAATCAGAGTGCAGGGTTTTTCCCGCACTATTTAAACCAATCCCATTTGACATTTTACAAGAACAGTTCAAAATAAACCAATAACCTTCAAACCTACATACATAACACTTACGACCATTGCAGCATCCCTGTTGATCACATTATCAAAATTCAGACGCTTGGCAACTGACTCACATTTATGACAGTTGCAGTGTCCCTTGCTCATGTGATGCCCTTTTCTGATCTTCTGACAAGCAAAGTCAATGTGAAAGCCAGATTCACTTAACAACCCGGGCTACTAATTTAACAACTGCAGTGGTTCATTTTACAACTTTGGCAAGAAAGGTCGTAAAAGGGCAAGATTCACTTAACAAGTGTCTTATTTAGCCACAGAAATTTGGGGCTTAATTGTGGTCGTAAGTCAAGGACTAACTGTATTGACCATGGTATCCATGGCTCTTGGGACCAATAGGTCAACATCTCAATGTCACTTAATCTCCATCCCTGCTGTAACTATTAAACATTTCTACAAGCGTAATGCTTGTAGTGTGGTCTATACCAGGGTCTCCAACCTTGGCAACTTTAAGACTTGTGGACTTCAACTTCCAGAATTCTGGGAGTTGAAGTCCACAAGTCTTAAAGTTGCTAAGGTCAGAGACCCCTGGTGTATACATTTAATAACTAATATAGAGACATGGATGTATCATGTGGGACAGCAGATAGAATAAACTGGATCTCTTGTTGAAAACCTAGCCATTCCATTCCCATACGCACAAAATAATAGTGAAAGATTATTTAGTGAGACAGGTATGAAACAAGGACCTGTGGAAGCCCTGGATGAGATCTTTTGCTCCAGTTTTGCTAATTTTCTCCTTGCAAGTTTTGTTTATTTCTTTTTGTAAGGGGAATATATATATATATATATATATATATATATATATATATATATATATATATATATATATATATATATATATATAGCTTGGGATGAATCTTTAGTTTGTTCACCAGGGTCTGTATTTAGCAAAGCATCTTTGTGGAACGGGATCCAAGTCCATTAATGGGATCTGGAGACCAATGCTTCAGATACAAAGGAGAAATAAGACTCATTAAAGAAGTTGCACTCATGACAGAGAGCCTTTATTCTGAAGTGTATGGTGGGAAAGAATACAAGGAAAACAGCACTCTTTTCTCTGCAGGAAGCAGGCTAAAGAGGAATGCAGCAGGTGGAAAAGAAGACCCAACCGTGCTGTCTCTACACACTGAGTGTCTCGATTGGACAACAGGAAGAAGGGAGTCAATATGTTTGGAGCTCCAGCTCCAGCAGTTTGTATATGGCAGGGGTCAGCAACTCATGGTTCTGGAGCCACATGTGGCTCTTTTATCCCTCTGCTGCGCCTCCCTATCGCTGGTTGGCTCCACAATTGATAGAGCTTGTCAATCAGAAAGGTTGGCAGTTCGGCAGTTCGGCAGTTCGAATCCCTAGTGACGCATAATGGAGTGACTTGTCCCAGCTTCTGACAACCTAACAGTTTGAAAGCATGTAAAAATGCAAGTAGAAAAGTAGGGACCACTTTGGTGGGAAGGTAACAGCGTTCCATGCACCTTTGGTGTTTAGTCATGCTGGCCACATGACCACGGAGACGTCTTCAGACTGCGCTGGCTCTTCGGCTTTCTAATGGAGATGAGCACCAGTCCCTAGAGCCGGAAATGACTAGCATATATGTGCAAGGGGAACCTTTACCTTTTAACCCTTGACTTACGACCTCAGTTGAGCTCAATATTTCTATTGTTAAGCAAAACATTTTGTAAATTAAAAAGATACTCCTCTGGTCTTTTTAGCTGCCAGAAAAAGGGAGTGGGAGGAAAACAAGGCATTCTTGAAATGCCTAGATAATCACCCCGGTAGCCCAAAGTTGTCAGAGCATAAGAAGGTTATTGGAGAGCATGATGGATGACTCTTGAAGATGGATGTGTCCCATTGGAGAAGTCACATCCAGGGGGTGGGGGAAAGACCAGGGTCAAGGGGGAAATGTATGATGTAATTTAGTATCGGCTGCACCCAGCCAAGTGCCAACATGGCAACCTCTAATAAATCAATTTTCTTTTCTCTGAGATGCGGCTAGAGACTTTTGATTTGAATGAGGGTGGATTTCTTGGAGCCCTGACACGTTTATTAAGTGATTTTTACCCTATTTTATGATCTGTCTTGCCACAGTTGTTAAGTGAACCACTGTAGTTGTTAAATTAGTCCCCTGGTTGTTAAGTGAATCTGGCTTCCCAATTTGCTTGTCAGAAGATTGCAAAAGGGGATCACATGATCCCAGGACACTGCAGCTGTCATAAATGTGAATCAATTGCTAAATGTCTGAATTTTGATCACATGACCATTATATATGACCATTGGTCATGTAAAAAACAGGCACAAGTAACTTTTTTCACTGCTGTTGTAGCTTCAAGCAGGCCATATGCCAACCGTTGTAAGTCAAGGACTATTTGTAATTTCCAAGAGATTTTTTTTGCCCTTGACTTATGACCACAATTGGAACTGGAGCTTCCATCATTAAGTGATGTGGTCATTAAGTGACTCATGTCCCAATTTTACAATCTCTTTTCCCATGGTCGTTAAGTGAATCACATTGAATCTGTCTTCCCACACTGATTTTGCTTGTCAGAAATCCTTGGGACACTGCAACTGTAGTAAATATATGCCGGTTGCCAAGCACCCAAATTTTGATCACATGACCACGAGGGAAGCTGTGACAGTTGTAAGTATAGGGACTGGTCATAAATCACTTTTTGTCAACACTTATAATTTCAAACAGTTGTTAAACTAATGACCTTAAGTTGAGTACTACTTGTATTGTTGTGCTTATTCTCCATTTGTATTGATTCTTTAATGCTGTTGTACTTTCTATTATTAGTTTGCATAATGATAATAAACATGGGCTTGAAGCAGGCAGTGGTAATTGCTTGTTAGAAAGAGAAGAAGTGACTGTTCCAATGGCCATAAACTCAGACATAATCTATGAGCAAGAAGCTTCCTGTATTAGAGAATTCAAGACTGCAGAAGTGGACGCTTGGCAACTCCTCAAGAATGACAGATGCTAATACATTGACCCTGTGGTGAATAATCATCTCTGTTGTTTCAGATAAAATGTATCTGAAGTATTTTTTTTCCTCCCAACATTCACATTTATATTTATAGCTTTGTTTGTTTGATTCAATGTTGAATTTATTTTCCCAGGAGTTCAAGGTGGTATATCCATGGTATATCTTGTGAGGTTATTTATTTATTTTGTGTATGAAAGGGGTCCCCAACCCCTGGTCCACGGTTCAGTACTGGTCCATGGTCCTTTCGGAACTAGGCGGCGCATGTGGTGATGAGTGTGCGAAGTTCCATTTGTGCAGGCAGCGGGAGTGCACACCAAACTAACCCCCTCCCCTTCCACCACTGCTGCTGCTGCCAGTCTACAGAGCTGGAAAGGTTGGGGAACCACTGGTGTAGGGCATATAATGTCAGGGAAATCCACAAATGCTAGACCCAATGCAGTCCTGACAACCTAAATTGCTAGTTTGTTCTGTTCAGCGCTTTGTGTGCCTATGCTTGGTGCAATGCAGGGTGTGAAGCAGTGGTGGGATTCAAAAAATGTTACTACCCGTTCTATGGGCGTGGCTTGGTGGGTGTGGCATGGCTTAGCAGGCATGGCTTGGTGGGCGTGACAGAGGAAGGATACTGTAAAATCTCCACTCCCTCCCCACCCCACTAACCTACTTTCCAGCTCTGTTCTCCTATGCAGGGCAATACAAGAAAACCCAGCCAATCAGCTGGGACTCGGGAGGCAGAGAATAGAGGGGGGCGGGGCCAGTCAGAGGTGGTGTTTGCCAGTTCTCTGAACTACTCAAAATTTCTGCTACCGGTTCTCCAGAACTGGTCAGAACCTGCTGAATACCACCTGTTATGTATATGTACATAACATAGTTGGGTTGACAATATATAAATCACAAACATATATGTTAAGGAACAATACTGTAAATATATTATGCTGTGTTCTGGTTGGTTGAATATACTGCAAGTTGCCATAGGAGGGAGCTATAGATCATGGTTTAACTCTCTCTCCCACTGAAGATCTCTTTTGATGCTGGCGTGAAGTAACTTATACCAGATGACTAGCAGAACTTAGGTTGCTGGCTCTTTCAGGCATCTGCACCGGTCTTGCCTCACCTTGCCTTGCCTTGCCTCGCTTTGCCTTGGGTTGCCTCACATACGGCCAGGTGCAGCACTGGCTTCTGCTCTCTCCACAGACACAAACGCAGCTAGGTTTTCCCCACCTAAGTGGTACCCATTTATCTACTCACAATATTGCATGCTTTTGCCAGGGGACAGGAGCTAGGAATTGAGCAATGGGAGGTCACTCTATCTCACAAAGCTGGGCTTGAACTTCTGGGGTGCAGACTATTTTGGGCCAGCAGTTCTAGCAACATTAAGCCACTGTGCCACTGTGTCCTCTCCTGTGAGGTAGGTTGGACTAAGAGAGTTGCCTAGCCAAAAGTTATCCAGTGAGCATTACATGAATAGGAACTGATTTTTCCCTTGGCCATTACATGAAATTCTACTCTATGCTATCTCTGAAGTAACATAGGAGAATTATACTCTGAATTAGTTGTGATAGTTCTGTTTTGTTATGTCTTTATACTTTATTTATTGCAATTATTTGTATCCTACTTTTAGGATACTAATCCTTCCAAAGTGGTTTTCAAAAGTACACATATATAATTACCTTATCACATTAATATAAGAATATCTCTCACATGAGATCCTCTCATGCTTACTTTTCTGATCCTACACAGTTGAATTTTAATTGAGGACTTAGAAATTTTGAAGAGCTACGCAAGAGTCCGTCTGTAAGCTCACTGTAAGCTCACTGTAAGCAAAATCATAGATGTTGTTATTGATTTCTGTTCTTTGTGATCATTAGTTACAACTTAATCATAGTGCCACACAAAAATTTGGGAGAAGTGAGACTTAGGCAAAGGTTTCTGCAGTGGCTTAGGAAGGTGATTTGGGTGGAAAGCTTGGTGAAGATTAATTTTCAGCTGCTATTCATAATTTGATGTTTCTTGGCACTTAAAGATTCTGTTCTGGAACTGCTGGTCTGATTGGAATAGCTTGAAAATAAGTGGTGGGTTAACTAAAGAACTTGGAGAAAGGGTTCAAGAGACTAGCCATGCTTTAGCACTAAACTTGGTGAAAACTATTTTGGCTTTAGCATGAGGATAACATCATAAGGCATTGAACTCCTGAGTTGAGAGAAGATGGGCCTTTTCCAGATCCTCAAGAGAATTTATTTCAGTAGAATAAATGGTGGGTCTCGTTTCTGAGTTGAGAAAGTGACCATGTCTTGCTTAAGAAGCTTTGAAGTGTCTTTAACAGTTCAATGCAGCCCTCTGACCAAAGTTTATGCTGACTTCAGTGGGCAACCAGAAGAAGGCACAAAGGCAATGTTAAAATGTTTGCCATTAATTTCTTCTGGCTTCTTTTTCTGAATATTGAGTTTTTTTTAAAAAAGGAGAACCACCTGACTGGTAAGTATGTATGTATTCAAAACAAAACAAAGGCTCTATTAATTTTATGTTTATGTTTACTGCATGCTAAACGATCTACTAAGTTGATTTCTGCAATACAGTGCTTTAGATAAGTCTGCAGGTGTGCTTTGAACTGATAGCTGGTTGTACTCTGTTTCCATTCATTCATTCTACAGGAATATTACTGAATTTAGCGGACTGATTCTTAATCAGTGCAATAAAGAGCTTGTTGATTGATGCCATTGTTGGATTGTGAAGTTCAAAACAAATGCACTGAGGATCCCTTTAAGTACTTTGAGTTGTGTATGTATTTTGTCACCTGGTTATCGATGCAGCTGAATGATAAATCAGAACCAACTATCATCATTCAATGAGAAAACAGGATGTGGCAATTTTGAGGGCTGAAGCTTGCATCTTCCTGAGCAATTTAGATACAGCTGTAGATTTCAGCTCGCTGAATTGCTCTCTAGCAGATGGAGGAGGTCTGAATATTCAGAGGACAGTGGGGCTTCAATACAAGAAGATTACTCTGCTACTTTCTCAGGCTGCCTCCAGCATTTCTACTTCCATGTGTTTGTTGATATCGGAGTGATTGGAAACGGAAGTCAGTGGCACACCTGCTGATCAAATGAAGGATGTGAAGATAGACAAAAGCCATTTAAGAACTGAGTGGAGGCAAGGAGGGCGGCTGCTGGGAGGAGGGGTTGCTTTCAGATTGTTCCAGGGAATAGATATTTGCCTATGAGGGATACTGAAATATTACCCTTTCCTAACTGTTAACAACAAGGAAAGATAAGCACAAAATAACTTCATAGAATATGAGAATCAGAGAAAAATGACTGTGCTGTCTTACTAGGTTTCAGTTTAATCCAAACAATATCCTAAAGGATCAAAAAAAATAAATCACCAGCCCATTGAACAGCTTAATGAAGAATGCTTGGTTTTTGATCGCTACTCTTGCCTCTAAATCCTTTTCAGATATTGGAAGTTTTGATCCTTTATGCATTGAAGAGAGATCTGGAAGGATGTGCCTTGGTGAGGAGAAATCACAGTGAATTTTCTAAAATGGCTTGTTTTCTCTTCAAACCATTTTTCCATACTACTTTAACATATTTCCTAATTATTTGCAGGATGGATACTCCATCCTTCTCTACATTTGCTCTAAATGGCTTACCTAATTTTGAAAAGTATAGGACCTCATAATGAAAGAGAATTAAGAGTGCTATTCTCAGTCCCTGCAATCCCACACAATGGTCACCCCTGCCATTTGATGAAGTCATGAATTTGGCCATTCCAGATTCTTTCTACTTGCAACCTCTGGTGAAGGTGGCTTTGGCACAGTGGTCTGTGAATTCACATAGTTCATAAGCTAGTCTGGGTCAGTTCATAAACAAGTGCACTTGTAGGCATAAGGAAGCATTTTACGGATTTCAGCCACAGCTACCCTTGAGATTGGAGGACTATCCTTTTGAAAAAGGTACATCTTGGATCAAAGATTAGGATCTTCACCATTGCCAGAAAGAGTCCCTTCCAGTTCTGGCAACTTAGAAACAGCTCCCTGTTTCCTTTGGAGCTTTCTTGTTGTTGTTGCTGGTGGCTGAATTTTTGATCTGCTTTTGACATAAAATGACTTGAGAATCAGCATGTCAGCACAGATAAACTATAGAGTTCCTTATTCTTAATGTAAATGTGTAAATTCGCCATTGGTTATGATCACTGAACATCCTATTTGAATTGACCTTTGAGATAACAGGAAGAATATTCCATTAAAAAAATTCCCTAAGTACTGCAGAAATAAAAGCATTTCAGCAGTCTCTGGCTCCATTCTAAACATAATCAGCAGTTTTAAACTAAACAAAACTATTTTGACATTTCTCTGAATTTTTCCTCCCAAAGGAGCCATTATGATTTTCCAATATTCTGTAATCCCTCACAATCCAAATCAACATTTTACAGCGTTTTTTTTCCATGTGTACATTTTGACTTTTTCTCTATTGCATCCAAGCTGGTACTTGTGGCCCCAGAAGCCCATCCAACTACTCTGTCAAGTTTCACTCCCAAACATCATTTATATGAATGTGAACTACATTTCTCTTTGGCAAAGGAGAGAAGAAAAGGCATTGAACCTGCCAGATCCTGCTGGGCCTTGTGCTGTTGCATTGGGCTAACTATCTTTTTATTGGGGATTAGATGATTGTCTTTGATCTTGATCTTGATGATTGTCTTGGATCTTGAGTTCCCCTTTGGGGGAAGTGAGGTGGGATATAAATCTAATAAATAAATAAATAAATCTACTTTTATTATTGTAATCTTGGATTCTGAGAAAGGCAATCAAAATCCAGGACAAAGGTATTCCTACAAATGAAGGAATGACTTCCCAGGAAAGGGCTGTGTTTTCAGATACATATGGAGCCATTCGTCAATCATTTTGAATTCCATATGTGATTGCCTATTCAAAATGTTGAGGTAAAAATGGAAAGACCACCACTTGCTCCCATTCTTCTCTTGTTATCTTTGATTTTTTTTTCTTTGTCCTGTCTGATTTCTCTCTACCATTTGAACTTTATATATTTTTGTGGGAATTTTCTCTCTTTTTAAAAGCCTTTTAAAGAAATATGGACAGGCTTTACCATTGAACACCTCACTCAGGCAAGTGTAAAGAAAGGGGAAGAAAAGATGCTCATGGAATATGCTGCGATTGCTTTTTGTTTCCTGGGAGGAAAATCAGTAACCTGGACTTGGACGCTTCACATCCAAGGGATGTATGGATTTTGAGGTTGACATTCCCCTTTGATATCCTACAGTGCTACAGGATTTTGGCCATCTTGGAAAACTGAGCCAGAGAACTCTGCTTCTGCTTCACAAATATCTTTCATAGAGTTTTAAAGTCTTGTGGTGCAGAATCAAGAATCTACTCTTCCTCCTGTCTTTTCCTGTTTCTGGAAAAAGATACCTAGCCCCACTTCAGAAGATGGGATGAGATGTGCCAGATGATCTGTAATCTGCAACTCTTACACTGCAAAAACATATGGACTACACAACTTCATCAGGGCAAAGCAATTGATGCAATTTACATAGACTTCTGTAAAGCCTTTGATACAGTGGTACACAACAAACTACTCCTAAAATTAAAATCTTACGGTATCTCTGGACACCTGCATAACTGGATAGAAGCATTCCTGCCAAACAGGCAATAAATGGTCAAAATTGGGAGCGTCCTATCAAATCCTGTATCTGTCAACAGTGGTGACTCCCAAGGCAGCGTTCCAGGACCAACTCTCTTCATACTCTACATAAATGACCTCTGTCTTTTCGCTGGTGATGTAAAGCTATTCAACACCACTGACAATACTGCTACCCTTTAAAAAGACCTCGACTATGTCTCAGTATGGTCAAACAAATGGCAACTTCAAAGCTCAACAAATAAATGCTCTGTCTTACATATTGGCAAAAAATAATAATCAGATAATCAAATACAAGCTGAATAGTCAAGACCTTGTTGATGGCCCAAACTTTGTCAAGGACCTTGGAGTACTCATCTCTAATGATCTAAGTGCTAGAGCCCACTGTAACTACATAGCCAAAAAGGCATTAAGAGTTGTAAACCTAATCCTGCATAGCTTTTTCTCCAGTAATACCACTCTACTAACTAGAGCATACAAAACATTTGCTAGACCAATACTTGAATACAGCTCATCAGTCTGGAACCCGCATTACATATCTGATATTAATACAATTGAGAAAGTCCATTTCACAAGAAGAGTTCTCCACTCCTCTACTTGTAGCAGAATACCTTATGCCACCAAACTTGAAATTCTAGACATAGACAGCCTAGAACTACACCGCCTTCGGTTCAATCTAAGTATAGTACATAAAATTATATATTGCAATGTCCTACCTGTCAATGAATACTTCAGCTTCAACCACAACAATACAAGAGCACACAATAGATACAAACTCAAGGTAAACCGCACCAAACTTGATTGCAGGAAATACGACTTCAGCAACAGAGTAGTCAATGTCTGGAATACTCTACCTGACTCTGTGGTTTCTTCCCCAAACCCCAAAAACTTTGTCTACTATTGACCTCACCCCTTTCCTAAGAGGTCTATAGGGGGCGTGCATAAGCGCACCAATGTGCCTACCGTCCCTGTCCTATTGTTTCTTTTCTTTCTTTTTCTTATTCGTATCCATTTCATGTATTCATAACCATGTTTATACTTATACCTGTTATCTAATAATCGCTTGACAAAATAAAAAATAAAATAAAATGATTTTCTTCTCTCCTCTTCTCTGCCAAATGTAGGAGCAACTTAGCCTCTCCCCAAGTAACAATCCCCTTGCCATTTTGCCCTCTCTTTTCCATAAAAAGCTGCAAATAGTAGTAAAGAATGAAGATAAAGGGGTAAAGAGTATAAATCACTCCTTTTTTCTCACTCTCCAGATGAGGGGCTAAAGGAAGCCCTGGCCTAGCACAAGGAGGTTAAAGTGGGGACCACACAGTGGGGATGAAAGGAACAAATAACAATAACAAGAGCAAGGCCAGGAATCCTGTCCAAGAAACCTGAAACAAATGAGAAAATAATTATTGTTGTTGATAAACTGAGCTTTTAAAGACCATTTAAAAACAAAATTATTAATACACTGGGGAGACTTTGTTATGAAAAGAAGTATTGCTAGTGTGCTTCTCAGGATTTTCTGAAAGTGCTATGTATAAGCCTTGCAGCCAACAAAGAGCTATACTACCATAATATTTGCTATCCTCTCTGCCAGTTCTCATCCTGTCAGTGGAAGGATTCTACTATGAAGGGGTCTATGAAAATTTGCCACAGCCAACTCGCCGCGATAGCCAGCTTTCTGTGGCCAACTTTCTGCATCCAACTCACCGTGGGATAACTCCCCATGGCCAGTTCACCACAGGACAACTCACCATGGAACAAGAGTTACACCAATATCAAAGAAATTGTGGAATAGAATCATTAGAGAAAGGATGCCAAAGGAGAGACAAAGTGAAACGTGAGTGACAAATATTAAAATACTTTTTGAATTATTTTAAAGTTGCCCTGTGGTGAGTTGGTGGTGATGAATTGGCCATGGTGAGTTGACCATGGTAAGTTGGCTGTGGCGAGTTGTCCCATTCTGATCATGAAATGGGGTTCTTATGTATTCTGTGTTCTTATGTATTCTGTGGCAGTTTCAATTGGTGGATTTCCCTAGATTTGTTTTGCTCCCCTTCAACAAAATGCCACAAACCAATGAGAAAACATCCACCAATCATTCTTAACTTAATAGTCCAGTCCACTATCAAAACTAAACTGCTTAAGACCACTCAACCTCCATCCCTAACTAGTTTAGCTACTAAGGTTAGCCAACAGTCAAAAGTCATTCCCGGTTCACTATCTAAGCTGAGAGAAGTCTCAGGAAAAGTGGTGGGAACCAATCATTAGCTTAACAAGTCCCAAATCTCCCTCCAACTTCAGCACGCAATCCCCAGTGTTTGTTGTCTGTTAAGTCTGGTTATTTTAAATATAGGGCTAGTGCTCTTCTGAAAGGACAGTGAAATCTAGCTAAGTACCTAACATAAAATTGCACTACTTGTTGCCAGAGGAAGGGGAAAATCTTATTTTAACACAGGAACAACAAAAGGCTACTTTAATCCATTTCAAGTATGGGTTGGGGATGAGCTGAAGACAACCACAGGACACAGCAGAAAAAAAGAAGAAGAGATAGACTGCTGGGACAAGTTGCTATTATTGTTAGACGGAAAATGGGGAAGATCCTCAGGATTGTTTTATTTATTTATTTATTTATTTATTTATTTATTTATTTATTTATTTATTGGACTTGTATGCCGCCCCCTCTCCGAAAGGACTCGGGGCGGCTCACAACTAAAAACAAACAATAAGTTAATTAATTAAAACACTATTAAACATAAACAAGCCCAATTAATCTAAAACTACAATACAATTATAAAATTTTGAAATTTAACTGCTCCAAGAGGTCAGCCCAGCCTGGCCTGTTCGAACAGCCAGGTTTTCAAATCGTGACAGAAGGTGTGAAGGTCAGGGGCCAAACGGAGCCCCAGGGGCAGCTGGTTCCATAAGGCGGGAACCGCCATAGAGTAGGCCCTTCCCTGGGGCACCGCCAGCCAGCACTGGCTTGCAGACGGTACCCCGAGCAGCCCCTGCCTGTGTACTCGTACACTGTGTGTTTGTTGCCAACACTGTTGCAATAGTATGAGTACAAGCCTTAACCTCTAACTCAGTTGTTCCCAATCTTACTGCTCCAGATTTATTGGGAGCTGAGAGCCCTAGACAGGGATAAAATGCTCTTATTTGTGTCTGACTATAAAAGCAGGAAAAGATGTTTAAAAGCATAAAATGGGAAGGAGATTTAACTTGCCTGACAAATACTTTCCTAAGTATTGGCCTGTGGCACTTGTACAAAATCCATTGACGCTTGTTGCAATTTCTTGGATATAGTTTCTTCTTTATAGTCACCTTACTTAGCAGCAAAACCATAAGAAATGAAAGAAAAACTATCACACTCCAAGAATTGACTCATTCAAAAGGAAAATGTTGCTCCTATGTCCTTGGAAATGTTGCATTCCCAGTAGAAGGAAACATCATGATTTTGGCTTTTTAATAATCTTTCTTAAACATGCTCTAATTGGATTTTCTCTGATTTCAAATGCAATTTGAAATTTAAATTTGAAAATGAGGGGAAACCCAATTACAGTATATTTATATTATAGTATATTTGGTGTTATGTATGCAGGTTTAAAGTCATTGGTTTAGTTTGAACTGTTCTTGTAAAATGTAAGAAATGATTGGTTTAAAAAGTGCGGGAAAACCCTGCAGTCTGATTGGCTGGCAACTGCAGCTGCTGGCTATAAGTAGCAGCTGCAGCCCAGCCAAAGTGGGTTCGTTTTGAGCTGTAGTCACTAATAAACAAAGAGCTTGAAGCACTCCACGTCTGTCTCTTCATGCAAACTTAACACTGGCAACGAGGATGGGATCTCCCTGAAGAAGAAGGCAACACGGAACAGAAGAAGAGAGAGATGGCTGCACTGAACACCCCCCCAGCCCCGTTCGATCCGACGGCAGAAGACTGGGAGATGTATGCAAATCATTTCCAAATGTATCTGGAAGGAAACGATCTTGCCGACATTTCCGAGAAGCGGAAGGGGGCGGTCTTTCTCACGCACTGCGGTCCGGCAGTTTTCAAGATGGCGAAGGCATTGGCGGGAGCTGCAGACATGAAGGTAATGGAATGGCCTGACTTAGAAAAGTTGTTAAGAGCCCATTACGCCCCACAAGTATCGTGCCTCATTAAGAGACATGAATTTTACCGTCGGGATCAAGGGGAAAGCGAAAACGTAAACGACTTCGTGGCAAGCTTAAGAGACATTGGGGGTGCATGTGAATTTAACAATTTAGAAGAGGCCATGCGCGATCGATTTGTTCTGGGCCTTAAAGACAAGGTGCTTCAGAGCAAGTTATTACTAAGACCCAAGATCACGCTGAAGGAAGCATTAGAAGAGGCCTCTTCAACAGAAGCTACCAAGTCCTCAGCAGCAGCCATGAAGAAAATTAACAAGGCCACAAGCCATCCTGATGTGGAAAAGTCCACAACAACTCATTGTGAGCAAATAGATTCTGAGTCAGACTGTAGTGAGGTGGAGGAAGGAATTTATAGACTCAGAATGGAGCGGAAAAAGAAAGACCTGGGAAGAAAGAGCCAAGATTTCTACTGCAGAGGTTGTGGGGAAGCCACCCCGCACTGAATGCAAGTTCCTAGATACCATCTGCCTCCGTTGTGAAAAAAGAGGACACCTAGCAAGAGTCTGCAAATCATCCAGAACTGCACCCAACAGAAGGAAGTTTCCTGACAAAGAATTCAAGCCCAACAACCTCAGTGAGAAAATGGGGCAGCACAGAAGCAAAGGGGAAGAATGAAACTTATCAGACAGTAACTATTGGTCATTCTTCTTCTATCAATTACAGAAAAGTGCATGTCAAGGTACTAATTAAAGGAAGGCCTTGCCAAATGGAAGTGGACTCAGGCTCATATTTATCTATGGTGTCATGGGACACTATTCACAGACTACTCCCAAACATTCAGAAGAAGCATTTCAAGAAGCAAGCACTGACTCTTAAAGACTACCAAGGGAACAAGATTCCAGTAGTTGGAACAAGAGAATTCAACGTGAAGTTCAAAGGCCACACCAAACGCTTGCTCCTGACCATCGTGGACAAGGATCACCCAAGCTTGCTGGGACTTGAATGGTTCAATCCACTAGGCATCGAGGTGACTGGCATCAATCACGTGAGCAACACTGAATGGGAGGAGGCCTTGAAGTCTGAGTTTCCAGAGGTCTTCAGCGACGGATTGGGCAAGTATATGGGGACCCCTATCACTTTCAATCTAGATCCCAAGGTGCCACCAATTTGCTTAAAGCCCAGAAGGGTCCCATTTGCCTTAAAGGGAAAAATTGATGCACAATTAGATAAACTAATAGCTCAAGGAATTTTAGAGCCCACTGACCACTCCAGGTGGGAGACACCCATAGTCACACCAGTCAATGATGATGGGTCTGTGAGAATCTGCGGAGACTACAAGGGGACATTGAACCATGCGCTACAACAGAGCGCATATCCAGTTCCAGTGGTGCATCATTTATTACATTCTCTTGGTGGGGGCACAGTCTTTGCCAAATTGGATCTGGCCCAGGCATATCAACAGTTAACAGTTGATGATGTCACTGCAGAGGCCCAAACCATTGTGACTCATAGAGGTGCTTTCAAATGCAAAAGGTTGCAATTTGGAGTAAGTGTGGCACCAGGCATCTTCCAAAGCCTTATGGAAAGAATGCTCCAAGGACTGCCAGGGGTAGTGCCTTTTTTTGATGATGTGTTAATCTCTGCTGAAAATGACATTCAGTTACTCGAGAGACTCAGAGAAGTCCTAACCAGATTCAAGAAAGCGGGGTTAAAAGTCAAAGAAAAAAAATGCACACTTAGAACTGACAAGGTAGAGTTCTTAGGCTATATGATTGACAAACATGGTATCCACCCCACAGATGACAAGGTTCAGGCAATCAAAGAAGCCCCCAGGCCAAAATGCAAAACAGACTTGCAAGCTTTCCTGGGACTCATTAACTTCTATCACATGTTTTTACCTCAGAAGGCAACCATTGCAGAACCACTACACAGATTACTAGACAAAAAGGCTGCATGGGTCTGGGGCAGGAAAGAACAAGCTGCCTTTAACACTATTAAGAGACAACCCACTTCTGATTCTGTACTGATACAGTTCTCTGAGAATTTGCCAGTTGTACTGACTTGTGATGCATGCCCTTTTGGAGTGGGGGGGGGTTTGAGCCACATGCTTCCCAGCGGGAGGGAAGCCCCTATTGCATTTTACTCTCGCACCTTGACTAAAGCAGAGAGAAATTACAGCCAACTGGACAAGGAAGCCTTGGCAATTGTTGCAGCTGTCAAGAAATTCCGTGAGTATCTATATGGAAGAACATTTACTGTTGTCACAGATCACAAACCTCTTTTAGGCATTGTGGCAGGGGACAAACCAACGCCCACGATCCTGTCACCAAGAATGCTGAGGTGGACTGAATTTCTTGCTGCTTATTCATACAAACTCATCCACAGGCCTGGCAAAGACATTGGGCATGCAGATGCTTTGAGTCGCTGCCCACTTCATTCACACACTGAGGATACTGCTCCTGAGACTTACACCTTTTTTCTAGAAACTGTTGCCAAGCTTCCAGTACACGCTGCTGAAATTGCCAGAGAGACTGCCAAAGACACTTTATTGGCTCCTATTATAGGCTGGATTAAGAAAGGTTGGCCTCTTCAAGATCTATCTCACCTTGCCCAACCTTTTAAGTCCAGGCAAACTGAATTATCTGTATTAAGAGGATGTATTTTGTGGGGCAACAGGGTGGTTATTCCTGCAAAACTGCAAAGAGAGGTTTTGGAAATGTTACATGAGGGTCATCCAGGTATTGTCAGAATGAAGGGATTGGCCAGGAGTTATGTATGGTGGCCAGGTATTGACAAAATGGTTGAAAACTGGGTTGCATCCTGTCCCAACTGTCAGGTAGTCAGGCCTGCCCCACCTCTCTCCCCCACACAGGAATGGGAATGTCCTAGGGGCCCATGGTCCAGGATTCACATTGATTTTGCTGGCCCTACCAGAGGGCACACTTTCCTTATTATAGTTGATGCATATTCCAAATGGCTAGAGGTTATCCCTATGGCATCCACCACAACTGATGCTGTCATCAAACAGCTTAAAAGCTTTTGTAACTCACGGGTTACCTGATGTGCTTGTTTCTGACAATGGCCCTCAATTTACATCCAACCTTTTTGAATCATATCTAGCACAACAGGGTATCAGACATGCCCTGACAGCCCCTGGGCATCCTTCGGCTAACGGCCGGGCTGAACGTATGGTACGATTTCCTCAGGAAAAACTTCAGCAATTGGGTCCAGGGGATATCACTGAGAGAGTTGAAAAACTTCTCAGTGTTCAGCATATCACTCCCAACCCTTCAACTAATTTGTCCCCAGCTGAATTGTTGATGGGTAGGAAACTCAGGTCTCCCCTTGATCGCCTTCATCCCACTTACGCACCCAACGCACCACTTGATTCCACTAGCAAAATTCGCACATTCACTGTGGGTGATTCTCTATATGCTAAGAACCTTATGGGTGAACCATTATGGATTCCTGCTGAGATAACCCAAATCACAGGCCCCAGGTCTTACAGGGTACAAACGGAGGATGGTGTCCTCTGGAGCAGGCACATTGATCAGTTAAGATCCAGATTGCCTCAGGAGCATCGCTTTTGCTCCTCTCTGGTTCCCATACCTACTGCCTCTTCTAGGGGAAGGGAGGATCATGAGTGTAATGAACAAGCAAGAATCAACCCCATGTGTAATGAGCTAACATGACAGGAACCATCCCAAAACCTGTCACAATACCAACAACCATTTTCACAAATGGAAGATTGCACATCATTACCTGATTTAGGTGCTGACATTGGGTTGGAGATGGATTGGGAGGAGAGACCAGGTTGTAGTAACCAAACAGGTTCTACCATTACTACAAGTCCTAGTAAGGAAATGTCAGCAGACACATTTCCTCCCTCACAAGGTGAGAACCTTAAAACATCTGAACCACGTAGGTCTCAACGTACACGTAAGTGCCCCACCTATTTTAAAGAATACATTAGATAGGCTGGGGTTTGAGTATGGACTGAACCTAGTGGGGAGGGGTGTTATGTATGCAGGTTTAAAGTCATTGGTTTAGTTTGAACTGTTCTTGTAAAGTGTTGGAAATGATTGGTTTAAAAAGTGCGGGAAAACCCTGCACTCTGATTGGCTGGCAACTGCGGCTGCTGGCTATAAGTAGCAGCCGCAGCCCAGCCAAAGTGGGTTCGTACTGAGCTGTAGTCACTAATAAACAAAGAGCTTGAAGCACTCCGCATCTGTCTCTTCATGCAAACTTAACATTTGGTATATTTCAAATTATAAAATTTGTAATTCAAACTTAATGTCATTTCTTGGGTAATATGTGAAACTTCAAATGAATGCTATTTATTTTAGATCATTTTTGCAGCATGGTTTTTGTCTTTAGCAAACATGTAAGAAAACCTAGAATTTTTTCCTCCTTTTGTTTAGGAGACACAGCTGCCTTTTGGTATTTCCAGAGGGATTGGATTACTCCCATGACAGCACTAAGGCAATTTACTGAATGTGATACCCTTTCTAGATGTGTCTAAACATATACAACTTAACCTTGGGAGCCAGTTAAAAATAAGGCAATACTACAATGATCTCAAGACCAGTACAGATTTGTTGAAAAGAATTTGCCCTTTCAGAATTTCTGAATTTTTTCATCACTGTTCAGAATGATAAAAAAATTCATGTGGGCCATACTAATACATTGCATAAAAGAATATTTGAAAGAACAAGTAACACAAGTGTCCCTATTTCTTTCATAATTGAAATATTCCAATATAACAACCTAATATACTGTACAATGTGTCAATCACCCTCCTAATTTAACCTTGATGGACTAATTCTACTTTATTGTAAGGTTAAATCAACAGAATCTTGCAAGTCTGAAAGTATATTTCTTTCCTCTCACCTTTACATCTCAGAAGCAGAACTGCCTTTTGTCCAACCATTCCTCTGGCTGTGGTTTTTCAACCTGTCTCCCAAGGTCATTCTCACTTACCATTACTGTTAAGTTTGCATGAAGAGTCAGACGCGAAGAGCTTCAGTGAAGAGTTTATTAGTGACTACAGCTCGAATGGACCCATCTTGGCTGGGCTACGGCTGCTACTTATAGCCAGCAGCCGCAGTTGCCAGCCAATCAGAGTGCAGGATTTTCCCGCACTTTTCAAACCAATCATATTTGATATTTTACAAGAACAATTCAAACTAAACCAATGACATTCAAACCTACATACATAACAATTACAATATAGCATTAAACAATCAATGCTGACTTGTGTCCAATATATATACCGTATTTTTCGCTCCATAAGACGCACCTGACCATAAGACGCACCTGACCACAAGACGCACCTGACCACAAGACGCACCTAGGTTTCAAGGAGGAAACGAAGAAAAAAATATGAATCTGGAGCGCCATCTCACTGTGCATATGGAATGCTGAATATGGAGCAGCAGTGTAGTGAGGGCAGGAGGTGGAGCTTGAGAGGACCACAGATAGGTGTCCTGTCATGTGCCAGCTCTGCCTATTGACTCCTTCACTCCAGCAGGGTTCAGCACTGTAAAAGGACTCCGCCGCTGAGGCCTGGCTGCGATATTTGCTCCATAAGATGTACAGACATTTCCACCCACTTCTGGGAGGGGGGGAGTAAGTCTTGTGAAGCGAAAAATACAGTAATTTTTTAAAATGTTGGCATCCTTTAACACAGTGAACTTCTTATGACACATAACAACGAGATTCGAAAAGCCTGTCATGCTGTGTCCCAAATATATTTGTGAAGATAAATGTGAAACAAAATTATTGATACTTATTAATCTGGAAAAGGATGGTAATATTTTTAAATGATCTGCAAGTGAAGGATACCGTAATGAACTTGATAGAGCCCATCAGTTTTGTCAAAATCAGCCCAAGAACACAGCTCAAAATTATCCAGGAAGATATAAAGGACCTCAGAAAAGCAACCAGGTATCTATAGTCCTTTTGTTTCCCCCTTGGCAAATGTTCATAACTCTATCATCAGAAAATCACTGTATAAAAATGGTATTTATGAACAATAACAAGACATAAGGCATTGCTTTCTAAGAAATACACTGGTGATTATCAGAAAGATAATCTAGATGATCCTTTAGTCTTCCTGAGATACATTTTATAGAGTAGAATAGAAGGTGGATTTTTTGGGGTTACATTGGGGTCCTTAGAGTTGGTGGAAATCAGTTCCACAATAACAGCCTTACATCAGTTGTAACATTTGGAGGTGGTAATTTCATGGCTTGGAGATGCTTTGCTGCTTGTCATCAGTAAGAGAAGAATAAATTCTGTATTATATAAATATACAAAAGAATATCAGACCATCTCTCCTTCAGCTGAAGTTGAAGCACAAGTGATGATTGTCCAGATTTTATATTCTATAACTGTCTGGTTTGGTTCTGGATTTCAACAAGATGGACACAGACTTCAGAGGATAATTAGGACTGCAGAAAAAAAATAATTACTACCAACCTGCCTTCAATCGAGGACCTGGATACTGCACAAATCAAAAGAGGGCTGTGAAAATATGTAGAGACCCCTCACATCCTGGACATAAACTGTTTCCACTCCTACCCTCAAAATGATGCTATAGAGCACTATACGCCAGAACAACTAGACACAAGGACAGTTTTTTTCCCAAACACCATCACTCTGCCAAACAAATAATTCCCTCAAAACTGCCCAACTATTTACTAAGTCTGCATTACTTTTACTATTAATCTTCTCATCACTCCTATCACCCATCCCCTCCCACTTGTGACTGTGTGACTGTAACTTTGTTGCTTGTATCCTTACAATTCATATTGACTGTTTCCTGGTATATTTGATTGCTTATTTGTACCCTATGACTTTATTAAGTGTTGTACCTTATGATTCTTGATAAATGTATCTTTTCCTTTTATGTACACTGAGAACATATGCACCAAGACAAATTCCTTGTGTGTCTGATCACACTTGGCCAATGAAGTATTCATTCATTCATTTTATAGCCCAAAGGTAATAGACTTACTTATTATAGAAGTTTATGAAGTTTTATTCCACCAAAGTTCAAGGTGCTCGTGTTAACATATAAAGTCCTGCATGGCTTGGGTCTGGAGTACTTGCGGGAATGTCTCTCGCCAGCATCGACATCCCTTTGCCCTGTACGCTCCCACAGAGAGGGCCTCCTTGGGGTGCCGTCAGCCAGACAGTGACGGCTGGTGACCCCCAGAGTTAGGGCCTTCTCTGTGGTAGCACCTAACCTGTGGAACCAGCTCCCTTTGGGGCTCCGATTAGCCCCTGAACTCCATTCCTTCCGCCGCGACTTGAAGACCTGGTTTTTTCAGCAATCCAGCCTGGACTGAAGAGGAGTGGGGATGGGTTTTTAAACTGTTTTTAGATTAGTTTGTGGGTTTTAAAATTTATTGGGCTTAATGTTTAATAGTATTTTATTTAACTTATTTGTATTTGTATTTTAATGTTGTGAGCCACCCTGAGTCCTCAGGGAGAAGGGCGGCATATAAGTCCAATCCAATCCAATCCAATCAAAATGTGGAGCAGGGAGCTCAGATGGCATACTCCAGATTGGTGACGCATGATATAATTGGTTCAAAATCTTCAAAGTGAATTTCTTAACACCATCATATGAGTTATGCAACACTGTGTGCATACTCACGCATTTCATCATTTGAACCTGGTATTGCTCACTTTGATGGCTAGCAGCTTTCCAAGGTCTCATGCAAGGTCCTTCTACCACCAGAGTAGGAGAAATGGTCTGAGAGTCTGCACATGCTGTGTCACATTGCTGGCTTGCCCTGACCTGCAACATGGAGTTGCTGTGAGACAAACCAAAGAGAACATTTTTAAAAAGCAGCTGTAAAAGCAGAACAAGGAAAAAGGAAACACAAGGACTGCTGTGTTCTTGTTCAAGTGTTTATTTATTCTTTTTTCTCTCCAGCATTTCTGTTTGAATGAAGCTTCACTTAGTGGAATAAGATTTTTTTTTTGGTGGTCTGTTTATACATTTCAGAGCTTTCCCTGAGAAAGGAGTCATCTGAAACTCAAGGAAGAAATAGTGTAAACAGAGATGCTGGAAAGAAAGAAAAAAAGAAGTAATACAGAGTTGGGTTAAAAATGCAGTAACTGTTTTGTTTTTTTTCTTGCATATGCTGTGAAGGCACTAGAAACAACAAATTGTTTTTCTTTATGCCATTTGACATGAATCTGAGTCCATGCAGCAATTGCACCGTGATGAAAGGATCAAACTGAAAAGACTGGTCCATGAACGCTGTCCTATTTTCTAACAATTCCATGGCTAACGTTCAGTAAAAAGGAAAATAATTCAAGGCTAACCTATCACACTCTTTCTTCCTGCGACATATTTGCAGTACCGGATTTGCACTGAACAAATGGCATATTACATCTTTTATAGGTTATAAAAGAAATGGTCCCGATGGAAGAACAATACAATCGAGAAGGATCTGCTGGTATAATATACCCATTAAGTAAATGTACTGTTTTGATGCAACTAGAATTTGTCTCACCCTTCCGTTTCTATTTCTTTTGTCTATTTTTGTCTTCCAAATGTTGTCTTGCTTTCAAACTATTATTTAATTTAAGCTTCTAAAACAATTCCAAACTGCTGTACAATCTGTTTTTATGTAGTACCGTGTGAAAAGGACACTAAGAAAAAATAAAGCCTTTTCTAGCACAAACATATTTTATCTGTAAGCCATGGAGGGGGGAGGCTGTTATTCTTGTTATTATGCTACTTGAACAGTGCTCTGATTAACATTAATTGCTAAGAGTTGCAATTCTAAATTGTAAAATCATAAGGGTGCTTGGGAAATTTAACTGTGATTCTTATAGAGCTAGCATGCCATGTTCAAAAGAGCAGCCAGGCAGTGTTCGAATTCTCCATTACATTCAGCAGGATGTAATAAACTACAATCATGTTAAGAATATCCATTGCCAGTCCAAAAATCTAATTTAGACCCAGAACATGAATACCAATACAGTATCCACTGGAAGTGATCTTAGGAACCAGATCTCTCTCTCCTGATAATATCTGAAGAACAATGTCCTTTCTGGTATCTTAGGCCAGTTTATTTTATTTATTTATTTTATTATTTGCTTTGTCAATCACTTACAAGATAATAGAAATAAGTATAAACATGAGTAAGAATACAGGAAATAGGTATGAATAAATGGGAACAATAGGACAGGGACGGTAGGCACAATTGTGCACTTATGCATGCCCCTTACAGACCTCTTAGGAATGGGATGAGGTCAATAATGGATAGTTTAATGTTAAAGAAGTTAACGTTAATGTTAGAGGATGTAACAACAGAGGTAGTGCATTCCAGGCATTGACTACTCTGTAACTTCCCATTACACTTCACTACCATAAGATTATGTTGTATGTAAATGAATGGAACCACTAAAGTGTGAATGCTTCTCTTTGATATTAAGAACTTGAAGTAACTAGTGCATTTGATGTGCTTATCAATTAACCTTGGTGGGGCCTTGGTGGCTCAGGCTGTTAATTGCCTGCACTTAAGTTCCAGCTGCCTACAACTGCTGTAGGCTCGAATCCCACCAGGCTCAAGGTTGACTCAGCCTTCCATCCTCTCGGGGTAGGTAAATTGAGGACCCAAGATTGTTGGGGGCAATTAGCTGACCTTGTAAAAATGCTGCTTAGTAATAAGCAGGCATATACAATGGAATGAAGGCTATTGCTGAGCACACTGGGATGTATTCCAAAAATTGTAAGCTGCCCTGAGTCTCCAGAGAAGGGCGGCATATAAATGTAATTAAAAAAAAAAAAACCTAATGTTGTAACATTACTGAATCATAAACTATCAACATGGCTGGGTTCAAGCAAGCACATTAAGATCCAGTTCAATGGGGCAAACAAACTCAGTCATATGAAGCTACAGTTCTGGAGATCTGGAATGCCAGCATAAACAAAAGGAACAATACAGAAAATAATAGGGAAGAACTTACACCCCTACTACTTGTGGTCTGGCATAAGACCCAGTTTAAATTTTCTTGTGGTTCAAGTTCAACAAATAGAATCTAGGTGGTATCTTTCTGCATCCAGAAGTGGAAGTGGGAATCCTGCTTTTTTTTTTGTGATTCCCCTGTTTTTGCCATGAAAAATGGGAGATGGAAGACTTCAGGGAAGTGGAGGTCAATCCTTATTTTACAGATCAATGCCTTATGCTGGCCGGGAGATTGTATTATGAAATAATAGTGCCCTTTATTGCAGTCCAATCTTTTGGAACAGTTGTAGGTTGTTCATAACATGCTGGGCTGATGAACTTGTATCCGTTGGAATTTGTGCTATGGTTAGAGATCTGAAGTTAAGGTTGACTATTTTATTGCTATATTTTGTAGTTTGGAATTTGTAAATGGTCAAAGAAAACAGGTCCATAATTTGTATCGAATCAATTCTTGGAAATAGAGCTTCAGTGAGCAATCACCTTGAATATACCATCTAGATGTCTTAATGCATCTCTCCTAGTCCATAAAATATTCATTAGGCAAGAATAAAGGTACGCTATATGATTTTAGATAAAGGGGTAGTGGCAAATAAAGATCTAAGGCACAAGCTAGAGACCCTGAGTCCTGCCTTAGGCACGAAACCAACTGGTTGACTTAATGGACTAATCAGCCCTAGGAAAAATGCAATGGCAAGCCACTTTTGAAAATCTTGCCAAGAGAATTGCAGGCATTAATGCAGGCAGTTGCAATTAGCAGTCAAGATTGAATTGAAGGCACTCTTAAAAAATTCCTTTTGTGGCTGAAGCAGAAGATTAGAATCATAATCAAATCCAACAGCATTCCTTTAACTCTATTCCTTTAATAAGAGGTTATAGTTTAGACAGTAATGTGTGCATACAACATACTTGAAAAATTACTTTAAAACATATGCATAGCTCCAACTTCTTCTTTTTTTAGGATGAAACAGCTGGGCAATGTACTTATTTGTTAAGGTTTCAGCAAAATACAAAACTACAATGAAAATCTAATGCTCACATGATTCATCATTCCTATTATATTCTATGCCAAGTGAACATATTTATGTGCCTGAATTTAATCTAAGAAGTTTTGAATGTCATCAGAGTAGAGACTTAGAGGCTCAATAAATATTCCTAAGTGAATTAATATCCAAATAATCTATAAAAAGGAAGAGGGCAGATTATAAAAAAAGTCCATTGAACATACATGGACAATATAGTCAAGATTTCTGGTATTTTATGTTTTAAGTACACAGTGGCATTATTAAATAGTGGGAAGAAGTCAAAAATATTACATAATCCTCTTTGCATTATACCCTTTATCTTTAAGGGAGGAGCTCATCTCAGACATATATTTTACAGCAGGCAATATCTCTTCCTCCTATCCCTTAAGATCACTCACTCTGCCTTCCACACTCCCTTCGCACTGATCTCAGATCTGGATTTCTGTATTTGTTATCTGTATGCAGCAACTGAGTCCATTAACTTGCAATGCAGCTGCTACATGAGGAATCAATATGAAGGCAGTACTATGACAGTGACATCAGTTTGTTTATGGTCAATTCCACACATGTAGAAATATTTATCTTTCTTCTCATCCTAGACTCTCAGTCTTTTTTCTTGAGAATAAGATGCTGAAGTCAAGCCCAAGGTCAGAGATGAAGCCCAATTGAGTTCAATCTTTTATTTGCTTACGTACTAATGGACCGAATCTTGCCAAACTGAAACTATAACTTTCTACTAGATATATCCTGAGGGAATCTAGGGTGCAGAGACCCTGAACCTCTTCCTCTCTCCCCCATCCAGCACAGTTTCTTAATCTGAGTCTTTTTTTCTGGGAACGCTCTGTGTTGCCAACACTCTACCCATTTTGGGGCCCTTGCTGCTCTCTGAGCTTGGAGGTTTTCTTGCAAACCTTTCATCACCATACTAGGTAATATCATCAGTGCTAGAAGGAGTGGGGTTTGCTCTTATTTTTACATACTAGTAGTTTGTCCTGTCTGTGTTGGTGGGAGTGATCTTAGTGGTTCCTGTTAGCTGGTTGTCTGTGCTAGTATTTCCTTGATTGAGGTATTGTTTACTTCTTGATTGTTGGTCCTCCAGGTGCACTTTCCATCATGTTTTTTAAAGTGATTGTAGGGGCATCTTAGCAGGTTCCCCTCAAGAACAACTGTCCATAAGGTGGTTATTGTTGTCTTAATTGCAAGTAAAACAGGTATTGGACAAGTTAAGGACTGTCATATTTTGTGGCTAAATACTATTGTTTCATGCTCTTTTATTACTTGACTGAAGGGACCACTGGTTAGCTCATCTGAAGACTGGTATTTTCTTAATGGCAGAACTGGAGACAATATTGGCTAAGTTGATATGAATTGGTCTCTGAGGGTTTGGAGAATATAAATGGTGACTGTGATGAAGTACAATGATAACTAGCATTAACTTGAAAATTCTGAGGGAAGCCAGCCCAAGATTTCACTACAATGTTTTCAATATGTGGATGACTCACAGCTGTATCTATTTGCTAAGAATTAAAATTATTCAGTAATAATAATTACTGAATTATTGGGTGATGATAGGATATTGGGTTTTTTTTACTGAGGTTTTATCCTCATAGGCCATCCAGAGTCACTGGGAGTGAGTTGAAGCTACATAAATTTTCTAAATTAATTAATTAATTGTGTTAGCCAAAGCAGATTTGGTTCTCCTGGTTAATTTGGAAATTGATTCATAGCTATGTTATCTCCCAGAGAATCTCAACCCCACCTTCCTCCCTCTCTGCTATTGATATATGTGGATATAGTTTTGCTCATTTTCACTTGAACATGTTTGTCTTATATCCATATTCAGAAGTAATTAATTGTGGATTAGGCTACATTAACATCTTAGGATGAAATACATTTTAAAACAAACCATTTGAGCTTAATGATTTCAAATACATACTTAAATGCAATACCTCATGTAGATTTGTAAAAAAAAAAGATTAATATAGAATCCACATTAAGAAAATACTTTTACTAGGCCAACAGAAGCTTTACAAAACAACTGTATGTTTTCATGTTTCCAAGAACTATTGATGAAGCAAAATGGTTCAGAACCAGAAGAAGATCTGGGCCAGGTGGAGGGAAGAAGCTGGATGAAAGTTGTAGTGGCTGATGGTTGAATCTTGTCTCTCTATGTTGCCTTTAAAATAAAATTACTCCAGACATCCAAAGTAGATCTTATCCAGTACAGAAGTGTCATTAATCTGTGTCAGGGAAAAATAGCAAACAATACTAGCTCCCAATTCTTTATGAGCTGCTCAGATTGTTTGATGTGTGGAAATCAAAAGAATTTGAATTGATGGAAGACATTTACAAGAACATTAATACAAGCATGAGATAGGCCAGAAATAGTCTTATTTATCCACTCGTAAGTAATGAGCGGCACACACACACATTCCACAAACCCTCCTCCTTCCTCAGGCTTAGAGAAAGTCACAATGAATGGCCCATATTCTAGGAAGACGAATAGTCTCAGGAAAAGATATTTCACTAGTACCCCAAGCTTTTCACTCTGTCCGTAAAAGGGAGCTGAGGTCCATAGAAGTATCCGCAGAGATCATAAATAAAGCATCCAGATACTTATCTTTCTCTAAGTGGCACTGTGGTTCACTGTGGTTCACAGTTTAGGAATGGCTCCTACTTTTGCCAGGGTTGACTAAATCCTTCTGTTTTCATCAGGCATATGCAAAACTATTCTTGACATCATGCCTTCTTCCAAGTCAGCACAATTAGCTATGGGAAGCAAGAGTTTTCTCTCCACACCCTAAGAGTTATTAAGGTGCCAAAATCAGTTGAGTGACCAGGATGTTTATCTTGAACTTACACACAATTTCGTAATAATAATTTCTAATGGGAAAGGTAGCATGTGGGGATAATTAGAGCTTTTTTCCTTTTTTCTTTTTTTTAAAATAAGATTTCACCATTGTTTCTCTGAATAAAGCCTGCGGGGTTGGCACTTCAATCTCTCTCTTCTAATGCTGGGACAAAAAGAGAACTTAGAGCATGAATGAGCTATTTATTTTATTTTATTCATCTGATCTGATTCATATTGTATATGCTTCCTCCATGCAGTTGAGGGTGGTGGGTATAGTCCCCAACCTCTTATTTTAATTTCCTAATAAATCTGTGAGGATTAGGAGAGTAAATCTAAGTCAAGAACACAAATGCAAGCTTTATAGTTAAACCGGAATTTGATCCAGACTTTTCAGAATAAAGCCAGGATTAACCAGTGGTAGGATTCAGCCAGTTTGCACCAGTTCCAGACAACCGATTGTTAACTTTCTGAGCAGTTTGGTGAATTGGTTGTTGGAAGAAATCATTAGGGTAGAGAACCGGTTGTTAAATTATTTGAATCCCACCACTAGGATTAACCAATATTCCACAATTTGAGGGATTTTTATGTCCACAACGATGAGAACCTGGACCAAAGACTGGATGAAATGAGCAAAACAATAATGATGAACATCAGTACTAGATATTGTAATATTAGGGCTATAGATAGACCTTGACCTAAAGGTTACACTCTGAAAATCATTACCTCAGGCCTCTAACAAGGAATGTCTGTCCTATCAGAAGAGGACAGTTCTTATACGAGAGGCTTGGGAGGTAAGAATAAAGTGGGGGGTGGGGAATGGAAATGTGACAATATACAAAAAAACAAGGATCAGAAAGATCTGGTGGCACCAGAAATTAGACAAAAAACAGATACAATCCACAACCTGAACATCTAACGTGGGTAATTCCCAAGACAGTGTGGCCCTTTATTAAAAACAAAACAAAAACCCTTTGCTACTAGTTACAACAGACACAGTAATGGCTTCAAAAAAGGATTCTAGCCTGATTTAAATATTTTAAAAAACAAGGAATACATAATAACAGGGTTTGAGGGGAACTTGGAGGTCTTCTACTCCACCCCCCCCTGCCCAAACAGCAGACCCTATACCATTGCAGACAGATGGCTATCCAATCTCTTCTTAACAACCTTCAGTAGGAGGTGGGATCACAGTGACTCCTTCCCTCTGTACATTTTGTGGAATATGTACAGCATCTGCCTGAATTTCCTGACAGTGAAGCAGGTCACAGTACAAATACCCCTGAAAGTAGGGAGAATAATTGTTACTCTTTCTCACTGCTTCAGGTGTTCTCTCCAAAAAATAGTAAGTAGAAATTCATCTCACCAAACTGACACACTTTCCTTCCAGATCTCTTCTGTTCTGGAGCTGTCCCAGCTTCTGCAGCTTGAATGGCTGCCTCTTTGCCGCCGGAAAAAAGAGCTTCTCCTGGATCTACCAGGGACTTTGCGATGACCCTGGGATCAACAGGATGTGCTCTTCTCTGTCACCATCTCTACGGGATGTTTTATGTCCAAAAAAGACCGTCCAGCAGCAAAGATATCGACGGCGATCTTGGAGCTTCAAGATCACATGTTATACCGCCCAGAAGCCAGCTCCGCCTGCTCTCCTTTCTCACTGTTTCAACTATCAATCTATTATAGAAAGTCCATACAGAGAGTGGTAAGGACAGCCGAGAAGATTAAAGAAAGCTTGCTTCCTGTTATTCAGGACACTGTTTATAAGCACTACGTGCTTAGAGCTCAAAGCATTGTTAGAGATCCCACACACCAGATTCTGTAACAGCTTTGTTCCCTATGCCATCCATCTGGTAGACTCACAAGGTTAGTTGTTCTCGCTATGTATACATCTGAACTAGACTGTGTTGCTTCTCTGTGTCATGTATGTGGGTATATGCATAATTTTGTATTTATTTATTTTGTCATGTTTATGTAGTGTATATTAGAGGTGGTGACCCTTTGAGAGCAGTATGCAATGAAATTTCATTTTAATGTATGCTGATCAGTGTACTTTCAAAGTGACAATAAAGTTAATCTAAGTCTAAAGTTGGAAAACATAAAGGACAAGGTGAGGAACAGATCTTCGCGGGGCAAATTAAGCTATGTAGTTGCTAACAGTTGACACTGATTTGATGGCACATAATCAATCAATCAATCTGCTGGATGCCACGAATCAATATTTAGCCGAGATCTGCGTGGGAAAAAAAGTTTCTGTCTGTGCAGAGGTTCTAAGTTCATTGTGTTCCCTTTCCACATCTGTTTGTGAAAGACAATAATATAAGAATAGAATAGAATGGAATGGAATGGAATGGAATAGAATAGAATAGAATAGAATAGAATAGAATAGAATTGAATTCTTTATTGGCCAAGTGTGATTGGACACACAAGGAATTTGTCTTGGTGTAAATATTCTCAGTATACATAAAAGAAAAGATACATTTGTCAAGAGTCGAGAATCATAAGGTACAACACTTAATGATAGCCATGGGGTACAATAAGCAATCAAATCATAGTAGGATTAGGGTTAAGCATTGTTATATAGTTTTCTCTGACTACATATACTTTGCATGCACTCCTTTTAATACATGGAATGGGGGGGTGGTTTGCAAGCAAATTTCCTAATATAATTATGTGGCTGATCTCAATCAGCTAACCAGAGCTGGATCCAAGTCATGGCTGCTTGAGAGATCATAAGGAAATCTTAGGTCATAAACTAGGCTGGGCAGGGAGGGGAGGAAAGGCTCAGAAGAAAACAATGGCAAACTACTTCCAAACTATTGCCAAGGAAACTCTTTGAACGGGTCCATGAAGTCACCAGAATTTAAATTTCATCTGAAGGAGATTTTTGCCTTCTTTGTCCAAACAGATGCATTTGACATGTATATTTTTGAATCCCACTTTGCATTGCAAAACGGAACTGTGCTGCACTTTAAACGTTCCCTTGAAGAACCAAACTGTCATTTAAATAAAAATGATGTGTGTTACAGGATTTAAAACAAATCTCGAAGCTGAAAATGGAGATTCAAACAGGGAGGATATTTTTTAGCATTTTTGATGTCAATGGAGCCTAAATTCCTCTGGAATTCTCTCTATATTTCTGACTCTTTTACTCCACCCAGCCCCCTCACACACAGCTAACCAGGCAGGGAAACATAGAAAAGTTTGATTTCTACAATTTAGTTTGTAAGCCAAAAACAAGAAAAGGTTGCTATCAAAGCAACAGTGAGAGTCACAGATTTGCTATGTGACTGTATAAGACAACCCATGTTTTAAATCATGAGAGCAAAAAACAGGACTAGAGTGGGACTGGCAGCTCTAAGCACAATCATATAAAATTGCTTAAAGTATTGCAACTTCATATAATACCTTTAGCCTTTCCCCCCCCTGCTGCCCCCAGTGGCTTTCAAGAGAGAAAGATCCAACTTCATTCTGGCAATTTCTGTGTTAATGTTCCACCAATTTCCTATGCTGCTGTGGAGAATGGAACTCCTGCTTCTACATTTTTAAAAAAAAAAAGTTTTTAAAATGGGTTTGTTGACTTGTCAGTCTAGAGAATATGAAGCGTTGAAACTGATTATTCCATGCCTGGTTTAATGCATGTAATTGAAAGGACTGGCTTTCTCAACTGGAGCAGTTTATAGTCTCACATAGATGCTCACGGCTAAACTCTCTCATTGCAGCTCTTCAACAGTGGTGGGATTCAAAAAAGTTTACTACCGGTTCTGTGGATGTGGCTTGGTGGGCGTTTCATGGCTTGGTGCGTGTGGCTTGGTGGGTGTTAAGTTTGCATGAAGAGACAGACGCGGAGTGCTTCAAGCTCTTTGTTTATTAGTGACTACAGCTCAGAACGAACCCACTTTGGCTGGGCTGTGGCTGCTACTTATAGCCAGCAGCCGCAGTTGCCAGCCAATCAGAGTGCAGGGTTTTCCCGCACTTTTTAAACCAATCATTTCTTACATTTTACAAGAACAGTTCAAACTAAACCAATGACTTTAAACCTGCATACATAACAGTGGGCATGGCAGTGGAAGGTTACTGCAAAATCCCCATTCCCTCCCCACCCCACTAACCTGCTTTCCAGCTCCGTTCTCCTGTGCAGGGCAATAAAAGAAGAGCCAGCCGATCAGCTGGGACTCAGGAGGCAGAGAATAGATGGGGGCGGGGCCAGACAGAGGTGGTATTTGCTTGTTCTCCAAACTACTCAAAATTTCTGCTACCAGTTCTCCAGAACTGGTCAGAACCTGCTGAATACCACCTCTGCTCTTCAACAACATTATAATGGTTCCATCTTAGCTGCACAAATCTTAATAACCATTATATGGCAACCAAGAGATACAACTGTTAATTCATTGCTGCCACCTACTGGTTGAAATCTTGATCTATTGTTTTGTTAATACACACAAGGAATGAAATTGACTAGAGTGGTGTTCTCAAACTTGGCAACTTTAAGATGTATTGTTTATAGCACTGAAATTCAGGTAAATTAATTTGAAAATGCCATAGTATTTGACTTCTATTAAGCTGAATGCAAATGCTCATAAATGTTTTTTTCTACTGTACACTATCCTACAATGTATGTATGTTTGAAGAAACAACTTCCAGGAACAAAAAGATAATTACATAATCATCCCTTGCCTGCTTTTCTCCAGCATGAAAACCTTGAATGTAGGTAAAAGTGAGGGCAATTGATTGGTTCAAAGTGAACCAGTGAACACTGATCAAGCTGATTGCTAAACCTGGGACTTTATAGGCCCAGCCCAACATCCTAAACTGTACTGGCCTTCATGGAACAACTAAATTTATACATGGCCCAGTATAACTCTTTAGTAACATGAGATCTTTTGTGTGCAATTAATTGTGAGATCCGAATAAACAGTTCTCCAAACACTTATGAAAAGTCTGAAGAATGCATTGGGCTTGTTCATTGTAATAAGTCATTGTTTGTTTAATGATCTTTTAATGGGTAAGCTACAATTGGCTAGGTTTCACAGAACAGGGTGAACAATGCACAATGGCTGGGGTCACCCAAAGTATTAAACAAAACCAAGCCAAATGCCTTATAACTTAGTACAGAGTAGGCAATATTTGGTGCGTCTTTTGATTTTTAATTTTGTCATTTGAGCTGCACTTTTAATCTGTTTTCCAACCTCAGAATGGTAACAATGGAAGGTGTTATGTATGCAGGTTTGAAGTCATTGGTTTAGTTTGAACTGTTCTTGTAAAATGTTAGAAATGATTGGTTTAAAAAGTGCGGGAAAACCCTGCACTCTGATTGGCTGGGAACTGCGGCTGCTGGCTATAAGTAGCAGCTGCAGCCCAGCCAAAGCGGGTCCGTTCTGAGCTGTAGTCACTAATAAACTAAAGAGCTTGAAGCACTCCGCGTCTGTCTCTTCATGCAAACTTAACACTGGCGACGAAGGTGGGATTCCCCTGAAGAGAAGGCAACGCGGAAGAGAAGAAGAGCAAGATGGCTGTGGGGAACACGCCCCCCAGCCCCGTTCGATCCGATGGCAGAAGACTGGGAGTCATATGCAGATCGTTTCCAAATGTATTTGGAGGGAAAAGATCTTGCCACCATTTCTGAGCAGTGGAAGAGGGCGGTCTTCCTTACGTACTGCGGTCCGGCAGTTTTCAAGATGGCGAAGGCATTGGCAGGAGCTGCAGACATGAAGGTAATGGACTGGCCTGACTTAGAAAAGCTGTTAAGAGCCCATTACGCCCCACAAGTATCGTGCCTCATTAAGAGACACGAATTTTACCGTCGTGATCAGGGGGAAAACGAAAACGTAAACGACTTCGTGGCAAGTTTAAGAAACACTGGGGGTGCATGTGAATTTAACAGTTTAGAAGAGGCCATGCGTGATCGATTTGTTCTGGGTCTTAAAGACAAGGTATTACAGAGCAAGTTATTAATGAAACCTAAGATCATGTTAAAAGAAGCCATAGAAGAAGCCTCTTCAGCAGAAGCAACCAAGTCCTCAGCAGCAGCCATGAGGAAGATGAACAGGGCCACGCGCCATTCTGGTGGGGAAAAGTCTACAACAAACCATTGTGATGACCTAGATTCTGAGTCAGATTGCAGTGAGGTGGAAGAGGGAATTTACAGACTCAGAATGGAGCAGAAAAAGAAAGACCTGGATAGGAAGAGGCAAGATTTCTACTGCAGAGGTTGTGGGGGAAGCCACCCCCGCACTGAATGCAAGTTTTTAGACACCATTTGCCTCCGTTGTGAAAAAAAAGGACACCTAGCAAGAGTCTGCAAATCATCCAGAACTCCACCCAACAGAAGGAAATTTCCTGCAAACAAAGACAAAGAATTCAAGCCCAACAATCTCAGTGAGAAAGGGGGGCACAGCACAAAAGCAAAGGGGAAGAATGAAACTCATCAGACAGTAACTATTGGTCATTCATCTTCTATCAATTACAGAAAAGTACATGTCAAGGTACTTATTGAAGGAAGGCCTTGCCAAATGGAAGTGGACTCAGGCTCATATCTATCTATGGTGTCATGGGACACTATTCACAGACTACTCCCAAACATTCAGAAGAATCACTTCAAGAAGCAAGCACTGACTTTTAAAGACTACCAAGGGAACAAGATTCCAGTAGTTGGAACAAGAGAATTCAACATGAAGTTCAAAGGCCACACCAAATGCCTGCCCCTGACCATCGTGGACAAGGACCGTCCAAGTCTGCTGGGCCTTGAGTGGTTCAACCCGTTGGGCATCGAGGTGACTGGCATCAATCACGTGAGCAACACTGAGTGGGAAGAGGCCTTGAAGTCTGAGTTTCCAGAGGTCTTCAGCGACAGATTAGGCAAGTACTTGGGGACCCCTATCACTTTCAGTCTAGATCCCAAGGTGCCACCAATCCGTTTAAAGCCCAGAAGGGTCCCATTTGCCTTAAAGGAAAAAAATGATGCACAATTAGATAAATTAATAGCTTAAGGAGTTTTAGAGCCCACTGACCACTCCAGATGGGAGACACCCATAGTCACACCAGTCAATGCTGATGGGTCTGTGAGAATCTGCGGAGACTACAAGGGGACATTGAACCATGCGCTACAACAGAGCGCATATCCAGTTCCAGTGGTGCATCATTTATTACATTCTCTTGGCGGGGGCACAGTCTTTGCCAAATTGGATCTGGCCCAGGCATATCAACAGTTAACAGTTGATGATGCCACTGCAGAGGCCCAAACCATTGTGACTCATAGAGGCGCTTTCAAATGCAAAAGGTTGTAATTTGGAGTAAGTGTGGCACCAGGCATCTTCCAAAGCCTTATGGAAAGAATGCTCCAAGGACTGCCAGGGTAGTGCCTTTTTTGATGATGTGTTAATCTCTGCTGAAAATGACATTCAGTTACTTGAGAGACTCAGAGAAGTCCTAACCAGATTCAAGAAAGCGGGGTTAAAAGTCAAAGAAGAAAAATGCACTCTTAGAACTGACAAGGTAGAGTTCTTAGGCTATATGATTGACAAACATGGTATCCACCCCACAGATTCCAAGGTTCAGGCAATCAAAGAAGCCCCCAAGCCAAAATGCAAAAGAGACTTGCAAGCTTTCCTGGGACTCATTAACTTCTATCACATGTTCCTACCTCAGAAGGCAACCATTGCAGAACCACTACACAGATTTCTAGACAAAAAATCTGTTTGGGTCTGGGGGAGGAAGGAACAAGCTGCCTTTAACACTATTAAGAGACAACTCACTTCTGATTCTGTACTGATACAGTTCTCTGAGAATTTGCCAGTTGTACTGACTTGTGATGCATGCCCTTTTGGAGTGGGGGGAGGGTTTGAGCCACATGCTTCCCAGCGGGAGGGAAGCCCCTATTGCATTTTACTCTCGCACCTTGACTAAAGCAGAGAGAAATTACAGCCAACTGGACAAGGAAGACTTGGCAATCGTTGCAGCTGTCAAGAAATTCCATGAGTATCTATATTTATTTATTTATTATTTATTAATGGGACTTATATGCTGCCCCATCTCCGAAGACTCGGGGCGGCTTACAATAAAAACCAACACAATAAATATTTAAAAAAGAATTAAATTAATGGTCCCAATTAATACAAAATTTAAAAACCACCAAAATCTAAAACACCCCACCCATGGGTCACAGCCCGGATTGGTCAAATAACCAGGTCTTCAGGTCATGGCGGAAGGTGCGGAGGTCAGGGGCCAAGCGGAGCCTCAGGGGAAGTTGGTTCCAGAGTTCAGGGACCGCGACAGAGTAGGCACGTCGGCGGGGGACCGCCAGCCGGCATTGCCCGGCTGATGGGACCCCAAGGAGTCCCTGTCTGTGACTTCGTACAGGGCGGTTAGTATTCGATGTCTCTCCCTTAAATAATAAGGACCCATGTCATGTAGGACTTTATATGTTAAAGTTAAAACCTTGAATCTCACCCGGAGGGCAACCGGCAACCAATGCAGGCAGCGCAGGAGGGGGCTAACATGGGAGAACCGGGAAACTCCCATCACCGCCCGCGCCGCCGCATTTTGCACCAGCTGCAGTCTCCGGATGGTATGCAAGGGCAGTCCTAAATAGGACTGGGAGAACATTTACTATTGTCACAGATCACAAATCTCTTTTAGGCATTGTGGCAGGGGACAAACCAACGCCCATGATCCTGTCACCAAGAAAGCTGAGGTGGACTGAATTTCTTGCTGCTTATTCATACAAACTCATCCACAGGCCTGGCAAAGACATTGGGCATGCAGATGCTTTGAGTCGCTGCCCACTTCATTCACACACTGAGGATACTACTCCTGAGACTTACACCTTTTTTCTAGAAACTGTTGCCAAGCTTCCAGTACACGCTGCTGAAATTGCCAGAGAGACTGCCAAAGACACTTTATTGGCTCCTGTTATAGGCTGGATTAAGAAAGGTTAGCCTTTTCAAGATCTACCTCAACTTGCCCAACCTTTTAAATCCAGGCAAACTGAATTATCTGTCTTAAGAGGATGCATTTTGTGGGGTAACAGGGTGGTTATTCCTGCAAAACTACAAAAAGAGGTTTTGGAAATGTTACATGAGGGTCATCTGGGAATTGTCAGAATGAAGGGGTTGGCCAGGAGTTATGTATGGTGGCCAGGTATTGACAAAATGGTTGAAAACTGGGTTGCATCCTGTCCCAACTGTCAGGAAGTCAGGCCTGCCCCACCTCTCACCCCCAAACAGGAATGGGAATGTCCTAGGGGCCCATGGTCCAGGATTCACATTGACTTTGCTGGCCCTACCAGAGGGCACACTTTCCTTATTATAGTTGATGCATATTCCAAATGGCTAGAGGTTATCCTTATGGCATCCACCACAGCTGAAGCTGTCATCAAGCAGCTTAAGAGGCTTTTTGTAACTCATGGGTTACCTGATGTCCTCGTTTCTGACAATGGTCCTCAATTTACGTCCAACCTTTTTGAATCATATCTAGCACAGCAGGGTATCAGACATGCCCTGACAGCCCCTGGGCACGCTTCGGCTAACGGCCGGGCTGAACGCATGGTATGCTTTATCAAGGAAAAACTTCAGCAATTGGGTCCTGGGGACATCACTGAGAAAGTTGAAAAACTTCTCAGTGTTCAGCATATCACTCCTAACCCATCAACTAACTTATCCCCAGCAGAGTTGTTGATGGGTAGGAAACTCAGGTCTCCCCTTGACCGCCTTCATCCCACTTATGCACCCAACGCACCACTAGATTCCACTAGCAAAATTCGCACATTCACTGTGGGTGATTCTGTTCATGCTAAGAACCTTATGGGTGAACCATTATGGATTCCTGCTGAGATAACCCAAATCACAGGCCCCAGGTCTTACAGGGTACAAACAGAGGATGGAGTCCTCTGGAGCAGGCTTAGGTCCAGGTTACCTCAAGAACATCGCAATTGTTCCTCTCTAGTTCCCATACCTAATGCCTTTTCTAGGGGGGAGGGGGAGGAGCATGAGGATAATCAGCAAGCAAGAATCAACCCCATGTGTAATGAGCCAACACGACAGGAACCATCCCAAAACCTGTCACAATGCCAAAATCCATTCTTACAAGTGGAAGACTGTACATCACTACCTGACTTAGGTGCCGACATTGGGTTGGAGATGTATTGGGAGGAGAGACCAGGTTGTAGCAACCAAACAGGTTCTACTATTACTAGAAGTCCGAGTGTGGAATGTCAGCAGACACATTTCCTCTCTCACTGGGTGAGAACCTTAAAGCATCTGAACCACGTAGGTCTCAACATACACGTAAGAGCCCCACCTATTTAAAAGAATACATTAGATAGGCTGGGGTTTGAGTATGGACTGAACCTAGTGGGGAGGGGTGTTATGTATGCAGGTTTGAAGTCATTGGTTTAGTTTGAACTGTTCTTGTAAAATGTTAGAAATGATTGGTTTAAAAAGTGCGGGAAAACCCTGCACTCGGATTGGCTGTCAACTGCGGCTGCTGGCTATAAGTAGCAGCCGCATCCCAGCCAAAGCGGGTCCATTCTGAGCTGTAGTCACTAATAAACTAAAGAGCTTCAAGCACTCCGCGTCTGTCTCTTCATGCAAACTGAACAGGAGGGGCTTGGAGGAAAGAGGAATTTAGGTTTAAATGCTGCTGATCTGGGGGTTACATGTTGTCCACTTCTGGAGAATAAATCCCATCCTTGTGATTTAGTTGTTGGCCATGTGCTTTTTTCTGAGCTGAAATAGCTCTGCCTCATGCAAATGCTTTTACAGTACTATAAATATAAAGAAGAAATGCTTTGTAACACAGAAAGCTCATACAAAGAACTTCTTTCTGAACAAACTGAACATATTTTGCCATTTTCTCATAGTGTATATACACTATAAAAAGCAAACTCTCTTTAGGTACCATCAGCTTTGGCAAAGCAGCCTTTAAAATTTCTTCCATTGTGAGAACCCATTTCTAAATTTTATATTTGTTACTAGTGTCACATTTCTATCATTCAAGAACATGGCTATATTTACTGGAGTAAATGTTTTTATTTCATATTGTAGCATTCCCACATCATTTTTCTCCCATACAAACATTCCCGCAGCTCTCAATAGGTTGGAAAGGGACCTCTATTTTTTCATGCTGATTGGGTGATTAAGACCACTTTTCTCCAGCTTGTTTGTCTTTCATTCTGGTCTTCTTAAGTCAAAGCATTAGAGTCAAGAGATTTTGCCTGCTGAGAAGAAAAGCAAGCTGTTGTTAAAATGGAAAACGTGGCAGATAACAAAAAAAAAATCACTAACATTCAGACTGAAACTATTCTTATTTTCTGCATTTGGTCTAGTTCAGGATTTTTTGCATTTTTAAATTAAAAATATTTCCTTCCTTCCCTCCCTTCCTCCCTTCTGGAAGAAAATTGAGATGAGGGCTAATTGGCAAATGCCTATTAGTGGTAAAGCTAGAATTTTCAGGATTTGTCACATATCCAGTAAGATAAAAAGCAATCTAGAACAGTGTTTCTCAAACTTAGCAACTCTAAGATGTGTGACTTCAACTCCAAGTATTCCTTAGCCAGCTAGCTAGTGAATTCTGGAACTTGAGATCCAGACATCTTAAACTTGCCAAGTTTGACAAACACTGATCTAGAAGGGACAAAAGTTCTAACAAAAAAGCAAGTGTGATTGTGGCAATGTTTATCTTTAAGATGTGAAAAATGGACTTGATTTTAACTACTTTGCTCTAAAGTGTTTGAAGAACGTCTTCCTATTCCATATTTATCTGAAACCTGTGATATAATTTTTTAATATAAATTAAAATAATTTAATATATTTTATTTATATTTTCTCAGAAACGTATACTCTTCTGGAGAAAAGATGCCAAATGAAATGACGGTGAGTTGCACTGTTTTAATTTTCTTAAGCCATCCATGCTAGTAAAAGCCCTGCTCCATTTTATGGCATCATTGTGGTTTCCTATACTTTTCTAGGAAGTGAGGAGGCAGATTTAAAGCTTCTGATCATTCAAAAATTGTCTAACTCTAAACTTTATAAATTCTTAGTGGAATTGCACAAAAAGAATAGGAAGCTATTGTCTTCTGGTAGAATAGAAGAAGTGGTACAAATATGCTTTTGAAATTCTCTATTTCAGTAGGTAGGTAGAGGAATTGGATGGACAATTTTTTCTTTCAGGTTTCTTCAGAGGAAGGAGAAATTCACCAACAATTTGTCAAAGCAGGATTCCACTTTATTGAGGAAGATATTTGCTTATTTTATTTTATGTGACCTTTGTATTTATTTCTGTGATAACGCTGGCAAACCTGACTCAATAATGTTAGAATTGTCAAAGGTTGGCAATTGTCAAATTGTCAAATAAAAGATGATTAGGTTGTATAGGGATTAACAATGAAATGTCAGAATAGAGTCGCTGGGTATCTTGACATCACAGTCACTTCATAGGTAATGAAGACTGGGATCTGTGAAGGAAAATCATCTCCTCGCTCAAAGTCACTTGTCTTCCCTTCTTCCTTTCTGCTCCACAAATAATTAGGCAAATCTACTGGGAAGCATATTTCTTCCCCAGAATGGCCCACTCAGTTGAATAAAGGAGGAAATGAAAAGCTCTTGTGTGAAATTTCATCTGGTAACATAGTTGGCTTATGCAAATAATTCCCTTTCTCTGGGAAAAATTGAAATAATGCTTTTTTCATGCTAATGCTTAAACGGTACAAAATAGTGGTATGATAACAGCAAGATTCAGTGTTATTTCATTCCACTCCAGTCTTAACAGTCCACAAGTAATTTAAAATAAATATACAAAACTTTTAGGGTTATGTGTAGCTGGTTTTATTGTTATGAATACCAGAATGGGACTGGGTTAAGGTCTCTGTGGAATAACCTTTCCTAACCTGGCACTCTTCATATACATTGGCCTACGATAACAGTATTCCCAAAGCAGCATGACTGTAATAGGAGCCGCAAGCTGACATATATCTAATTCCACTTGTTTAAAAAGACAGATGTAGAGAAGATACTGTGTTTCAGAAGACTCTTTCACATGATTTCCTGATTTTGATAGTATCAGAGCTAAATCCTGGAAAGAAGTGAAGTCTAATGCAAAAAGTTTCATAGCTTGCCTTTGGCTTTTTTGTAGACTCACAGCCAAGTGACAATCAGGCTGATGGATTTATTTTTACCCCATATATATTCAGACAGAGTACATTGCTGAAAACTAAATCAGTTAAAGAATAATCTGGGAACCATTAATTAATCTTAACTATACCATCCACAGCACATGCTTTCTACCAGCTGAGTGAAGAAGGAATAAAAAGGTGATGTTATGGATAATCCTCTCTATGACACCAAGCCTGGACATATGCAGAAGTCTTGAGCTCAGTATTACTTTGGCTTTTTTTGGACCCGTTTTGGTTCTATACAATCCAACTGGAAAATCCACACTTGAAAGGTTGACAATATTTTAAACCATGGTTTTGTATAAATTAGATATTTTATGCCCATACAAACTCTTATTCAAAAGTTGGGATCTGGTTTTGTCCTTTCCTTCAGACATATTGGTGGATCTTTTTTGTGCGCAATCTATCTTTTGAAACCTTGGATGAAAGATCTAGCTACCTCGTGTGCTGTTCTGTCTTCATGACTTGAAGTTGAATCAGCCTTCCCCACAGTCCTAGCAAGAGCCAGAAAACTCTGACCCAAGAAAAACCTGATCTACTGAGAATTGTTACCAATGAGGAGAAAGAGACCAAAGTTAAGATGAGAAGGGAAGGGGAGATGAGTATTCCCCGCTGGTCACAATCAGAGATAGCTTGCTGAAATAGCTATTTTAAAATGTTTTCTTGATTATCAGTCTGCAAGTGGAGGTCTCTGATATCTTTGTGAAATCTGAAGAGCAACTCTTATCCCAAGTGCTCATAAGTCAGGATCTGTCTACCAGCCAACTTCATAGAAGTAAGTCTTTCTGCTTTAAACAGTTACATATAACACAAGAAACTGACTCAACTTTGGTTTCAACTTTGGAATATCTTACTTCCTGTTCTATAACCTAGCAAACAATAACAAATACTTTTATTTTTCTACAGCTGACTAGAACGATCAAGTTCACGAGTGCCTCAGTTATTATTCTTTGAGTATTGATGACTATTCTTGATGCTATTCTGCACAATCCCTTCATGGAGAGTTAGCATTATGTTATCTCACTGTTACATCACTACTATGTTAAAAGGGCCAAAAGCTTTGTTTCAATAAGTGGGGCAAAGTGGATGGATACACAAAGGTGAAAATGATAGGCAATGCCAAACATGGACACAAATAGAAGAATTTCCATTACTCAGCTTTAATACATGAACAATGCCTAGTCATTTAGCTTCACCTATATAAATAGGACATGTGCTACTGTTTGAGCATGCATAACATATTAAGTTTCTAAAGGCGGATTTTTAGAGAAAACAGAGAAAAATACAGCCTATATTCTCAGTCAAATGTGACTACTGTGGTTGAACCCAAGTGCCAGATCCTGTAAATAAATCCTGTCACTAAACAAATGTTCTTTCAGGGTCATTCTCAAGGGAAATCAGATTTAAGAAATGATTTAAGAAATCTTGATCGAGAGATAGCAGAGCCATAAATGGCAATATTTTATTTGTTGTTATAAGTGAACCACGTCCAAGTGCCCAGCCACTCGATTTCCCACTTGCTGTTTAGAATATGAGTCTTCAGTCCTTATGCCACCCTCTCATGAAGAATTTGCAAAAATAAGCATGTTTTGGGAAAATGCATTGAATAGCAATATTATTACGGAAATTTCATGTCTTCAAATAAGTGTACATATGTCAGCTCTATTTGTAAATGGCAATAGATTTCAGCTGACTTTGCACCTACAACATTAATTTTCAATGAGTCACATCCTGTTATCATGATATATAATGCTGTGTGCAACTCAATCAAGTATCACCCTATATTCTCATCCACATGTTGATAAATTTTGCCTACGAGGCACTATGTAGTGATACAGTACCAAAAATGAATAATACTCAAAATAACCCTCCAAAAGAATTTCCATTCCAAAAATGAATACATTTATTACACACATATTTGTGTGGATTATAGGAAATAATCAGATCCACGTTGCTCCAGCAAGGGGAAAATAAGCCAAAATCCATAGTAGGGTTTGTTAAAATCTTTCTTAGCATCAGCAATTATTGGCCATTATTCCCCAGGCTCTTTGGGTAGTAACAGAGTCATGTCTCTTCCCCGGACCAATGTTCCATCTTTCCCAGTTCTCCAGACAATTCTGCCAGTCTTGGGTGCTAATCTACAACACGCTAAGACATTGAGAGGGAAAATACCACCCATAGCAAAACTGCCCACAGCCCTAGATGCATAGGTCAGGAGTGCCTGATTCACAGGCTGGGTTTCTTGGCCATGACTGTGTGTGTGTGTGTGGGGGATCTCTTTTATGCAAGGGAGAGTGTGTCTTTGGTGGAGGTTCTTCCAATGGAGTGATCCATGAGATTGTAGAACTGTCATCTAGAGGAGCTGTTCGTCCTATGTTCTCTCTACCTTTTCTCCAACACGTTACTTCACAAGGAAGTGATGACTGATGGCCATTTCCCTTGCTTCGCTTCCCACAGGAGACTCCAACAGAAATCCTCTGATATCCATGATTAAGGGACTGTAGAACTTAATTCTTGAAAAAATGGGCAGCCTTACTGCAAAGGATTGGTGGATTATAAGAAATGCTTCCACCCAACTTCCTTTTTGCTGGAGGAAAAAAAAAGTGGGAAAGCTTTTTTTCATGGGTTAAGCTTGTGGGAAAGTGGACCACTTGTGTAGACAAGTACCAAAAAGACCTAGTCCCACCTTTCTCTTCTGTTGAATAGCAGGAGAAGCAGAGCAGTGGGTAGGGAATGTTTAGTCCTCCAATTCCCCAGACTGATCATTCCATAGTATAGGATAACTGATGGCAGAAGACCCATTGGCATCAAAAGGGTATTTCCCATTCTGACTCTCTCTTAGACACCCCTTCCCCACAATCTTCTCTAGCAAGTAGAACGCTGAATTGTCTTTTGGCCAAGGCAAAGCACAAGTGGGACATTTTAAAGCAGTATCATTTCCTGCTGGCTTACAGTTTGCAGAAAAGCATTTTAATGTGCTTTAAATGCATTTGTCAGTGATAGGTACAATTGGTGTCAGGTTTCCCATAACAGTCAAGGACAAAGTGAGGATGGCTCCTTATTCAAGAGGTTACTGTTAAGTTTGCATGAAGAGACAGACACGGAGTGCTTCAAGCTCTTAGTTTATTAGTGACTACAGCTCAGAACGGACCCAATTTGGCTGGGCTGCGGCTACTACTTATAGCCAGCAGCCGCAGTTGCCAGCCAATCAGAGTGCAGGGTTTTCCTGCACTTTTTAAACCAATCATTTCTAACATTTTACAAGCACAGTTCAAACTAAACTAATGACTTCAAACCTACATACATAACACCCCTCCCCACTAGGTTCAGTCCATACTCAAATCCAAGCCTATCTAATGTATTCTTTTAAATAGGTGGGGCTCTTACGTGTACGTTGAGACCTACGTGGTTCAGATGTTTTAAGGTTCTCACCTTGTGAGAGAGGAAATGTGTCTGCTGACATTTCCTTACTTGGACTTGTAGTAATGGTAGAACCTGTTTGGTTACTACAACCTGGTCTCTCCTCCCAATCCATCTCCAACCCAATGTCAGCACCTAAATCAGGTAGGGATGTACAATCTTCCATTTGTGAAAATGGTTGTTGGTATTGTGACAGGTCTTGGGATGGTTCCTGTCGTGTTAGCTCGTTACACATGGGGTTGATTCTTACTTGCTGATTACTCTCATAATCCTCCCTTCCCCTAGAAGAGGCAGTAGGTATGGGAACCAGAGAGGAGCAAAAGCGATGCTCCTGAGGCAATCTGGATCTTAACTGATCAATGTGCCTGCTCCAGAGGACACCATCCTCCATTTGTACCCTGTAAGACCTGGGGCCTGTGATTTGGGTTATCTCAGCAGGAATCCATAATGGTTCACCCATGAGGTTCTTAGCATAAACAGAATCACCCACAGTGAAAGTGCGAATTTTACTAGTGGAATCTAGTGGTGCGTTGGGTGCATAAGTGGGATGGAGGCGGTCAAGGGGAGACCTGAGTTTCCTACCTATCAACAATTCAGCTGGGGTTAAATTAGTTGAGGGGTTGGGAGTGATATGCTGAACACTGAGAAGTTTTTCAACTCTCTCAGTGATATCCCCTGGACCCAATTGCTGAAGTTTTTCCTTGGTAAATCGTACCATACGTTCAGCCCCGCCGTTAGCCAAAGGATGCCAAGGGGCTGTCAGGGCATGTCTGATACCCTGTTATGCTAGATATGATTCAAAAAGATTGGATGTAAATTGAGGACCATTGTCAGAAACAAGCACATCAGGTAACCCATGAGTTACAAAAAGCTTTTTAAGCTGTTTGATGACAGCTTCAGTTGTGGTGGATGCCATAGAGATAACCTCCAGCCATTTGGAATATGCATCAACTATAATAAAGAAAGTGTGCCCTCTAGTAGGGCCAGGAAAATCAATGTGAATCCTGGACCATGGGCCCCTAGGACATTCCCATTCCTGTGTGGGGGTGAGAGGTAGGGCAGGCCTGACTACCTGACAGTTGGGACAAGATGCAACCCAGTTTTCAACCATTTTGTCAATACCTGGCCACCATACATAACTCCTGGCCAACCCCTTCATTCTGACAATTCCCAGATGACCCTCATGTAACATTTCCAAAACCTCTTTTTGTAGTTTTGCAGGAATAACCACCCTGTTACCCCACAAAATACATCCTCTTAATACAGATAATTCAGTTTGCCTGGATTTAAAAGGTTGAGTTGAGGTAGATCTTGGAATGGCCAACCTTTCTTAATCCAGCCTATGACAGGAGCCAATAAAGTGTCTTTGGCAGTCTCTCTGGCAATTTGAGCAGCATGTACTGGAAGCTTGGCAACAGTTTCTAGAAAAAAGGTGTGAGTCTCAGGAACAGGGTCCTCAATGTGTGAAGGAAGTGGGCAGCGACTCAAAGCATCTGCATGCCCAATGTCTTTACCAGGTCTGTGGATCAGTTTGTATGAATAAGCAGCAAGAAATTCAGTCCATCTCAGCATTCTTGGTGACAGGATCGTGGGCGTTGGTTTGTCTCCTGCCACAATGCCTAACAGAGGTTTGTGATCTGTGACAATAGTAAATGTTCTCTCATATAAATACTCATGGAATTTCTTGACAGCTGCAACAATTGCCAAGGCTTCCTTGTCCAGTTGGCTGTAATTTCTCTCTGCTTTAGTCAAAGTGCAAGAGTAAAGTGCAATAGGGGCTTCCCTCCCGCTGGGAAGCATGTGGCTCAACCCCCCCACACTCCAAAAGGGGAGACATCACAAGTCAGAACAACAGGAAAGTTTTCAGAGAACTGTATCAGCACAGCATCAGACGTGATTAGTCTCTTGATATTGTTAAATGCAGCTTGTTCCTTCCTCCCCAGACCCAAACAGATTTTTTGTCCAGCAACCTATGTAGGGGTTCAGCAATGGTTGCCTTCTGAGGTAGAAACATATGATAGAAGTTAATGAGTCCCAAGAATGCTTGGAAATCTGTTTTGCATTTTGGCCTGGGGGCTTCTTTGATTGCCTGAACCTTTGCCTCTGTGGGGTGGATGCCATGTTTATCAATCATGTAACCCAAGAATTCCACTTTATCTGCTTTAAGTGTGCATTTTTCTTCTTTGACTTTTAACCCCGCTTTTTTGAATCTAGTTAAGACTTCCCAGTCTCTCGTAATTGAGTGTCATTTTCAGCAGAAATCAAAACATCATCAAAATAGGGCACCACCCCTGGCAACCCTTGTAACATTCTTTCCATAAGGCTTTGGAAGATGCCTGGTGCCACGCTTACTCCAAATTGCAATCTTTTGCATTTGAAGGCACCTCTATGGGTCACAATGATTTGGGCTTCAGCAGTGGCATCATCAACTGTTAATTGTTGATATGCCTGTGCCAGGTCCAACTTGGCAAAAACTGTGCCCCCTCCAAGAGAGTGTAATAAATGATGCACTATTGGAACTGGATATGCGCTCTGTTGTAGCGCATGGTTCAATGTCCCCTTGTAGTCTCCAGAGATTCTCACAGACCCATCAGCCTTGACTGGTGTGACTATGGGTGTCTCCCACCTGGAGTGGTCAGTGGACTCTAAAACCCCTTGGGCTATTGGTTTATCTAATTGTGCATCAATTTTTTCCTTTAAGGCAAATGGGACCCTTCTGGGTTTTAAACGGATTGGTTGTACCTTGGGATCTAGGTTAAATGTGATGGGGGTCCCCAAGTACTTGCCTAATCCGCTGAAGACCTCTGGAAACTCAGACTTCAAGGCCTCTTCCCACTCAGTGTTGCTCACGTGATTGATGCCAGTCACCTCGATGCCCAACGGGTTGAACCACTCAAGGCCCAGCAGACTTGGGTCCTTGTCCACGATGGTCAGTGGTAGGCATTTGGTGTGGCCCTTGAATTTCACGTTGAATTCTCTTGTTCCAACTACTAGAATCTTGTTCCCTTGGTAGTCTTTAAGAGTCAATGCTTGCTTCTTGAAGTGCTTCTTCTGGATGTTGGGAAGAAGTCTGTGAATAGTGTCCCATGACACCATAGATAGGTATGAGCCTGAGTCCACTTCCATTTGGCAAGGCCTTCCTTCAATAAGTACCTTGACATCCACTTTTCTGCTTCTTAAAGGTGATGAATGACCAATAGTTACTGTTTGATGAGTTTCATTCTTCCCATTTGCTTCTGTGCTGTGCCCCATTTTCTCACTGAGATTGTTGGGCCTGAATTCTTTGTCTTTGCTTGTAGCAAACCTTCTTCTGTTGGGTGGAGTTCTGGATGATTTGCAGACTCTTGCTAGGTGTCCTCTTTTATCACAACGGAGGCAAATGGTGTCTAAAACTTGCATTCAGTGCGGGGTGGCTTCCCCACAACCTCTGCAGTAGAAATCTTGCCTCTTTCTTCCCAGGTCTTTCTTTTTCCGCTCCATTCTGAGTCTGTAAATTCCTTCCTCCACCTCACTACAGTCTGACTCAGGATCTATTTGCTCACAATGAGTTGTTGTGGACTTTTCCACATCAGGATGGCTTGTGGCCTTGTTGATTTTCTTCATGGCTGCTGCTGAGGACTTGGTAGCTTCTGCTGAAGAGGCCTCTTCTATTGCTTCCTTCAGCGTGATCTTAGGTTTCAGTAATAACTTGCTATGTAGCACCTTGTCTTTAAGGCCCAGAACAAATCGATCATGCATGGCCTCTTCTAAATGGTTAAATTCGCTTGCACCCCCAGTGTCTCTTAAACTTGCCATGAAGTCGTTTACGTTTTCGCTTTCCCCCTTGATCACGACAGTAAAACTCGTGTCTCTTAATGAGGCACGATACTTGTGGGGCGTAATGGGCTCTTAACAGTTTTTCTAAGTCAGGCCAGTCCATTACCTTCACGTCTGCAGCTCCTGCCAATGCCTTCGCCATCTTGAAAACTGCCGGACCGCAGTGCGTGAGAAAGACTGCCCTCTTCCGCTTCTCGGAAATGTCGGCAAGATCGTTTCCCTCCAGATACATTTGGAAACAATCTGCATATGACTCCCAGTCTTCTGCCGTCGGATCGAACGGGGCTGGGAGGGGGTGTTCAGTGCAGCCATCTCGCTCTCCTTCTGTTCCGCATTGCCGTCTTCTTCAGGGGAATCCCACCTTCGTCGCCAGTGTTAAGTTTGCACGAAGAGACAGACGCAGAGTGCTTCAAGCTCTTAGTTTATTAGTGACTACAGCTCAGAACGGACCCAATTTGGCTGGGCTGCGGCTACTACTTATAGCCAGCAGCCGCAGTTGCCAGCCAATCAGAGTGCAGGGTTTTCCCACACTTTTTAAACCAATCATTTCTAACATTTTACAAGAACATTTCAAACTAAACCAATGACTTCACACCTACATACATAACAGTTACAGAAGAAAAAAATCCATTCCTTTCATGTTTCTTCAACAAAGCTCTCTTCTTTTGGCTTGCTTGTCATTTTACTCCAGTAGTAGTTAAACATGCTTACACTTTTTAAAATACTTCAGAGTTGAATCAGTTCACATAATTGCCTTACCTTTTAAGAATCTCTGCTAAGTTGAACTGAGTTGGCTTGAATGCTAAAATCCTCCCCCTTGCTTTGCCAGCGTTAGAAATCCACCACACAAAATAAATATTTCATATTCTCTTGACAGAAGAAGCACAAGTTATGCAAAGACAAACCAGAAGCACTGCACAAAATGCTAAACTAAGCCAGTTGCCATCATAATACCTGGAGAAAAAAAATGATACACAATGCTGCAGTTAGCATCAAAAATTAAAAGAACTGACACACTTTTGCACTGGAGTCCATGGCATCTTAGGGTAGTTTCAAGGTGCTAGTTTCAAGGTGCTAGTAACAACTTATAAAGCCCTAAATGGCTTGGGGCCAGGGTACTTGCGGGAACGCCTCCTGCCAGCATCACACTCTGATCGCCCTGTACGCTCCCATAGGAGGGGCCTCCTTGGTATACTGTTGGTTGGGCATTGTCAGCTGGCGGTCCCCAGGGCTAGGGCCTTTTCTGTGGGAGCGCCTGCCCTATGGAACCAGCTCCCCGTGGATCTCCGTTTGGCCCCTGATCTCCGCTCCTTCCGCTGGGACCTGAAGACCTGGCTGTTTCAAAAGGCCGGCCTGGACTGACCCGGGGGTGTGGGTTATTTTAATTGTTTTAATTATTTTAACTGACTGTTTAGACTTGTATTTGTTTAATTATTTTTTATTGTAATTGTATGAGATTTTTAATGTTCACTGCCCTGAATCCTTAGGGAGAAGGGCGGCATACAAGTCTAATTAATTAATTAATTAATTAGTGTGTGTGTGTATATGCCTATGTGTGGCAAAGTGATAAAACATGTGTCAATATGTTGGGACACAAAATCTATCCTTTATGTAATGTTTGATAGTGTGATGCAAGTATAGGTAGTCCTCACTTTGCAACCATAGTTGGGATTAGCAACTCAGTCATTAAGCACCCCAATCGCTAAGTGGAAAGTCACATGACTGCAATGGACTTACAACAACCCATTCAAAGTTAAATGAATCACCATAGTCACTAAGCAAAACATTTTGTGAGGAGGCTTGTGATTTTACTTCCACATTCTCCATTAACTCTGTTTGTTGCAAGCTAGTGGGTAGCACACAGATGGAGATCATGTGACTCTTGGATGTTGTTGTGGTTGTAAATGAGCACTGGTTGTGAAGTGCCTGAATGGCAATCACAAGACCTCAGGAACTGTGATGGTTGTAAAGGCGAGGATTGCTTGCAAAGCACAATACTTTCAAAAATATAATTGTAACTTCAAATGGTTGCTAAATGAGGCAATTGCTAAGTGAGGATTACCTGGACAAAAAAGTGGAGCTTGCATTGTGACATCACAAGGCATGTTCCATAATGTTGGCATCATGTTAGATGGTAATAGACAGCTGCTCTAGAAACAACTAATAGTACAGAATCCAAAATTAAATGCAGAAGAGAGTCTTCACGCATAAGCATAAAGGGTCTGCAAAATATTACTAGTAAGGTGCCTAGGATCAGACACAACATCAATGCTGTGAGACATCAACATTTAAGAAAAAGCAAAGACCTGAAATTTGCACACAATACTTTTTGAAAACATTCACATCTTTTGCAGTCTTTGCTTTTATGTCTTTGCATGTCTTTGCACAGAACTCTTACAGCAAAAAAAAAAAGCTCTTTTCCAACTGTTATTCCTTCCAGTTTTAATCAAGCATATCACACAGTGACAAAATAATTTATGAGTGCAAGAGGTCAAGATGGAGAACTATACCTTCTGAGGCTAAAACTGGGGAGGGCGGAGGGAGAGAAAGCCGAGAAGAGGCGATTTATATGGAAGAAGTGAAAAGTAATGGAGGGTGACAAGAGATTAGAAGCTCTCCCCAGATACAGGAAAGTACTCAGAGAAGGCAGCATTTCACTGAATAAGGAGAAGGGAAGAAGAGGCAACATTCTGCTGTATCCTTCCATGTTCCTTACTCTTGGATGTATATTATTCTTGGGACTCTTCCTCACAGTCAAGTTAAAGTGCTTTCATGTGTTGTCCCTTTTATTCTGCCCTAATAACAAAGTTGCAAATGGTGCTGTCATTATTTTTTGCAGGTTAAGTGAAAGAAAGGATTTGATGGATTCCCTCAGCTTAATTTCCCCCCCTTCCTTTCTGACGGCTTGTTTTTAATAGAAAAACAATCCCACATAACTTTCCTTAAGGTACAGTGGGTTAGGGCACATTTAGATGGATACTTAGCATGACAAGTTTAGTCACCTGATGTAACGGCATGTGGGAATAACCTTGGGAGGCAGGTGCAAGAGCCACAGACTAGACAACAGTCAGACAAGCAGCAACTTGAGCCTACAGAAGGAATTTGAGCATGCAAACCACTCAGAAGGAACCCTTCCCAGCAAGTAGAGAGAGATACTTCTCTTCTGCCGATATTGAGTACCAACTGCCCTGTTTGAGCACACAGACAGGGGCTTCTCGGGGTGCCGTCAGCGAGTCAATGCAATTAGCGGCACCCCAGGGATGAGCCTACTCTGTGGCGGTTCCCGCCCTGTGGAATCAACTACCCCTGGGGCTCCGCCTGGCCCCTGACCTTCGCACCTTCCGCCACGACCTGAAAACTTGGTTATTCGAACAGGCTGTGCTGTGCTGATCTCCTGGGGGGGGGTGTCAAATTTTAAATGGTATATTGGGGTTTTAATTTAAATTAGACTTGTGATTGTTTAATATTGTTTTAAATTAATTTATTGTTGTGGATTGGTTTTAGTTGTGAGCCACCCTGAGTCCTCGGAGATGGGGCGGCATACAAGTCTAAATAATAAATAAATAAATACTTTCAGATTTGCAAGATTCTGCTAATGTTCACACACGTGTGTGTCATTTTATTATCCCATGTTTATTATTTCTATAAATGATACAAGGTGATGAACATAGCTAATAACTTGTCCTCCTATTTTCTCCACAATAACCATTCTGTACAGTAAGTTGGGCTGAGAGTTACCCTACCAGCTTTCATGCCTAAAGCAGGACTTGAACTCCCAGTCTCTTGGCTTCTGGTGCTTTAACTGTTGGATCAAACTAATGTAATGTAATCTTACAATAAAGTTTCAAGGCACGGTGGCTCAGTAGCTTAATGATGGTGGCAATGAACTTTTTTCCAGCAATTCAAGTCCTAGCACTGCATGGCGGAGCGAATTCCCATCACTCACCTCAGCTTGTGCCCACCTAACAATTTGAAAGCATGTTCTGTGTGTGAGTAGATAAATAAGTACCACTTTGGTGGAGAGATGAGCTGGTGCTCTGTGCAGGCAGTCACATTCCTGCTAGCTCTGAACCTTCCTGGTTGTGACGTATATTTACAAGGTGGCTCTGGGAAAGAGAGGGGCCTTTGATTACATTGTGGAAAGAACCTTTGTCTTTCTTTCTGGTGTGAAGCCAGATCACCTTCTTGTGACGCACCTTGGGAAGCACGTGTTCTGTTTTACAACAGAGCTGGTACATTGGTAGCCAAACTACTATTCTACAATAGCACTGTGGTCTCCTAGCTAATGTAACAGCTCCATACACTAATAACAATGAAGCTAGAATTATTACTATAGGGTGGGCTAATATATGAGAGAGTCACACATTAGAACCAGCACATACATGTACTCAGTCCCCCCCAAGCTCACACCAAGACCAGTCCCCTATAAAACAAACTCTCTGTACCCATTTTTTCTGTAGCCTACCCCCAAAAGCAAACCTCCTTGCTTTTGGGAATAAATGCATTTCCTTTCCTCATAGCTTGTCTGGATTTCATTTTGACCTGTTCCTGGCCAACTCTGGCTCAAATTGGACCCCCAAATTATTTTTTTAACAGCACCTAAGGCAACACTAGAATTCATGGTCTCCTGGATTTTAGCCTGATGCTTTAAACACTACACTAAACTGGCTAATATTTAAAATATTTAAATTAACATATTTAATATTTTTTAAAAAAATTAGTGTAATATTTATTTAACCTTTAACAATAAATCCCACTGAGTTTATAACTGAGGTGAGTTCTCAACTTTCACTTTTTTTCTTAGCACATGAAACATCTGGATGACTGAATTAAAAAGGAACTGCCAAAGATCAATTTTAAAACTCACTAAAAACAGTTATACAAATGTCTGAGCTTGAAATAGTACAACCCATTCCCTACCTTTGAGAATAGTTCATTGCTGAGCTTGTAGATAAGTGGGAAAAGAGAGGAAATATTTACTGAAAGAACACACTTCATGTGTGTCAAGTACTGTTTCACAAAAATATGTTATTGCTGGAAAACACTTGCTGAAAATACTTTCTTAAAAGCCCTCTGTGAAAAGTAGTTTTAAACATTCTGCTAAACTTTAAAAAAATAATATACTAACGTTGATAGCTGGATTACAAATTTATAATTGTTTTTGGCCAAAGTAAATGTTTGTACTATTTAATTTATTTGAATGGAGATTGCTTACATGAAGAACTCATTTATGGGTGTACAGTACAACCAAATCAGATCATGAGGTTAGGCAGTGCGGTGGCTCTGCAGTTGGGACATTGGTCTGATGGTCAACAGGCTGCTGGAACCAGCAGTTTGAAAGCAGACTACTGTGAGTAGATAGATGGGTACCACTTCAGTGGGCAATTTAACAGGGACATGAAAGAAGCCCAACTGGGCATCCCCCAGGGAATGAAGATTTCACCAGTTGATCCTTTCACTATGAAAGTACTTGGGTACTTCTGGCATGGAAGTCTAGTAAAGATCATGAGGTTGGTAAATATGTAGAGGAATTTGAGTATCAGATTGGAAGGGCAGTTTGGTATCACAGGGTGGGAAAGTTTGATATCAGGAAGTGACTCTATCAAATTATATGGAGACAGAGTAATAGGTGAGACAGAGTGAAATGATAGAAGCCATCTAATTTAATAAACTCCTATACAATTCTTAAGTGATTGCAGACATTACTTATGTTTGGCAGGTGGTAATTTGGAAGAAGTTATTTACCCAGAGCAGGCAGGACTAAACACACTCCATTTGGTTTTAAACCAGCTGTGGTAGTGGATGTTTTGAATGTGGACTAATTGAGACTGAGAGCAGCTCTGCCCTTACTGCTTGTCCCATCTTCAGTATGGGCCACTCACTGCTTTTTGAGTGCAGGAATGGATGAAGTCATTCTGTCCTTTCACTTCCAAACCATTACAAATGCATTCCATCCTCATGTTTTCCAGCTTTGATTCAAAACAGTTTTTCCAACACTTTGTTCTGTTCTAATAACAGTCATAGCTTCAATTAGCCTTCTTAACTCCAGGAGTCGATTGCTGCCATTTCAACCAAAACAACTCCAGGAATCAGTTGCTAGGCCATTTCAACTTAACCTGCCAGACTGCCTCCTCCTCCTCCTCCTCCTCCTCCTCCTCCTCCTCCTCCTCCTCCTCCTCCTCCTCCTCCTCCTCCTCCTCCTCCTCCTCCTCCTCCTCCTCTTTGGAAGCATTCAGAAAGCCAACAACACCTAGATAGGAAAAAAAATACTCATAACTTCTGTTATGTATGTAGGTTTGAATGTCATTGGTTTAGTTTGAATTGTTCTTGTAAAATGTCAAATAGGATTGGTTTAAAAAGTGCGGGAAAACCCTGCACTCTGATTGGCTGGCAACTACGGCTGCTGGCTATAAGTAGCAGCCGTAGCCCAGCCAAGTCGGGTCCATTCGAGCTGTAGTCACTAAATAAACTCTTCACTGAAGCTCTTCGCATCTGACTCTTCATGCAAACTTAACAACTTCCTATGGGATGCTTTTGTGTTACACTGTTTTCTCCTCTGCTTTAATTCAGGTAAATGGCAGGTGGAACAATAGTTTCTGGATTAAATGTACAGTGTATTTATATTCAATCTTAATGCACTCCTTTCCAAAGAATGACAGCAATAAACATATGACATTTATTTTCCCTTTTTAAAATTCAGAGTGAATTTCAGAAAAAAATTATGCATTGTAACATATTAAGGTTGAATATATGAGCTCTTTTTAATCAAATCGAATTTAGACAAAGCATAGTAGATAAAGGATTTATTGCAAAGATTTGTACAGGAAGGGAAATGATGCTAGACATTCTGCTTTTGGGGGAGACTTTAACTGCCAGCACATTGTGAGAACAGATTATATTTTGCAGGAAGCTGAATACTATAAATTATTGAGCAATGATAATCTCATATTTCTGGTCTACCCTCAATTCTGTAAAGGAATTATGATGAAATCAATGGTGACAGAGATGCACATCTAAATGAGCAAGAAAGCAGATCTGGTAATGCAGAGCCAATCATTCTCTCTTAGCTGAAGCTACTTTACAGGTGGTTGTGAAGGGAGAACAAAAGAGAAGGTATATAGGTTGTTCTGCATGCCTTGGTGAACAGATAGGATTAAATCCAACAAATAGCAATACTAATTTTGTAATTCTAGTTTGGCCCTATCCAGAATGCAGGCCAGTACTTGTGAATGGTGTTAAGTTTTCATAGAGAGGCAGACACGGAGTGCTTCAGCTCTTTAGTTTTATTGTGACTTCAGCTCAGAACGGACCCCATTTTGGCTTAGCCGAGGCAGCTATATATAGCCGGCTGCCTCGGCTGACAGCCAATCAGAGTGCAGGGTTTTCCCACACTTTTTAACCAATGATTTCAAACACTTTACAAGAACAACCAATCAATTCAAACTCTGCATACATAACACCCCTCCCCACTAGGTTTAGTCCATAGTCAAACCCCATCTATCTAATGCATTCTCTTAAATAGGTGGGGCTCTTGCGTGTACATAGAGACCTACATGGTTCAGGTTTTTTAGGAGTCTCACATTGTGATAAAGGAAATGTATCTGTCAACATCTCCATGCTTGGACTACTAGTCAGGGTAAAACCTGTTTGGTTACTACAACCTGGTCTCTCCTCCCAGTCCAACTCCAACCCAAGGTCAGCACCCAAGTCTGGTAGTGATGTGCAATCTTCCATTTGTAAAAATGGTTGTTGGCACTGTGACAGGTTTTGGGATGGTTCCTGTCTTGTTAGCTCGTTATACATGGGGTTGGTTCTTACTTGCTGATTACCTCCAATATCTCCCCCTTCCCCTTAGAAAAGGAGTGGGTATGGAATCCAGAGAGGAGCAAGGGCGATGTTCCAGAGGCAGTCTGGACCTTAACTGATCTATGTGCCTACTCCACAAGAGACCATTTTCAGTTTGAACCCTGTAAGACCTGGGGCCTGTGATCTGGGTTACCTCAGCAGGAATCCATAGTGGTTCACCTACATGGTTTTTAGCATAAACAGAATCACCCACAGTGAATGTACGAGTCTTGCTGGTGGAATCTAAGGGAGCATTGGGTGCATAAGTGGGATGGAGGCGATCCAGAGTGGACCTTAGTTTCCTGCCCATCAAAAGCTCAGCAGGAGTTAGATTAGTGGATGGGCTGGGAGTGATGTGCTGGATACTGAGTAGTTTTTCAACTTTCTCAGTGATGTCCCCTGGACCAAATTGTTGGAGTTTCTCCTTGGTAAAGTGTACCATGCGTTCAGCCCGGCCATTAGCCGAAGGATGCCCAGGGGCTGTCAGGGCATGTCTGATACCCTGCTGTGCTAAATATGATTCAAAAAGGTTGGATGTAAATTGAGGACCATTGTCAGAAACAAGCACATCAGGCAACCCATGAGTTACAAAAGTTTTAAGCTGTTTGATGACAGCTTCAGCAGTGGTGGATGCCATAGGGATAACCTCTAACCATTTGGAGTATGCATCTACTATAATAAGGAAAGTGTGCCCTCTGGTAGGACCAGCAAAATCAATGTGAATCCTGGACCATGGGCCCCTAGGACATTCCCAATCCTGTTTGGGGGCAAGAGGTGGGGCAGGCCTGACTTCCTGACAGTTGGGACAGGAAGCAACCCAGTTTTCAACCATTTTGTCAATACCTGGCCACCACACATAACTCCTGGCCAATCCCTTCATTCTGACAATTCCCGGATGACACTCATGCAACATTTCCAAGACCTCTTTTTGTAGTTTTGCAGGAATAACCACCCTGTTACCCCACAAAATACATCCTCTTAATACAGATAACTCAGTTTGTCTGGACTTAAAAGGTTGGGAACCTTGAGGCAGATCTTGAAGTGACCAACCTTTCTTAAACCAGCCTATAACAGGAGCCAATAAAGTGTCTTTGGCAGTCTCTCTGGCAATTTCAGCAGCATGGACTGGAAGCTTGGCAACAGTTTCTAGAAAAAAGGTGTAAGTCTCAGGAGCAGGGTCCTCAGTGTGTGTAGGAAGTGGGCAGCGACTCAAAGCATCTGCGTGCCCAATGTCTTTTCCAGGCCTGTGGATGAGTTTGTATGAATAAGCAGCAAGAAATTCAGTCCATCTCAGCATTCTTGGTGACAGGATTGTTGGTGTTGGTTTGTCCCCTGCCACAATGCCTATAAGAGGTTTGTGATCTGTGACAATGGTGAATCTTCTCCCATATACATACTCATGAAATTTCTTGACAGCTGCCATGATTGCCAAAGCTTCCTTGTCCAGTTGGCTGTAGTTTCTCTCTGCTTTAGACAAAGTGCGAGAGTAAAATGCAATAGGGGCTTCCCTTCCACTGGGAAGCACGTGGCTCAACACCCCCCCCCCACTCCAAAAGGGGAGACATCACAAGTCAGAACAACAGGAAAGTTTTCAGAGAACTGTATCAGTACACAATCAGAAGTGATTTGTTTCTTAATATTGTTAAATGCAGCTTGTTCTTTTCTGCCCTAGACCCATGCAGATTTTTTGTCCAGTAATCTATGTAGGGGTTCTGCAGTGGTTGCTTTCTGAGGTAGAAACATATGATAGAAGTTAATGAGTCCCAGAAATGCTTGCAAGTCTGTTTTGCATTTTGGCCTGGGAGCTTCTTTGATTGCCTGGACTTTGGCTTCTGTGGGGTGGATGCCATGTTTATCAATCATGTAACCCAAGAATTCTACTTTGTCAGTTCTAAGTGTGCATTTGTCTCCTTTGACTTTTAACCCCGCTTTTTTGAATCTGGTTAGGACTTCTCTGAGTTTCTCGTGTAACTGAATGTCATTTTCAGCAGAGATTAAAACGTCATCAAAATAAGGCACCACCCCAGGCAACCCTTGTATCATCCTTTCCATAAGGCTTCGGAAAATGCCTGGTGCCACACTTACTCCAAATTGTAACCTTTTGCATTTGAAAGCACCTCTATGGGTTACAATGGTTTGGGCCTCTGCAGTTGCATCATCAACTGTTAACTGTTGATATGCCTGGGCCAGATCCAATTTGGTGAAAACTGTGCCCCCGCCAAGAGAATGTAATAAATGATGCACCACTGGAACTGGATATGCACTCTGTTGTAGCGCATGGTTCAATGTCCCCTTGTAATCTCTGCAGATTCTTACAGACCCATCAGTCTTGACTCGTGTAACTATGGGTGTCTCCCATCTGGAGTGGTCAGTGTGCTCTAAAACCCCTTGAGCTATTAGTTTATCTAATTGTGCATCAATTTTTTCCTTTAAGGCAAATGGGACCCTTCTGGGCTTTAAACGGATTGGTGGCACCTTGGGATCTAGATTGAAAGTGATAGGGGTCCCCAAGTACTTGCCTAATCTGTCGCTGAAGACCTCTGGAAACTCAGACTTCAAGGCCTCTTCCCACTCAGAGTTGCTCACGTGATTGATGCCAGTCACCTCGATGCCCAGCGGGTTGAACCATTCAAGTCCCAGCAAACTTGGGCGATCCTTGTCCACGATGGTCAGGGGTAGGCGTTTGGTGTGGCCTTTGAACTTCACATTGAATTCTCTTGTTCCAACTACTGGAATCTTGTTCCCTTGGTAGTCTTTAAGAGTCAATGCCTGCTTCTTGAAGTGAGTCTTCTGAATATCTGGTAACAGTCTTTGAATAGTGTCCCATGACACCATAGATAGGTATGAGCCTGAGTCCACTTCCATTTGGCAAGGCCTTCCTTCAGTAAGTACCTTGACATGCACTTTTCTGTTATTTAACGAAGATGAATGACCAATAATTACTGTCTGATGAGTTTTATTCTTCCCCTTTGCTTCTGTGCTGTGCCTCATTTTCTCACTGAGGTTGTTTGGCTTGAATTCTTTGTCTTTGTTTGCAGCAAACTTCCTTCTGTTTGGTGGAGTTCTGGATGATTTGCAGACTCTTTCTAGGTGCCCTCTTTTTTCACAACGGAGGCAAATGGTGCCTAGAAATTTGCATTCAGTGTGGGGGTGGCTTCCCCCACAACCACTGCAGTAGAAATCTTGCCTCTTTCTTCCCAGGTCTTTTCTTTTCCGCTCCATTATGAGTCTGTAAATTCCTTCCTCCACCTCACTGCAATCTGACTCAGAATCTAGTTCATCACAATGATTTGTGGTGGTCTTTTACCCATCAGAATGGCTTGTGGCCCTGTTCATCTTCCTCATGGCTGCTGCTGAGGATTTGGTGGCTTCTGCTGAAGATGCTTCTTCTATGGCTTCCTTCAGCGTGATCTTAGGTTTCATTAATAACTTGCTCTGTAATACCTTGTCTTTAAGGCCCAACACAAAACGGTCATGCATGGCCTCCTCTAAACTGTTGAATTCACACGCACCCCCAATGTCTCTTAAACTTGCCACGAAGTCATTTACGCTTTTGTTTTCCCCCTGATCATGACGATAAAATTTGTGTCTCTAATGAGGCACGATACTTGTGGTGCGTAATGGGCTCTTAACAGCCTTTCCAGATCAGGCCATGCCATTACCTTCACGTCTGCTGCTCCCGCTAGTGCCTTCACCATCTTGAAAACTGCTGGACCACACCACAGTGCATGAGAAAGATCGCCCTCTTCCGCTGCTCGGAAATGGCGGCCAGACCGTTTCCCTCCAGATACATTTGGAAATGATCTGCATACAACTCCCAGTCTTCTGCCATCGGATCAAACGGGGCTGGGAGGGTGTTCAGCGCAGCCATCTCGCTCTGCTTCTGTTCCGCGTCGCCTTCTCTTCAGGGGAATCCCACTTTCGTCGCCAGTGTTAAGTTTGCATAGAGAGGCAGACACGGAGTGCTTCAGCCCTTTAGTTTTATTGTGACTTCAGCTCAGAACGGACCCCATTTTGGCTTAGCTGAGGCAGCTGTATATAGCCGGGTGCCTTGGCTGACAGCCAATCAGAGTGCAGGGTTTTCCCGCACTTTTTAACCAATGATTTCAAACACTTTACAAGAACAACCAATCAATTCAAACTCTGCATACATAACAAATGGGATGGGATGTAGGCAACATTGGCTTGCTAAATAGTCTTTTACAGAAAAGAGAATGACATGAATGTATTAGGGATAAAATTGGGCTTTGCTTGGACTTGTGACATAATGGCCAAAATGTACCTAAACTGCTTTTACCATGCTGCATCTGGCACAGGAAGTGCCAAGGATGGTAAGCTGGTCTACATTTTATCTGTCTTATTAAAAAGCATTATATGAAAGCCTGAATGGTGTATAGACATGATGGAGCTCCATATCTGTGGGCCCAGCTAGTGATTCTGACATAAGGAAGACTGAGGGTTGGAATATGGAAGGAAGGAAGGAAGGAAGGAAGGAAGGAAGGAAGGAAGGAAGGAAGGAAGGAAGGAAGGAAGGAAAAGGGACAAATATAATAGATCTGAGAAAAGGTAGTCTAATTCTGTGAATCAATTGTTCATTAATATAGGCAGAGAGGTGAGAGTATAGGTTGACTTATGAATGAAAGATGTATAATATATGTCAGAAAGTATGAACTGATGTCAGCTAGTGTACAGGAATCCATAAAGTAATAGTTTATGTTATGATCCAATGAACAATGATAATGGAAAAACTAGGAATGAATTTTACAAAAAGATGTGCACCATTGTGAATGAATGCAATCCAGGGAGGGATATTGTGCTAGGTGACATGAATAGATGTGAGAGAATGAAATGAAAGATTACTGAAAGTAATGGTGCCATTCAGAGGCCCAAGAAGGAAGGTTCCCATTTCTTGAGAGTCTGCCTAGAAAACCAATTTTTCCACACATGCTTCTACGGTATATAGAAGTATTCATATGCACACATGGCAAGAGAATGAATATAAATCTCAAAGCATGATTCATCTGGTTGTTTATGTTCAAACACTGAGAAAATTAGTGAAGGTGATGAAACGCTTGGCACATGGCGTGGACCATTTTTTAGCAGTGTCAGAAACTGATTGAGTGGAAACAGGGCATGGAACAAAAGGAAAGAAGGGAAATAACTAGAGTGAAAATAGACAGACTGCAAGAACAAAAAGTTTTAGGTCTGCATGTAAAAGCATTAGAAGATAAACTTCCGAATATAATGGGAGGAAAAAAAGATATGGAAACTGCTTAGAACAGTGCTAAAGGAATTATGTTCCAGAATGCCAAGGAAAACTATGCGAATGGGAAATATGAAAAGAAAATGCATGGCAAAATGGTGAAAGGAAAGAGATGGTAGGTTAGAACAAAAGTCCATCTAAGGTAATTCAAAATACAAGGCTGGGAGGATGCATAATATGCAGTATACAGAGAGAAAAAGATAATTGCAGAGAACATAATTAAAGAGCAAGGAATGGTTAAGATTTAAAAAGGAGAAAATGCAGCCTGGTTCTGATACATCAGTTGAAGTTATCTTGGAAGGGAATGAAAGAGTGAAAGCACAGTTTCCAATAAAATAAATGGAATTAAAAATAAAAGTGATGAAATAATTTGTGATGGAATTGAAAGGAGGGTATGTTGAAAGTGATTTGTATGGGAAACAATAGTGATATGTCAAAGCGTGGAACTGAAATGAATACTATAACTGTTGGTTCCCAAGAAAGAAAAATGGAAGGAAAGAGAATCATAAATGCAGTGAAAATGATGAAAACTGGTAATGCTTAGGAGCAGATGGTGTAACTGAAGAAATGTTAAAATATGGATGTGATTTTGCTTGTGGAGCAGCTGTGCAATTTGTTTAACTTGTATGAAGATAGTATCTGTGCCTGATGATTGCGGGGGGGGAAGCTGTTATTGTTCTTTATACACTGGGAAAGTTAACAAAACTATAAAAACTACAGGGACATTTGTTTGTTAAGTATATGTGGAAAAGTGCTTGGCAGAAACATGGTTGAAAGTAATGGTGAACAAAATTCAGGAAGTCCCAGCCAGGGAATGTGTAGCTCAGATTTTTGGTCTTCAGGAGATTAGTTTCAATTATACACTCGGACACACAATTGCTATGGAAATTAGCAGTATACGCAAGGTAGAGGAGATAATAGGAGACAAGGAATGCAAACCAAAACAAACTGTCTGAAAGGAGCTTGCCTGAACGGTTTTGCTTTTTGTTATGTATGTAGGTTTGAATGTCATTGGTTTAGTTTGAATTGTTCTTGTAAAATGTCAAATAGGATTGGTTTTAAAAGTGCGGGAAAACCCTGCACTCTGATTGGCTGGCAACTACGGCTGCTGGCTATAAGTAGCAGCTGTAGCCCAGCCAAGTTGGGTCCATTCGAGCTGTAGTCACTAAATAAACTCTTCACTGAAGCTCTTCGCGTCTGACTCTTCATGCAAACTTAACACTTTTAACAGGTGCACAGTACATAGAAAAATAGTCAAAATCCAGTCCAAAGTTCTTGGAACCAGGTTAGTGTTGTCAGCCAGTCTAGCCAGGGCCATCTTAACAGCATTATGGGCCCCGGGTAAAGCAGTGTAGTGGAGCCCCTACAACAACTACTTACAGGAATAAAAATGTAAATGGTCAACAAAATTAAACATATATTTATTTTATTGGCACTTCCAACAAAATTTGTGTTATTTAATAAAATAACACCGATTAATTAAAAAATGTCATAAAATGTAATAAATATGTTGCTGTATTTATATGATACAAGGTACAATGAAGGGTTAACATACACAGATTAGTATGAGGCCCCTATGCTCATGGGGCCCGTGGGCAAGTGCCCATCAAGTCCATGCGTTGACAGTCCTGAGTCCAGTGGTCAGAATTTCACAGGCAGAATCCACACAAACATCACACAGCAGCCATACATAAGATATTGAATTCCAGTGAAGGATTGTGTATCAGGGCTGCCTCTTAAATCAGGCTGCAGTCAGCTGTCTTTAATCAAGAGATTTCTTTGCTGGCAAAGAGCCTCATAGAATGCCTTTGCTTGCATTCTGAACTCTACTCTCCAGATGCGGTAACTGGGAGGTCTTGTGTCATCATCTGACTGTTCCAGCTTTCAGGTGGTGCCATGCTTGATTGTCCTCAGGTGATTCTTGGCTTTGTATTTCCTGAGGCTGCCATTTCACAGGTTCTGCTGGAGCAGCTTCTTCACATTCAGAGTCAGCATCTGAATCCTGAGTCATGAAAATCATTCCTTTGTTGATTTGGAGCAAATATATCATCAAATAAATAATTTGTGTTATGGAATGTTTGCATGAATGTGTTGAAGAGAGAACCATGTGTTTTGCAATTAAAGTCCTGGACTAGGAACAGGGAATCTCAGGTTTTAATCCTCTTTACACATAGAAGCCAACTGGGAGACTTTGGGCCAAACTATCAGTCCCCAAGAACCATAATCAACATGTGATTATGTGGAATTACTTCTGAGTATTTTCTTTATTGTGGGTGGCCTGCAGACAGAACCCTGCCAGATTAAAGCAACTATCTGCTTAAGGTTACGCTCTGTAAACTGCTAGGAGTGGCTGATTAGCTGTTTTCCTGCCTATCAGATATTTCAAGCTCCATTGTCCCTTTGCCCTCTGGGAGCAGCCCCTCCCTCCTGGGACTCCAGACTACATTCTACCACATCTAATTTCAATGTCTCCTATACTAAGAAACCATCAATATGCCAACCTACACTGGTAGTTTAGGTTTATAACCTTAACCTTATATGAAAAGGCCTTCATTTTACTGGAGTGATTCAAACCAATTACTACAACAGCAATGACAGTGTTAAAGGTTGATTGTTCAATTTGATAAACCTAAAGTGGAACTAAAGCATTAGTGATAAAAAATGAAATGAATAGCCCTGGTGGCACAGGGCTTAAAATGCAGTATTGCAGGCTAACTGTGCTGGCTGCCAGCAGTTTGACTCTGACCAGCTCAAGGTTGAGTCAGCCTTCCATCCTTCTGAGCTCGGTAAAATGAGAACCCAGATTGTTGGGGGCAAATGCTAACTCTGCAAACCTCTTACAGAGGTCTGTAAAGCACCATGAAGTTGTATATAAGTGTAAGCACTGTTGCTAATGCTAAATATTTATTGAATGGGTCAATATTGATTATGGTAAGGACATTTTGTTATTCCATGCATAAATAAATAAATAGTAAATGCACTGTTAGAAGTTGAAAATTTAAATATACATGAGTTTTGAATGAAAATAGTGTTGTGTTGTTAGCTGAAAATCAAATAATTTGCAGAATATTGGATACACTATATAATACAGTGAGAAGTATACATCTTATTAACATATCAAAGATCAAGATATATAGGATTGATAGGGAAAGTATGCTGAAAACCTAGAAAATTTGGAAAAACAAGAACATGTAAATTAATTTGTATACTTTGGTAAAATGTTTCTCATAGATGGGAAAATAGGAAAGATTTTATGACAGACAAATGTTATAGAATGGCAGCGTATAGCATGTGATCTGTTGTGAGAAGTGAATTTCTGTAAAAACAAGCAAAATAGTTGCACACAGGTCTGCCCACGTTGGTCTATAGAAATGAGAAGTGGATAAGTTAAGAAAAATATAAATGTTGAATGCAGTATTTAAAATGGATGCATGCTTCGGCTCAACCCGGCCAAGACTGAGTGGCTGTACATACCGGCATCTCGGTCCAGTCAGGAGTGTCCACCGTTGACCATAGGGGGAGTGGTGTTGCCCCCTGTGGATAGGGCGCGGAACCTGGGGGTCCTCCTGGATGCGCTGCCCAATTGGAGGAACAGGTAGGGGCCGCGCCAGGGGCCTTTGCCCAGGTCCGGCTGGTTCGCCAGCAGCCCGTTCCTGGACCGAGATGCCCTGCGTACAGTCACTCATGCCCTTGTCACCTCGCGACTCGACTACTGCAACGCTCTCTATTTAGGACTGCCCTTGCATACCATCCGGAGGTTGCAGCTGGTGCAGAATGCGGCCGCCCGGGTGGTGATGGGAGTTACCTGATTCTCCCATATTACCCCCCTCCTGCGTGGCCTGCATTGGTTGCTGGTTGCACTCAGGGTGAGGTTCAAGGTTTTGACTTTAACATTCAAAGTCCTACACGACATGGGTCCACAATATTTAAGGGAGCGGCTCCTGCCGATATCGCGCCACCCGCCCTGTGCGGGCACATAGGCAAGGACTCCTCAGGGTCCCGTTGGCAAGTCAGTGTCGGCTGGCGGTCCCCCGGCGACGAGCCTATTCTTTAGCGGTCCCCGACTTATGGAACGAACTGCCTCTGGACCTCCGTCTGGCCCCTGACCTCCGCACCTTCGCCCGATTTAAAGACCTGGTTGTTCGACCAAATCGGGCTGTGATTACCTCACCAGGGCCAGGGGATAATTTTAAGTATTTTAATTTGGTTTTATTGGGCTTTAAATTGTTTAATTCTTTTTTAAATATTTATTGTATTGTATGTTTTAACTGTGAGCCGCCCTGAGTCTTCGGAGATGGGGCAGCATATAAGTTCAATAAAATAAAATTAAAATTAAAAAAAGACAAGAGGTGTTCAAAAATGAATGTGAATGCAACAGAAAAGTGAAGGACTGCTATAAAAGGATTATTTGTTTGTTTATTTTACAAGAGAAGTGTATTTATTTCATCACATTATGTGGCTGCTTACTCACCAAGCAAGAATGTGTTTTGATGATTTAGACAGAATTAAATGCAAACCACATATATGAAAGAAGAATGAAGGATCTGAAGGAATGGGGAATCTGAGAAAGTCCTGGTTGGGTGGAGTTGATAACATCCTTAGAAAGAGAACTGAGAAAATTCAAGAAGAAATTGATTAGGCAAGAAGAAGAGAAGGATAATTTGCAATGATATGAGAATATGGAAAGATGGTGTTGATATATACCACATCTAGTTTGATAGCTTTTTAAAAAATTACTTCCTATTCACTTTTTACTGGTTTGGAAATGTTAGCCTATCTAGAAAGAGAATAATGTGATATGTATGTATGTATAAATGCAGTTTGTCTGATTATTCTCTTGAAAGAATTTCTAGCATTAACTATCCACCAATGATAAAAGTGAAGATGGATTTCCAAGAATAATGGGCTGCATTACTTGCGGTTCATGGGGAAAAAAACCTTAAATTCATCTAAAGCCATAGCTGGGTCATACATTTATTAGGACCAACCAAATAAACATTTAAAAAATGAACGTGCTTTTGGGTTCTTACCATCAGGCTAACTCAGCTTTGACTTCAGTCTCAAAGTCAAACTTTTGCTTTGAAGAAGGGAAGATTCATGTTTATGCTTTATTGTATCTTCCTTGATAAAAATTATATTTACAATGTGTTATGTATGCAGGTTTGAATGTCATTGGTTTAGTTTGAACTGTTCTTGTAAAATGTCAGAAATGATTGGTTTAAAAAGTGCGGGAAAATCCTGCACTATGATTGGCTGGCAACTGCGGCTGCTGGCTATAAGTAGCAGCCGCAGCCCAGCCAAATCGGGTCTGTTATGAGCTGTAGTCACTAATAAACTCTTCACTGAAGCATTCCGCGTCTGACTCTTCATGCAAACTTAACACAATGTACCCTTACATGGGAGGTTACGTTAAAGACATTTATACTGGATTGTGAATACTATTCATTTTAATGATAATATCTTGCCAACACAGTGTTCCATAGATGTAAAAAAAAGCCAGGGGATTAAACTAAATATTGTCATGGTAACAGTAAGAAAAAGAAATACTTCTAAAAGGATTTCCCATAAGTGAGAACAGTTCATATTCAGTAAGTAGTCTTCAATAGAAGTTGACATCTGTTATTCATTTGTTATTTCTCGGTTTCAAGAAAAGGCAGAGATAATTGGAAATAGTCAAGTGTTCTGGGAACATACTGAGTGAAAGAGTTCTTAGACTTGGAACATCTTAAATTCTAGTCTGTTTACCCCCAAAAAACATTATGAATATACTTTCATTATCTTTATTTTTCCTGAATGGGCTAGTTGGATAGTTGTCTTGAGTTAACATGAACTTACCTTCATTGTCCTTATTTTTCCTGAATGGGCTAGTTGGATAGTTGAGTTACTGTCCTTATTCTTCAGCAATAGAAGATGAAAGCAGGTCTTTTTATTAAGGAAGCAAAAGGAAGAAAAGGCTAGCACAACAAGTAGCACCTCCCAAAGGTGCACTGAAAAGAGGACAAGAGTGAGGAGGTTTGCAACTAGCTAGGCAAAATAACTACAGCCCGAATCACCATTGACAATCAGAATTTCGTAGGACAGGGATGTCAGACTTGATTTCATTAAGGGCCGCATCAGGGTTGTGTTTGACCTTAGGGGTCAGGGAGGTATGGCTAGCTCAACTTCACTTGTGTCGTGGGCGGGAGCTTGTGGTGGCCTGAGCTGTCTGCCAGCAAAAACAGGCTCCCAAGCTCTGTTTCTGGCTGCGACAGCCTCCTGCAACCCTTTACTAGTGAAAATGGAGCTTGGGAAGGCTGTGCATGAGCTCCTTTTCTGGCTGCGATGGCCTCCTGCAACTTTCTGCCAGCGAAAACACAGCTCACTGTGGAGCAATGTAACAATTCAATTATTTAAAATAATTTTAAAAAATAATTTATTCCATCATTCACATTTCATTCTGTCCCTCCTTTTGCATACTTTTAAAATTATTCCATTCCACTATTCCTTCGCTATTAGTGTAACTCTTGTCCTGCGGCAAGTTATCCTGCAGCAAGCTGGCTGCAACTAGTTGGCTGCGCTGAGTTGGCTGCACTGAGCTGTTCTAGACCTTATCCTCTTTTACTGTTATACAGTATATCATTAATGAACATATAAAAATTATTCTTAAATGTTTTCTTGCTTATTTTCTTTGAGTTGAAACCAACGGCCCTGTTTTCCACAGAAATATTATTTTAAATAGTGGTTGAATAACATGACCATTCTGTCATGGACTTCTCATTTGAAAGCAAAAGTACCTGTTGGTACTTTAGTCATATTTCTCAACCCATGTGAGTGTGTGAGTGTGTGTGTGTGTGTGTGTGAGAGAGAGAGAGAGACAGACAGACAGAGAGACAGAGACAGAGACAGAGACAGAGACAGAGAGAGAGACAGAGAGATGGAGAGACAGAGAGAGACAGAGACAAACAAACACACAAACAGACAGAGAGAGAGAGAGAGAAAGACAGAGACAGAGAGAAAAGAGTGTGTGTGTGTGTGTGTGTGAAAGAGAGAGAGAGAAAGACAGAGACAGAGATAGGGAGGGAGGGAGGGAGGGAGGGAGGAAGGGAGAGAGAGACAGAGAGACAGAGAGACAGAGAGACAGAGAGACAGAGAGAGAGAGAGAGTGCTTCTTGGATTAATTGTTTCCAATCCTGAATGCAATTGGAGAAGTCTGGGAATCCTGCAATTCATATTTGATCTATTTTGGGGTTCTCTGCAATTGTGAGCATTACAGCCCAAAGTATTTGGAAGACAGTTTTGAGCAGCATTATATCAGATTGTGATCCATGGTAAGAAAGCCATGACAAAAATGAACAAATTCTTCATTTTCCTTAGACAAGGGATCAATGCCTCGTTCACTTGATCTTAGTCAAATGGCCAAATACAGTTTATAAAATAAAGACAATTAACATCTTGATGCATGATTAAATTGCAGCATGATCTCAGTACAACAACAAAAAAAGCCCCTTGTCTGATTAGTTACAACATGCACATAGTATCTAATGAGCTTGTTGAGAGCTTGCTTGTGCAAAGGACAATCTTGTGAGGAAGAGATTTAAAAAAAATTGAACAATAGCCACAGATTTAGTTCAATTAGTTTAGCAATCAATTAGTGAAGGCCATCAGTGATTCTACAAAACCCTGCAGCTGAGCATTAATTATTCATTATTGTGTAAGCTTTCTATATATCATATGGAGGATTCAAATGCCAGAGATCAATAAATATAATGCATGCCAGTATAGTTGACTGAAAAAGTATTTTATATACTGTTGGAATTAACAAGTCCACAGAAGCGATGGTTTATTTTCTTCTAAAAGTGGTTAAGGCAAAGGTTAAACTATGGACAGTTGCTGCTTCTGGACTTACACCCCAGGCTAGACTGCACTTTTCCATGAATATCCTCATGCAAAGCATGCATAGTGAATGTCCTTCTAAAAATCCAATCAATATGAGATCCGTCCAATCAATAACAGCCTCAATTTGGTTGGGTTGCTCATCTCCTCTCCCCAAACTGAAAAAATGTTAACCGACAATCCTTAGCACATCCTTTAGTAAACATATAAAGGGTTGCTTTGTGCATTAATATGCATGTGCTTTTTTTATCAGTTTTTACTGATTTTGAAAACTTGTACTTGACTATTGTTGTCTTCCTGACCAAATTATCACCAAGTCTGATTCCAGCACTTTTGGTTTGCGTCAACACGCATACAGTATCTTCAAAAACTAAAGGAAAAAGTATATTTTTAATGCCATTTTTAATGGAAGGAAGTTTCCTGATGAGCAGTGCTTATAGCAGAGTTAGCTACTGTACAATTCTGTAAACGGATCATTGTGTTTTTTTATTACACAGATGTCTTGCCCAAAAGTATTGTGGTTTTTTGGGGCTTGAAACACTAAAGAATATACATAGGATCCAACTTCATTTATATGTGGCAGTGATTGCAATTTGGCATCAGTCTCAAAGCCTAATCAAATGTATTATTCTCCCTTCTCCTCCAACATTTTAAACATTGAGCTTAAAAATGATGGGTTGTTACTGCTTTTGACCCTTTTAAACTGTGCTGAAATACTGCAATATAGCCTTAGAGTCCGATTACAAAGTTTTAATTTTAGTTTCATGTGATTAAGACGAGCACTTAAAAGTTGCAGAAGGGCTCTGGCTGATTTCTGCCTATTCTCCACGTGACAATGCAAGCATAATCATTTGAATATTTAAAGTTGACCCCTGATATTTGCTCAGGTTTTGTTTCTGTGCACATGGACATCTGTTTATTCAGATGGGATGAAACAACATTAATAATCATAACAGCGTCTTTGGAAGACCTTTCTTCTCAGTGGGCAGCTATCTGATTTTTCACAAAACCCCTGGAGCCACTTTTGAAACACTGGGTAGATTAAAGTGATAGCTTGGAAATGCAATGGTACAAATGACTCAAGTTGGCCATCAGTGCTACAGGAACCCCAGAGGCTCCCAAATCTTGCCTCAGAATGCTAGATCAGGGGTGGTGGTGGTGGAATTCTGGGAGTTGAAGTCTAAAAGTCTTCAACAAACTTCGCTCAAGACCAGACATCCATACTGCAAAGTATCCACTCCTGTGAACTCCACACAGAACTCAAAAACCATTTAGACAATGGAGAGAAGGACCTGTACATTCACTACCGTGCTGACTGTATCGAAAGTAAGTCACACAACCCACAACTCTGCATCCAACCCTACCTCATCCAATCCACCATCACTCAAAACTAGGCAGGCACACCCCTAACTACCTAAATTCCAACTACAACTGGCCTTAAATGCAAGCTACTCAATGCAAGAAGCCTTGTAAATAAAATACCTGAATTTCTCCTCTTACTAAATACAGCTAAATTTGACATCATATTTGTCTGTGAAACATGGCTCAACATCTCTTCCTGACTCCATTACCACAGTAAGACACTCTCATGTTTACCGATCAGATCACGAAATCCATAGAGGAGGTGGTGTTGCTATCTTCTATAAAAATACCTTACATCTAAAAAACATCCAAGTTACCCAGGAGCTTGCTCTTCCTGAGACCATCGTCTGTGAACTGTCCTTAAATATCACATTTCGATTCTTACTATGTTACAGAGCCCCTGATTATGACATCGAACATGTAAACAAGTTAAATTCACTACTAACATGGGCAACATCCTGCCCACATGCTTTTATCTTTCTTGGTGACTTCAATCTACTTCATATTAACTAGACTCTAAACAAATGTAAAACTGAACCCATACATGCAATCTTCTACAATGCTGTAACAAATCTGGGACTGGAACAACTGGTAACCAACAATACTAGACTCAACAACTGCCTCGATCTCATCGTCTGCAATAGTTTGAATTCAATTTATGGAATACAAATTAAAGAAGCCTTTTCCAACAGTGACCACAACATGATTGACTTTTGTCTCAACATACGTCCACACAAAAATCATCATAATGACGGGATCCCCAATTATAACTTCAAAAAAGGCAACTATGATCTTATGGACAACGATCTCTCATCTCTTGATTGGCAATTTTTATTCACTGGATGCAATACTGTTGAAGACATATTTTTACTTGAAGTCAAAAGAGTCATCAAACTATATGTACCAATAACAACTCCCAAAACCAGAAAAAACAAATTACCCATAACAATAAGGAAGCTTCAATCCAAAAATAAACCACTTTGCCAGAAAAACAAATCTGGTCACGTTGCCAACTTCAAAAGTGGATACAAAAATTTATGCCACCAGATAAAGACTGAATGCACCAATTATCACATTAAACAAGAGGAAAACCTTCTATGCGCCAATTCCACCAGCGCTTTCTACACTTTTGTAAACAACAAACTAAAAGACTCAAGGTCCATCTCACCCCTGAAAGGACCTAATGGTAAAGACTGCAACAATGACACCATTAAAGCTAACCTCTTTAACACATTCTTTGGCTCAGTATTTGTAAACAGCAATGGATCATGCCCAGTATTTCCTAGTCGAACCATAGACAACTACAATGATCTAATACATATTGATTTTACAGAAGACAATGTTGAAAAACACTACACAATCTAAAACCATCTCTAGCTATTGGACCAGGACGGAATATGTGCCTGCTTCTTAAAAAAGCTATCCACTGCCATAGCTGAACCTCTAAGCATAATCTTTGAAAAATCTTTCAGGATTAGCTCCTTGCCAAACCTATGGTCACTAGCCACAGTCATCCCCATCTTCAAAAAGGGAGACCCCAGTCTAGTTGAAAATTACAGACCAATCTCTTTATGCTGCATCACCTGTAAAGTCATGGAATCAATTATTAACCAATCCATTATCCTCCACTTAGAGACAAACAACCTACTTTCTAATAAACAATTTGGTTTCAGAAAAACACTACCCTGTAATCTGCAACTCTTACACTGCAAAAACATATAGACTACACAACTTGATCAGGGCAAAGCAATAGAAGCAATCTACATAGACTTCTGTAAAGCCTTTGATTCAGTGGTTCATGACAAACTACTCCTAAAACTAAAATCTTATGGTATCCCTGGACACCTGCATAACTGGATAGAAGCATTCCTGTCAAACAGACAACAAATGGTCAAAATTGGGAGTGTCCTATCAAATTCTGTACCTGTCAACAGTGGTGTCCCCCAAGGCAGTGTTCTAGGACCAACTCTCTTCATACTCTACATAAATGACCTCTGTGATCATATTAAGAGCAACTGCATTCTCTTCGCTGATGATGTAAAAATATTCAACACCACCGACAATGCTGCTACCCTTCAAAAAGACCTCGACTATAATATCAGAATGGTCAAACAAATGGCAACTTCAAATCTCAACAAATAAATGCTCTGTCTTACATATTGGCAAAAAAAAAAAAAATACAAGCTGAATAGTCAAGACCTTGTTGATGATCCAAACTCTGTCAAGGACCTTGGAGTACTCATCTCTAATGATCTAAGTGCTAGAGCCCACTGTAACTACATAGCCAAAAAGGCATTAAGAGTTGTAAACCTAATCCTGCGTAGCTTTTTCTGTGGTAATATCACACTACTAACTAGAGCATACAAAACATTTGCTAGACCAATACTTGAATACAGCTCATCAGTCTGGAACCCTCATTACATATCTGATATTAATACAATTGAGAAAGTCCATTTCACAAGAAGAGTTCTCCACTCCTCTACTTATGCCACCAGACTTGAAATTCTAGACATAGACAGCCTAGAACTACACTGCCTTCAGCTCAATCTAAGTATAGTACATATAATTATATATTGCAATGTCCTACCTGTCAATGAATACTTCAGCTTCAACCACAACAATACAAGAGCACACAATAGATACAAACTCAAGGTAAACCGTACCAAACTTGATTGCAGGAAATACGACTTCAGCAACAGAGTGGTCAATGTCTGGAATACTCTACCTGACTCTGTGGTTTCTTCCCCAAACCCCAAAAACTTTAACCTTAGACTGTCTACTATTGACCTCACCCCTTTCCTAAGAGGTCTGTAGGGGCGTGCATAAGCACCAATGTGCCTACCGTCCCTGTCCTATTGTTTCTTTTATTTTTTTTCTTATTTGTATCCATTTCATGTATTCATAACCATGTTTATACTTATACCTGTTATCTAATAATCGCTTGACAAAATAAAATAAGTAAATAAAAATAAAAAAGTTGCCAAGGTTGGATACCCCCAGTGCTAGATACTGATTCCATTCTGCAAGTAGAAATAGTATTGACTTTGTTTCTATTTCTTTCTTTCTCTCTTTTTTTATAGCTTTGCAATTAGTAAGAAAACCTTGTGGGAATGGACAAGAAGAATTGCCCAGAAGAAGTCATGATGGGAAGGAAGTGAGATATTACTTACAGCTCATTTTTTTTTGCTTTTATTCTATTTATCTTTCTCCTTTCACTTGAAAAATCCCACTTTAGGGCCATGTCAGTGAAAAGCAAGTTAGGGATAGGTTGCAAAGAAAAAAATCTGGTTCGAAGATAGTTTAAGCAGTCCCCATTGGGGATTCAAATGTTTCCTTCGCAAATGCTTCTTTAATATATTTGAACCAAAAAGGGAATGACAGTTTTGCATTATCCCAGAATTGTTCATTTTGCTTACAAAATCTGATCTGTTCATAAATTTTCGCCCAGAGGTATGGAAGTATTAGGAAGGTGTAATAGTTTCTGAATGTTCTCTGACGTTGTCTCTGGGCTTCACATAGCCTTAGATTTCCTGCAGCTCCCCAGAGAGAGCATGGATTTTTCTACCATATTAACCCTTAGGATACTTTTGGAAATCCTAGCATTAGTGCTTCTCTACATTTCCTTTAATCAAAGAATGCAAGGTGACAGAAATGATGACGGGTTATGTTCAAATGGGGTAGCTGAATGAAAATCAAGATATGGTGTTTGTTAATTCATTGGTGAAACTTTTTATCACCTAACAATGATAAAAACTTGTTTTTTTTAATTGCTAAAGTCAAAAGAATTGTAACTGATGACAGAAAGAGTAGTCTTTAGTTGGAAAAGGGCAAGAAAAGGTGATGATCAAGTGAAATTTAGACCGGGAAGGTAGTAATATGAGAACACTGTTGCCGTCTTTCCGGGTTTTTTTCTGCTGAAATGAAGCAGAAGGTTGTCTGCACTATTGTTCAGAAGAGTGTGAAAAATCATTCAACTCAAAGTTATCTTTAGTACTACCTTCCGAAGACAGGCAGAAATCTTATGATAATTTATTAAGGATGTTCCTCAAATGAAGGAAAAATCATTAATACCCATCTATGTTTCCAAAGTGCCCAGTTTGCCGGTTCGTGCTGATGTCATTTCTTTAAGTCCAGGATGGATTATTTCTTTTTCATTTCTCAACAACATTTCTACCTCCTATCAAATCATAAGATCATTATTACCCATAATGAAGCCAAATTTTGCCTCACTGCCATGAGGATAAGGCAGCAAATACAGGTACTCCCCAAATTATGATCATGGAGCCTAAAATGGTCATAAAGCAGTTCATCAAGTGTGCAGACCCAATTCTGTGACCTTTTTGTGGCAGTCATTAAGTGAATGTGGTCATTATCAAGAGAATGATGCTATTATTTGCTGCAGTGTTTTTTTTTTGCCAGAAACCAGAAGTAAGCACTGGTTTCCATCAAAAACATTGTAAATTGTAGTTATGTGACTCTGGGGTGAGGGACAGATCTCATTACTTTGAAATTGGTTCATAAGTAGATTTTTCAGAGTCTGTCATAAATTGGTTATTAAGTGACCGGTCATAAGTCAAGGGCTATCTCTGTTGTCTAATACTTTAATATTAATACTAATATTTTTTGATAGTTTCCAATTTGTAACCTCTCCCTTCTTTTCCTTTTCATTCTTTCCTTAATTGTTATTTTTATGAACTATGTAAAATTTTAGTTATGCATGTATATATGCTAATCAAAGACTGTAATATAGTTTACCTACCTACTTACCATCTTTAAACTATTGTTGGACCAGAATATTAAGTATGAGTCTTGAAACAGTGCTATTATATTTTATTGGATGGTCTAGAGCAATGTGTCCCAACTTCAGCAACTGTAGATGTATGGGCCCCAATTTTCAGAATTCCCTGGTCAGAATGGGAATAGAAGCCCACCCATATTTAAAGTTGCTGAGGTTGGGAAACACCACTCTAGAGAAAACCTCCGACTTCCAGTCTAAACCATTTCCTAGAGACTGTGGGATGTGATGTGAATGTTAGCTTGAGTTTGAGTTCAGAGTGAGAAACGGATGTGGTAAACAACAATATACAGAAGAAATTTTGCCTACTGTCATTCAACAAAGCAGAGAAAGTATGGCTATATCGTTCAGAGTTACAAGCAACATACCCCTGTATCTTGACGTAAACAATACATGTGAAATTCAAGTTCTGCAGTGCCAACATATGAAAAAGTTCTGAAGGTCTCTATTATTTATTTTATTTATTTTAGTTGGTTTTATATACCTCCCTTGTCCCACAAGTGACTCAGGGCGGTTTACAGGGCAATTAAAAACATACAATACAAATATTAAAATAAAATTAAACTCACACATTGGGAACTTTCCCTGCACGAAGACAGTGCCCGCCACTCACACAAACACAACACGCTTCGCCTGCCACTTGAGCGGCCTGATCCCAAATGGGCCATGGAGTGATGCTGGGCCTTGGTCCCAGGAGGTGGGGTGGTGGGGGACCCCTGCCCTAGAGGACATTGGCCTTGAGGGGGAAAGCGCTTTGGCTCTTATGGCATTCCAGGGAATCCCCTCTCCTCAATAGAGTCATGGCTTTCCTGGGGTGAGGGTGGGCATGTTGGAAGCATGGGGAAGGCTTCCTGCAGAAAGTGAAGCAGGAAGACCTCTATAGAAGCAGAGGTCTCCAACCCTGGCCACTCCAAGACTTGTGGACCTCAACTCCCAGGAACTATAACTTTATCTAATGGGCTGTGAGAAGAACCTTGGGAGACAAGAGGGAAGAGAGGCAGCCTAGACCAGAGTCTCCAACCCTGGCCACCCCAAGACCCGTGGACCTCAACCCCCAGAGTTCCCCAGCCAGCTTTTTGGCTGAGGAACTCTGGGAGCCGAAGTCTACAAGTCCCAAAACGGCCAAAGTTGGAGACCCCTGCTTCTAGAGCAGGGATGGCAAACCTTTTTGTTGTGGTGTGGCGATAGCACGCACGCATGTGTGCCGGCACCCACAGTGCAATGCGCCCCCCCTGAATATGCACACGCAACACCCCTACCCTGCCTCCTTTCCTGCACTGCACATAAGCGCACCTCCCAGTTGACCTTCAGGTCGTTTTCATCCTCCCAGAAAGCCTCTGCAGCTCCGGGAGGCCGAAAAATGGGCCCGTTTTTCAGCCTCCCGAGGCCACGGAGGATTTCCCCAAGCCTCCAGGAGGGTGAAAATGACCTCAAATGGCCCAAAAATCAGCTGGGAGGCACATGCATGTGCAGTGGACATGTGTGGACATGCATTTTTTCCAACATGATATACATGCTCAGAGGTGAGGTGCAAAGGCATTTATGTAACCATACAGACTTCAGTTTGTGCTCAATTACCGTAAACTTCCCTCTCTATTACCAACCTTTTACCCTTCAAAGTGTAAAGGAAGTAGAAGCTTTTGTTTCTTTGAGGTTAATATTGTGGTTATACGGCAGCCATATAAGCAGAAGCCTTTTAGCGTTTCATCACTCCCAACTGGCTGTTTTTCATTGCCTGTGGTTTATTATCTAAGGTCTTCAGGAAGATTAATCATCTGATGGCTCATGAATACAATACAGGATCTGAAAAGCTTGAACCAAATTCTTTCATTGTCTCCATGTATGCACATATGAGCATTGGAAAAGAAAAAGAATCCAAAATGCTCTTCACCAACCATAAAATCTGAAACATATTTAACCATTTCTGATATGTCATCTGTTGACTACAGCTTTAATCTGTCAAGCTCTTTTTGGTTTGTAGGGTACAAGAAAACAGCTAATCCAACTAACAAGGGATATGGAAATTATATTTTCTGTAAAACATTCACAAGTCCTTATCAATTAGAAAGGCAACACAAGTGGTCCTTGACTTATGACCACAACTGATCTCAAAATTTTTATTGTTAAGCACGGAAGCACACCCAATTTTATGACCTTTTTTTGGCCTGGTTATTTAATGAATCACTATAGTTGTTAAATGAATTTGGTGTCCTATATTGACTTTGCTCATCAGAAACTCCCTAAGAAGGTTGCAAATGACAAACCCAGAACCCTGGGACACTGAAACGATTGGCCATTAAACGAATGGTTGTAAGTCAAAAATGATCTGTCGTGATCCATACTAAGGATAAGATCTTCTGATTTGTCTTCTGAAATGTATTGTAAAGATGTATTGTTGCTTGTGGCTGTATTCTACAGATTCTCTTACAATATTTTTTATTGGTTGTTTGATGTTGTTAATCTCTTTCTTCTTTCCTCTTTCCTCCTTAGCTCCTGCTTTATCTTGAAAATGCTGGTTCTTGGCTTGTGCAAAGCTACATTGGTAGAAGGAATTGTGAGTTTGTTCCTAATAATATGATCTTTCCAGTGCTTTACAAAGCCCTAAAAAGTAATAGACAAAAACATTGCAAAAAAAAAGTAATTGTAATTACAACTTTTGGAGACAATAAGGAACAGAATGCCAAATAATCACCATGAAAGAAATATATTTCACCTCAACACACACAAACAAAACACACACACACGCTGGCAACCCTGGAAAAAAATGAATATACATTTTTCCATAGAGTATATAACTCCATTGTTATGTACTTTGTTTCTGTTTTTCATTATAAAACTAATTAAAAAGTTAAAAAGTTGTTCTACCTATGTATGGGTGTCCTATGTTATCATAAAAGTGCATTTTTAAAAATTTCTGCACAGCATAAGAGAAAACTACTGTCATAAAAACTACTGACGGTTCATACTTGGAAATTTCTTAATCTCTTAATAGGATATGTAGTGCAGAACGGGTATTATTGTGTGACTTGGACCCTTGTAAAAGATTTATGAATGACCATTTTATTGCACTTCATTAATTTTGAAGGAAGGAAAAATTAATGTAAGTGACTTTTTTGGAAAATTGCCTCTTATCAGATTATTTACGCTGAATAGTGTTGATCCTCTATCTATGTTATTCTTGGACTGCAGCCCACCCTTACCAGATTTCCATGGAATTTACTTAAAATCCTCACAGTCTACTTCTAAATTAGGGCTAGGAAGACATTAATATTACAATGTTCTACCAAAATCATCCCAGCCACCCAGTGATGGGATTCAAAAATTTTACTACCGGTTCTGTGGGCGTGGCTTATTTGGTGGGTGTGGCTTAGGCTCACATGACTGGGTGGGCATGGCTTGGTGGTCATGTGACTGGGGTGGTTATGTGACTGGGTGGGCATGGCTTGGTGGTCACATGACTGGCTGCGTGGCTTGGTGGTCATGTGACTGGGTGGGTGTGGCCAACTCAATGTCACTCACATCAAGGGGTGCCTTGCCTGGCCCCTCCCCTCCCAGCCATTTCTTGTCACACCCAGCCTCAACATATCTATAGTTCTGTAAAAATGTTGTTCCCCTTTTTTTGACTTTATTATCTACGTACTATAGATGTACTTTCATGGACCACTGAAAGGAGGAAATGGCTCACATGCTTTGCCCAAGAGTGTGATAGGCAACAGGCTTTTAGGGGGCTGCCAGAAAGAGGGGGACAATGTATTTTCCAAAGCACCAGAAGGCAAACAATGTGTTTTCCAAAGTACCAGAAGGATGGAAAGTAATCAAGGAGAGAAGCAACCTAAAAGTAAGGAGAAACTTCCTGAGAGTGAGAACAATTAACCAGTAGAACTGCTTGCCACCAGAAGTTCTGAGTGCTCCAACACTGGAGGTTTTAAAGAAAAGACTGACAGCCATTTCTCTGAAATGGTATAGAGTTCCCCCCCAAGGTCCCTTCTAAGTGTTATTATGTTATTTTGACACCTTTCCCAGGGCCTCTGTTCAGATTTTGGCATCCTCAGAGTTTTCCTGCCTGAGCAGGGGGTTGGACTAGAAGACCTCCATAGTTCCTTTCAACTCTGTTAAATGCACCTATATTTATGCTCTGGACTATTGACATGTAAACCCTGAAAAATACCTGGGCAAAAGAAAGGCAGTAAAATCACTCTAGGTGTAGGGACAGTGCAAAATATTAATATATGATAAATAATGGAACAATTAAAAATAATAGCAGAGTTTTCTCTCTCCCCCCTTCCTTCTTCTTTTTCTTTCTCTCTCTTTCTTTCTCCCCTCCTCTTTCTTTCTTTCTTTCTCTTTCTCTCCCTTCCTCTTTCTTTCTTCCTCTTTCTTTTTCTTTCTTTCTTTCTTTCTTTCTTTCTTTCTTTCTTTCTTTCTTTCTTTCTCTTTCCTTCTTGCCCTTCCTCCCTCCCTCCCTCCCTCCCTTTCCATCCTTGTCTCTCTCTCTCACACACACACACCTTTTCTGGGAAGAACTTATTGAGCGAACTCCAGAGCAGCGAGCAGCAGGACAATGAAGAAAGCACCAGCCCGGAACATCCCTTTCAAAGCACATGGGCAGCGGTGGCAGGTGGGTGTGGCGCGGCTATGGGAAGCAGCCCCAGGACATCCCAGCTTCCCTTTCGGGGCACAACAGCAGCAGTGGTGGCATGGGGGGGGAACAGTGGCAGCAGCGTGGGGGACAGAGGCATGGGCGGCAGCGGCAGCAGCAGTGTGGCTATGGAGAGGGGCGCACATGCACCCCAAAAGGGAGGGAAAAAGTGAAGGGCTTTCTTTTCACTTTCTCTGCTCTGCTGGAGCTGAGAGGGGTGTGCACATGCCCCGAAAGGGAGAAAAAAAGCCAAGGGCTTTCCGTTCACTTTCTCCACTCTGCTGGAGCTGAAAGGGGCATGGACGTGCCCCGAAAGGGAGAGAAAAAGCAAATGGCTTTCTCTTCATTTTCTCCGCTCTGCTGGGGTGGAAAGGGGTGTGGACGTGCCCCAAAAGGGAGGGAGGAAGCCAAGGGCTTTCCGTTCACTTTCTCCACTCTGCTGGAGCTGAGAGGGGCATGGACATGCCCTGAAAGGGAGAAGGGCTTTCCATTCACTTTCTCTGCTCTGCTGGAGCTTTCGGGACGCACCCCGAAAGGGAGGCCAGGAACTCCTGGGGCTGTTTCTGATAGCTGCACTGCTACCGCCACTGCCCCACCCCCGCCCTCTGGACTGGCCCAAAAATGGTGCCCCACCTTGGCCTCGTCCCACCCGGAAAGGTCTCGGGTGGTGGGTGAGGGCCTAGCACAACTTGCAGGCTTACCTGTGAGCAGGCAGATCAGGGTTGCTCAGTTGGGGCGCAGGCAGCAAGTGGGGAAGTCAGGTTAGGCAAGCCATGAGGGCCCAGCGTGCCACATAGGAAGCGAGGAGTGACTGGGCGGGGCGACCAGTGGGCGGGTGAGCTGTGTGAGCATCGAGTGGGCAGGGCAACTGAGCATGGCCAGCCAGAAGTCGCTACCAGTTCCGCGACCCACACTAAATTCTGGCTACCAGGTTGACAGAACTGGTGCAAACTGGCTGAATACCACCTCTGCAGCCACCTCTTGGAGCTCAAGTGTGAAATGGCAATGTGAGAAAACTTACATTCAGAATTAAGCTACAAAATTGCACAAGTATGTATTGAGCTATGATCCAGACCAAAACCAAATCCAAGCATACTGTGTGTGTGTGTATGTAAACACACACACACACACGATGTATACATACACATTTGCTCAGCTATGATCCAGATCAAAACCAAATTTTAAATCAAATCTGTAAGGTTCTTGCTATGTGTTTTGTAATATTTAAATGTCTTTAATAAACTTGTTATTTATTCTGAATTTACTCTTTTTTTTAACTGACAGTTTTGGTAATTGTTTCTCCAATTATAATTTCCTGCATGTTTATTCTGACAATTCTTTAATAATCTTTTTTTGAGATATCATCCTTTTTTCTCTACTGTCTACCTTTAAAAAGAATTTCAAGTAAGCATGAAGGTAAGACTGGGGAAAAATGGCATGTGAACTGTTTTGGTCTCAAATTCATTCTGAGGGCCCTTGCATGAAATGAAGTGCTTTCCATAATTCCTGAATCATCAGAAAATTATGTAAGTTTAAAACATGCAGTCTCCATTGCTGGTCCCTATCCTGCCTCTATTGCTTCAATTTCCAATTACTGCCAGTTACCTGTCCTCTTTTTAAAGCCATTCTAGACCCTAATTCATTTGCAACTCTTGCATCTGCCTTTGGATGTGTCAGAATAAGAATGGAAATACTACTTTATTAATAGCATAAGTAACTTAAACCCATTTCAGAACTTCCATGGGGATGAAATGAAGGCAACATCATGGGGACAATGTCAGCAAAAGTGACATTGGGCACGTTTCTTCTGTGATTAGGTGCAAGTAGGGAGATGATTTATACAAAGTGTAGCTCTAAAATTCTGAAGGACAATGTACCACAGTCAATAACTTAGCCATTAGTGTCTTGATACAATTATCTTTCCACTGGTGAAGACAGTTGAGTCTTTGCATGCTCTGTATTTGGTTTCAAGCACTACTCTGAATAAACTTGAGAAGAGTGATCCTTCTTTTGTCGTGACTCAGTCCAAAATATTTGTGCAGGTATAAATATGACTTAGTTTGTTCAATACTTAGTTACACCCATTTTAAGGCTTTTTCTCTGTTCTAACTTTGCATGAAGCTAGATTATTAGACACCAGAATAGGAGAGGAATGAAGGATATTCAGTCATGACAGTTATTTTTCTCCATTAATATTCTTTTCTTTCTTAAAGAAATTCAGTACTCAATGTCTGCATTTAGTGTAACTTGTTACGGAAGACTTCAGACAAACAAGCACACCTTGCTACTGAAGACAGTGAAATATATAAACTGCATCAGAGATATTGCATTTATCACAGAAATAATAGAATAAAAATATAAGATTTGTTGGAAAGGACTGAGAAGAAAACATTTTCTCTTTCATTTCCTATAGAATAATAAGAAGAAACAAAATGGATTCAGAAACCGATTCTCCCGTATTTTACCAATAAATATCTGCAGAGATTGTTGCTAATGCCTACGAGAAATGTTTACAATAAATTGAGACAGTTACTGTACACTCTAATATCCTTGACAATGTAGATTTGAAGGACAACATATGAATTTTTTATCAGCAACTGGAAGTAAATTAATGATAAAATACTAATAAATAAATTAATAATAGCGTATCAGCAATCATGTTTCATACTTTCTAATACATTGGTTCTGATTTTAGCTTTTGTATATAATTAGGGCATATGAGGAATTAAGCTTACTATATTTAATGCGTTGTTGCACATTATTCTGATCAATTTGTTTGATCCATTTTTGATTTTGTGAAACTGTTCTTCGTTACTGTTAGTAAGAAGTCACTGATTTTTTTCTTGTTCTGCTTTGTTTATATATCTTCATACAAGTGGATGAGTCTCAGGGATGTGAGCTTTGCTTCTTACATTTGGATGTATACAGTAATGGCAAGTTTAGATACTGTGCGTCTTAATATGGACATAATAGAAAGGATTGGAGAAAAATGGCAGTCATTCCTTACATTCCCTGTTTTTTAAATGTAGATTTAGATATTGTAAGCAGTTTGGTTTATATCCTGTTTTTAATCTGATGTGTCTTGAACATGTAGAAAACATATTTAACACAAATGGCAGTTTTCTGTGCATCTACCTGGACATGAGAAAGGCTGTCAACCAGAGGTGGTATTCAGCAGGTTCTGATCAGTTCTGGAGAACCAGTAGTGGAAATGTTGAGTAATTCGTAGAACTGGCAAATGCCACCTCTTGACTGGCTCCACCCCCATCTATTCTCTGCCTCCCGAGTCCCAGCTGATCAGCTGGATCTTCTTTTGTTCTCCTGCACAGGAGAACAGAGCTGGAAAGCAGGTTAGTGGGGTGGGGAGGGAATGGGATTTTGCAGTAACCTTCCCCCAGGAGTGAGGAGGGAATGGAGATTTTACAGTATCCTTCCCCTGCTACGCCCACCAAGCCACGCCCACCAAGCCACACCATGCCCACCAAGCCACACCCACAGTACCAGTAGTAAAAAAATTTGAATCCCACCACTGCTGTCATCCTTTTGTTCTGATAATGTAAAAAAAGAAAAGAAAACATATATATATGCAATGTTTTTCCTGGGGCAGATTTCTTGTATAGGCCTTTCTCTTTGCCAGAATTAATCTCTATAAAATCTGTATCTTTTCACAAGTATGCAGAGATAAATCTACAGGTAATCTTTCATTTATGACCACAATTGAGCCCAACGTTTATGCTAAGTGATAAATTTATTAAGTGAGTTTTGCCCTATTTTATGACTTTTCTTGGCACATTAAGTGAACCACTGCAGTTGTTAAATCAGTAACACGGATGTTAAGTGAATCTGACCACCCCATTGACTTGGCTTATCAGAAGGTCACAAAAGGAGATCACTTGACTCCCGAGCACTGCAACTGTCATAAATGTGAGTCAGTTGTCAAGCATCCAAATTTTGACCACATGACCATGGAGATGCTACAACGGTCGTAGGTGTGAAAAATGGTCATTAATCACTTTTTTCAGTGCTGTTGTAACTTCCAATGGTCACTAAATGAATTGTTGTAAGTCAAGAACTACCTGCATTTGACTAAATTTCTCTATCAAAGGTTAAAAAGATGAAATTGCTATGTGCAGTTTTCCACTTGTCCTAATAAACAAGTGTCGTATGTAATTTTTGACCATCCAAAATTCTGAGACAAACAAAATCGGAAGAATAGTTGCTCTGATCCTATATTAGCCTGAGAAATATGCCATTAGGTTAATTGATTAAACATATGGATTAGGTGAAATTCTCTATCATGCCTAGTTAACTTCCTGTATCTGGTTTCAGGCTCCACACGTCTTTTGCTTCCTATGGCAATGTATAAAAACAGAGATGGTGAGTACTGATCATTGTGAAAGTTTCTTGAAAGTAGCCAGAGCTTGAAGTTTTATTTAGTAATTTCAATAGTTCAGAATAGGAATATAACATAATTTGGAAATTTGTTTGTATTGCATATTGCAGTGTATGAACTCAGCCCACTCATATCCATCTCTCCTCAACCAAACTCTACAGATATACATAAAGCTCTGAAAAGAAGCTATGAAGATTCTCAGTCATCCAGGTCATACTTGTATCAAAAGCAGTTTTTATTTTTGAAAAAGCAACTGGACTGATTTTTTTTTAAGGAAAAAGACATTTTCCTTCCTATCCTAGAAGCTTCATCATGCCATCCAACACAACTGATGAAGCTTCCAGCATAAGAAGCGAAATGTCTTTTTCTTCATCTTCCTTTAAAAAAAAAATCGACCCAGTTGCCTTTTCAAAAATAAAAACCGCTTTTGATACCCTGAAAAGGAAAGTACAGCATGCTGTAACAGTAATAGTGCTGTTTAAAATAAGCTTTAAAAAATAAGATAAGATAAAATAAAATAAAATAAAATAAAATAAGCACATTAGCGGAATGTGCATTTCAAAAAGTCTACATGGTAAAAAGTTATGTCAATGAAAACAAAATAACCTGATTTTTTTTTACATTTCATTGATAGTAACAACTATATAAGGTAAGGAAAATTCTTAGAAGACCTTAAGTATGATCCTTACCGTGGATTTCTTCTAGTCCATTAAAATAAAGTTCAATAAAATTCATTTAACCAAACTGAGAATGTCTTTTGGGGGGCAACCAAGTAATCAGGAGATGAAAAAATATATCCTGTGAAATTATTCCTATCCCAGAACATGCATGACAGAAGCCAATATATATATATATATTCCATCGTTTCCCTTAGTTTCTAAAAGGCCTGACATGTTCTCCAGAGCTAGCAATGCGTAGCCTTGAAGGTATTTTTTCTTCTTCCTTTCTTGTCCAAACACAGGATAGTCAATAAATACTATTGGTGGGCTTCTTTCAACAATCCAGGTCTATAAACATCAGAGCAAAGGTTGTCATCAAACTTATTAAGAATTAACTATTTGCTTTCATTCAATTTTAATTACTGCCATAGCTGAACTTACATTTGTGAAATAGTTTTATGGTTGTAAAAACAAAACAAAGCTAAATCAAAGATGAGCTTAAGAGCTGGAGCCAAAGAACCCTGCCAGGCAGGAAGAGAGTTGTCTCCCTGGTAATATTTAGACTTACTTTCAGATCCAAGTGCTTTGAATTAAAGCTTTCCCAGCAGTTGAATTGCACTGTTAGCTCTTTAATGAATGGGGAATTACAGTTAAATCTAACCAATATAATAACTAGGAGAAGAGAATAACTAGATAATGGCTTGCTATTTTATAACCTATTAAGCTGTCTTAATTTTATATTCATCTTTTTAACATGTCTTATTTATATATAAAAATTCTATTCACATGATAATACCATGCATTTCAATGTAAAAAAAATGACCCCAAAGAAAAGAAAAGAAAAAAAGAGAAAGAAAAGATCAGCAATATGTAAAACTCTAAAAGGTTGTTATTGTTTTCTGCAACATTATATATTGGAATTATTTATTTGACTGTTTAGGATCTGCTGTCTGAAAGGTTAATTATATGAATTTAGGTGTTATGTATTTGTTATAAGCAAGCATTCCAGGAAAGACTGATATTCTTACCTATTGATTCAAATTAATATGCAAATCTTTTGTGATTCTACAATGCCTAGAAAGGCATCTCAAATGATAATAGAGTTTTCATATTTATATGTTTCCCTCTTGGAGGAATATTATCCTGGAATCCTGTTCCCCATGTCACATAATCCCTCTGATAATTCCCCCCCTCACTGCTGGAAAGAGAGAGAGTTAAGGAGAAAATTGACCCAAAGGAATACTTTGAGATAGGAGTAGTTTGTGCAATTGGAAATGAATCTAATATTTACTAGAGCTGGTATGCATTTATTCCTTTTCATTGGAAAGGCTAATACTGGCATTTCTGGGCACAAAGCACTGATGTGCTGGCTGGGAAATTCTGGGATTTGAAGTCCATACATCTTAAAATTGCTGGGATTACAATGTTTTAGTCTATTAATCCTGTGAAATGGAGGGAAAGCAAAATGCCAAACTTCTGGCATATATGAATACTCGTGTGCCTGCCTTTATTCCTTTTATAATCTACTCTATAATCAGACCTCCCGGTACAGCACACCTAAGAAAAAGAAAATAGAAACTAATTATTAATCAATAGTACAATTTTAAAAAGGAATAAAAGCAAGCAAATCTGGAAGGTTAAATTGGCAAGCAGAAAAAATATTTTAGGGCCTTATTTATTTAGGCTAGGAAATATTAGGAAAAAAAACTTTAAAAAAAGAGAAATTTTACATTTTAAATCTTAGTCACAAAATGAAATCATCTTACCATTTACTGAAAAATTACATCAAAATGACCTATCTAGGGAGAATATTCCACAATTTGAGAGCTAGCACACAAATAAAATGCAACTATATATGGATATTAAAAGCTACTGCTAAATCTTATAGATATTTTCATGTAGGTGGCACAAACCAGAGTAAGAGATAAAATGTTATTCTCTAAAATGTTATTCTCTAAACAGGAACTGGTCTGATAAGAGTTCTTTTCTCAATTACTGAGGCTTATAATGTGATGAAAGGTTTTATACTTTCCACTTAAAACTGGAACTTAAAAAAAACAAGCTAATGATTAAATATTCGATGTATTTTGGATAGTTAATATATCCCTCTCAAGTGAATTATCCTGTGCTGGATGTGAGTAAATCTGTCAGCCAGAGTTATATTCTAGTTTCTATTAAAACAAGAGCAATGCAGCTTTTGCAAATAATGTTCTTTAACAGGATGCATTTTTGTCCATTGTTTCACAAATAATGGCATAGGAATAAATTTTATCTTTATTTTTTCCAATCTATATGCAGTATTTAAAATTCTTGGATGACAGATGAAACAAGAAGGGTTCTGCAAGCATTTGATTTCCTCTTTTTTGTGGGACATTTTTCTTTTTCTCCATTTACAACTTCTAAAACAAATTGTCCAACTATCCTGACAATCACACCATCCCCCCAGAACATCGCAGTTACACAGCCTCAATAACCAGCTCAAACTGTCTCCTTTCTTTCTGAATAATTAATGCTTTATTATTGCAGTTAATAGCAGTTACCATCAGGAGGAGTAGAAAAACATTTCTGGTAGTGGCCCTTGCATCGTTGTTCATGTTCTGCTGTTGCTAGGCAACCAAATGTCACTACTGATGTCTCACAAGGATCTGATTTCAGAGTAGGACAGAGAAGAGCAGATATTGAAGCAGGCACAAATGCAATTCATAGAAAGGTCAACATGTCTGCTTTTGGACACTATCAGTAAAAATATTCTCCTTGGCTATAGTCTATGTTAAGGCTATTTCTTTTTATACCCAAGATATCCTGCCATAGTCATAGTTTAAATCATAGTTAAGGGGAAGCAGCTCTCTTTTCTTAAATGTTGCTTCTATATTCCAGAAATATCCTTCTGGAGATCAAGCTCTGGCAAGTGAAAATCTGCACTGCCAAATTTAGTATGGTCTTCTGAAGTAGATTTGAGAGGTCCACCCTACCTGGAACTGAAGTGAAGTGACTGTGATGCCTACAAGATAAGTGGGAGCAGGATGGGATGGGGGAGCAGCAGAAGTAGAGCCATTAGAAAAAGACTACATAGGAAGAAATGAGGGACACAGCAACAAAGGATATTTATTTATTTGGTTTATTTAATTTCCAGAAGTGACACTGTACAGCTTTCTTTCATTGGAGGTCTTCCTTCTGCTTGGTATAGACTTCTTCCCCCAGAATTCCCCAATCAGTGGCTGGGGAGTTCTGGGAGCTGAAGTCCACACCCCTTAAAGTTTCCAAGTCGGAGAAACATTGTTTTAGTCAGCCTCTATACATTGACCTCTACATTTCAACTCTTCATGTGGTATAATTTTTCACATTAATCTCAAGTATAGTTCTCGAAGGGTTCAAGAATATATTAATAAAAATATTTATCTTATCCAGTCAAGCCACTCATTAAGTTATTATAATTATTATTTATTTCTATTTTCCCCAAGAACTTCTTGTATGATCTGTCCTCTGTTAAAATGATGAGATACCAGAATTGTTTCTCCCCTTTCTAGGGAAGAAAAGATAGTGTTTTGTTTTGCCTTTTCTTCATGTTATAATTAATTGCCATCACTGGAACAATGCATGCAAATTAGCTTCGGCATATGCTAAAGGAGGCACGTGCAAGAATGGGTTTCAAGAAGGATAATTATTTGAGCTGCTTCTTATTCCATAAGAGCCAGTTTAAGTTCAACTCTTTGATGTGACCTTGACTGAACCTCAAACAAACCAGACAATCAATACAATCATTAGTGACAAATCTTAGCAAAGGACATGCTTCCATTACAGGTAATCCTCCACTTATGACAACAGATGAGAACAGAATTTTCCTTTCTAAGCAAGGTGGTTGTTAAGTGAGTGATGCCTGATTTTATAATCTTTTAGCCAAAGTTTTTAAGTGAATCGTTGCGGTTATTAATGAATCATACAGTTGTTATACACTGAATCCAGCTTCCCCCATTGACTTTGCTTGTCAGAAGTCAGCTGGGAAGATCATAAATAAATTGTCATAAATGGTGACTGCTGGGATGCTCTTTTGGTTGTAGGTTTTTGGACAGATCATAAATCATCCTTTTCAGTGCTACTGAAATTCAGTCACTGAATGAGTGGCTTTAAGTCAAGGGCTATCATTAGTTCTCTTTCCCTCTCATCTATTTGTATCTATCTATCTATCTATCTATCTATCTATCTATCTATCTATAATCTATCTATTAAATTTATATGCCTCCCATCTCACTGACAAGTGACTAATAATGCTGCTTCTATATTCCACTACATATACACTTTATAGGTACAGTATATGCTGTAGAATGCTACTAATGCATGATAGATACGATAAGCACTGTAAATAAAATATTGTACAATTCCTACAAAGATTAGATTTATAAAACAACAACATGTTTGCTTTCGGAGGACACAATAACTTCAGTCACATGCCAGTCAAGGGTGACCACAGAGATTTGCAGTCACTCCACTTTGGTAGGGCAGCTACCTGGGTAGAGCCCACACCTTTCATATGGTAAGGCATCACAGTTGCATTTAGGATAATTAGAAGGTGCTAGCCAAGGCCCATTTTTCTCAAGATGCTGTGGTGTGGCAGTTGTAGGCACCTTCTGTACTTGTTCCTAATTCAGATACAGGCAGTTCTCAACTTAGGACCACCATTGAGCCTGACCATTTCCACTGATAAGCAAGGCAATTAGGTTATTTTTTTTGCCCCATTTTACAACCTTTTCTGCCACAGTTCTTAAGTGAATCACTGCAGTTGTTAAGTTAGTAACACAGTTGTTAAGTGAATCCGGCATTCCCGTTGACTTTGTGGGTCAGAAGTTCACAAAAGGGGATCACATGATTCCCCCCGGGACACTGCAACCATCATAAATACATGCCAGTTGCCAAGTGTCCAAATTTTGATAATGGGACCATGGGGATGCTACAATAGTCGTAAGTGTAAAAGATGGACATGAGTCACTTTTTTCAATGCCATTGTGACTTCATAGAAAAGAAGGACCAGGGGGGCATGATAGGAGTATTCCAGTATTTGGGGGGATGCCACAAAGAGGAGGGGGTCAATTTATTTTCCAAAGCACCAGAGCACAGGACAAGAAACAATGGATAAAAACTAATCAGGGAGAGAAGCAGATATAACAAATAACAAGTAATCAGAGTTGGAAGGGTCATCTAGTCCAACCCCCCACCCATGTGGGAGACCCTGCCTACATCATTTCTGACAGATGGGAGTCCAATCTCTTCTTGAAGGCCTCAAGTGATGGCGCGCCCACAACTTCCGAGGGCAAGCATTGGTTGATTGTTCTCACTGTCAGAAAGTCTCTCCTTATTTCCAGGTTAAATCTCTCCTTGTTCAGTTTCCATCCATTATTCCTTGTCTGGTCTACAGGCACTTTAGAAAATAGCTTGACCCCTTCCTTCTCTCTGTGGCAGCCCCTCAAATATTGGAACACTGCTATTATGTCTCCCCTGGTCCTTCTCTTCACTAGAGTAGCCAAGCCTAGTTCCTGTAACCATTCTTCATATGTTTTAGTCTCCAGTCCCCTAATCATCCTGGTTGATTGCAAACTGGAACTAAGAAAAAACTTCCTAACAGCACAGACAATTAACCAGTGGAAAAACTTGCCATCAGATGTTGTGGGTGCTTCATCACTGGAGGTTTTTAAGAAGAGACTGGACAGTCACTTGTGTGAAAAAATGGTATAGGATCGCTTGCTTGAGCTGGGGGCTGGACTAGAAGACCCCCAAGTCCCATCCAGCTCGATTCTGATTCTGATTCTGATTCTGAATGATTGTAAGTCGAGGACTACCTGTATTTACTTTAGATTGTGTGTACTAAAGAGCTCTAAAAAGAATTAAGGTGTAGTATATGTGCTTTAGAATATTTGAAGTCACCTTGCTGTTTGCTTAATGTATCTCTTGAAAAGAAAAAAGATTTCCCCCACCTGGGTGTCTTCCACTCCTTAAAGCTCTGTTAATGCATACCATTTTACTTCTTATTTATCTGTTTATCCCACCATCCTCTGTATGCTTCAATGAAGTGCTACTTCCCCAGACCTGTTTCTACAGGTATATTTTGCTCCTCCATCCGTTTCTGCCACTCAAAATCCTCTTATCAAGAAGCTGCAATGCCCAAAGCTTTAAAATATTTATGTCTGTCAGCACATGGAAACTGAAGTTGTTCCAAAGAATCATCAGAAATGCCAGCAAAAGTAAAACAGGAAATTCTTAAATAATATTAAAATAACACCCCCAGGAGCATGGAATAGAAATCAGGAGATAGAGGCCACAATATATTTGGGCAGATTTGCCTAAACCTCACAATAAGTTAGTTTTACAGTAAGTCAAGTCAGCACAAGTGAGAGTATATTAAGAAGAGATAAACAGTTCAAAAGATGAATAATAATAATGACAATCATCATAAAAATAACAAAATGTATTTTTCTAGCCAGTTTAAATATTTGCAAAAACCTCTATGTTTGCTTCTTCCTTCATCCTTATATCTATAGTTTGTTCTATCCACTCGTTCTCTCTCCTCCTCTTTCTCCATCTTCTTGTCCTGCTTAGTTTCAGAATAAACTTAGTTTAGTTTATTTTGCACTAAACACAGTTGTTACAATGAAGCTGATCAATACAGTATACGATCCCACAAAAGTTTTATTTTTCAGCCAGGTTGTCACAGAGGCAGCTGTGTAACTTGTAACTGTAACTGGCTCACGGTCATGCCATTGGCTTCCATACCTGAGGGAGAATTAAAATCCAGGAAAGCTGCTACTAGATCAGCTCTTTCTGATCTGTAATCGTTCTATCAAAAGAGTTGGAGCTTCACTGGGTGTATACACACCAGCACCACCTTCTAGGCATCCATTAATTCATATGCTCCACCCCTCATGTCAGTTTGTAACCTTTTATTGTCCCAAATGGTGCATCAGAGCACTAAAAGTTTTGAATCGAGTTACCTCAAATCTGCTAATTTAAAGAATGCATTCAAAATCTGGAACTTATCATCCCATGGAATTGAAATTTCAAGGATCTTCACACCAGTTGTATTTACAAATTTGTGGCTTGTCCAGCATGACTGAAGCTCCAGTCATATGATCATGATTTCTCATGCTTCCTGCCAGCTGCCAATGCAAAGTCAATACAAAAGCCAGCAGGAAATCAAAAGTTTCTCCCATTCCTAACTGCGTTTTTCCCCCCACTTGTTGTCATTATGTTTCTCTGTTTAGGTAAAAAAATATCTCTGAAAGCATGATCCAACTATTAACCCTAGTTCTCTATAAAACTTTCTCATAGTTCATTTGCATGTCTTTCTGTTGTTGTTGTTCCTGAGTATGGAAAAGACCTCTGAATTTCCCGTTTCAAGTAATATGCTTCTATATTTTTTACCCGAAAGAAGCAACTGAAATATAGGGGGAAAGGGGGACAACCCATAAATCCTACTAGCTATTTAAAGAGATGAGTATTGCTATGTTCTGCACATTTTTGAAGTCTCTCTGATTTCTTTTATCCAGTTTCTGACTTGCAAAATTTATTTCTTCTAATTAGACTGAGCAAGAGGAAGACATTCAGAATTAGGTGCAGCTTTCTCTGTGTTCATAAATACTTCAATAAGTAGCCTCCCAAGTACAGAATGCTATGTTTTAAGTGGAACCTTAGCCTGTTTATTGCATAGCTATTGATGTGTATTGGACTCGTTCTATTTTTGAAACAGTGCCATGGTAACTAGCCTCACTTGACAAAAACCTGATGTCACAGCAAAATTAAAGGACGTAGAGACTGAACTTCAGGTAGCTGGAGAGATCAAGGCTGTTAGCACAAGAGTCACATCATTGGAAAAACAAGTTACATTTGTCTTTCGACACTATATGCCTGACTGGGGACTGCAGGATTGTCAGTGAATCAAGGGCAATGATGTTTTCTCATTCCTCCAGTGATCCCATCATTTCTGCCTGCCTTCATAAATAGATAATACAGGACAAGAATTTGAGAACACAGATAGAAGGGTTTCTGAACCATTTTGTTAATAATGAGCCTATTAGGGAAAGGAAACATGCATCTGAAGGTGAAAAGTTCTTAATTGCTGATGAGGATGGTATTTCCAGCATTTGAGTCTCCAATAAAAAGAGATTCCATTTTTGCTCTTTAGCCCCAGCTATTCACTTCCGTTAATTTTCATGGTAAAGATTTCTTGGCTTGCCTTGCAACATATAATCTACATCCAGAATTTACTTGTCATTCCCTTTGCATTAATAAAGGGAGAAATAATTCCAAGTCAAAGAAAAGCATTCAAAGCATATTCTTCTATATCTACTTTAGCATCTTCAAAAAAAGATGGGTGCTTCATGGCTTAACTCTCTATAGAAGAATTAGTGTTCAAAGCTGCCTTAAAAACCAGAATCATGGATACTGGGTTGTTCTGAAAGGAAAGGCCATAACTTTGCAGGAGATGATTTCGGCAGCTATGGTGGTTATTGTTTCATAAGTTCTAAAATAGTCCACATTTGGGATTCAGTGTTAATTTGAATCCAATTACTTCAAATTGCTAGTTAGGACATATCCTATGTTTTTAAGGCTGCAAGTATCTCTCAAATATTGGGGTGCCTCCCCTCCAGCAGTGGCCAGTAAATTAAAATGTTATATATATGGTTTAGTACTTAAGACATCAGGCTAGAGATGGGGAGACTACAAGTTCTACTCCTGCCTGAAGCACAAAGCCAGAGTCCTTCAGGCAGGAGTAGGTGAAGTCCTTGGTGATGTTTCGTTACCCAACTAGGCAATGTCATCAGTGCAATGAGAATGTTATCTAGTTAGATAATGACATTTCTGCAAGAAAAACCACCCAGCTCAGAGAGCACCAAGCAGCTAATCATTTTTTCACAGCTCTAAGCAGGCAATTGAAAATCACTTCTGAAACTATAGAGAATTGTCCAGATAGGAGTCAACATTGAATCAAAGTCATCTTCCAATTAAAGTCAATCAAATGTATCGTTTCTCCTAGTCCCACCCACTTTGAGTGGAATAGCCCCTGGTACGATAATTGAAGGCCAAGTCAGTCTTCAGTCATGAGCCTTTCTCTATTGAGTTCTGCTTTCCTGGGAATTTAGGGAATTTGAATAAATCATACAGGCTTTGTCAGATTCAAATTGCTGTCACAATATGTTTAAGCCTGACATTCAGGTTTCACTTCTTATATTCTCCAGAGAGCAAATTACATGAAGCTCACTTTTTATGATGCTTCACTTAAAGCAGATTTACATTTTTCTTTCTCTCCCTCCCTCTCTCTTTCTGTACACACAAACACACACACACACACATACACAGAGGGATGGAGGGAGGGAGAAAAGAGTGTCTTATATTTAGAACTATCATTGCTCATCATCTTCCCTTCAAAATGTGCTTACAGAATGCAAGACGTAATTCATGGTTACCAATTAAAGTTTTAGCAATGCCTGTTTAGCTTCTGAGAGGGAACGTTGGCTTGTCTCCAACTTTCCACAATTTTTCCCACATTTTTCTTATTATCTGAGAGCACAGAAAGGCAAAAGCCACGCCACACTCTGAGAATAAAACCTATGTCAGAAGCATCTTCCCCAATCACCTCATTGTTTCTTTTTTATGATGCCTAAAGTAGAGGAGGAATTACTTGGTGTTATACTTTCCTGTTGTTGCTTATGTGCATGGAATAATGGAGTAACTGAAGACCAATAGCCTTATGGGACTCTCCATACTAATTACCCACAGTATTGTTTACAGTTGCTTTGAAAAGGTTTATGGTTAGGGTTATTGTCACAACAACAATGATTTTGATATACAGGTAGTCCCATTCATCTGACAACTGTTCCAAGTGACTATGGTACTAAAACAGTGACTTAGGATTGGTCTTTACATTACAATCACAGTGGTCGCACAATCAAAATTCAGGCAACTGTATTTATGAAGGCTGCAGCATCCCAGAGCCATGTGATCACTATTTACAACTTTTCCAAGGGGCTTCTGACAATCAATGGAGGGAGGTAGATTCACTGAAAAACTGAGTGATTTGCTTAACAACTAAGGCCAAAAATGAAATAAAATCAGGTGCACTTCACTTAAGGATCACATCACTTAGTGATGGAAGTTCCAGTCTCAATTGTGATTGTTAAGTCAAGCACTACCAGTAGAGATATAAAACTATAGAGATAATATAAAAAGTTGCCTTTTGCTTCTCTCATGGTTTCTGCCTACCCTTTTTGTCCTGTTTTGCTAATTAACTGTTTTTGATGTTTGCTGTTGTTTAAACTCAACTTTTTTTTTGCTAGCTGAATTAAGTGGTGGGTGGGCTTATTCTGATCTAGATGTAGGAACTGATTGAGAGTATGCTGGAGACAACTAAACTGGAAATGACCCGTAGTAATTTTCAATGATCTCCCACTGGATTGCATTAAGGTATTTAAATCCGTCTCACTGCACAGAAATGAATTGGCTAAGTTATTAAAAATTATGTTCGGTGGTTGAGTCCAACTTCTTTTTTCTCCTGCAACCATTCCATATGTGCTGTGAGAAGAAATCTTAAACATTTGCAGTGGTTCTTTCACTAAGTCAATGTTTCTCAACCTTGGCAACTTTAAGATAGGTGCACTTCAAATCCCAGAATTCCCCAATTATCTGGCTGAGGAATTCTGGAAGTTGAAGTCCACACCTCCTACAGTTGATAAGATTGAGAAAAAACTGCACATAGGCATGCAAATTGATAAAGCATGGCAGATTTACATGTCGGGGTAATACTAAAGCATTCATAGAAGCAGTTCAAATCCAAATAAATTGCCTTAGGATTGCAATTAGGAATGTCATCTCTGCATGGTATTAAAAATAGCTCCCTTTCTCGCACTTCAGCAGAGGATGACACTGGAAGTCTTAACTTTTTTTAATGTAAAGAGTCTATTCAGGGGAAAATAAATATGTTTTCTGCAAGTCAACTCCAGCTCGTGGTGGCTTCATGGCCATTTAGCTCTGTAATTTTCTTGGTGATGTTATAGAAATGGTTTGCCATTGCTACATTTTTCTGTTTTCCTTGCCATTCTATGGCCCTGTACTTCCTGAAGATCCCCTATCTAAGTATGATCCAGAGTTGACTCTCCTTAGCTTCTAAATCAAGTAAGACAGCATGTTAATTTGGAATGTTTTTATCAATTAGCCACTTTATGCTTCTTTATACTGCATAACAGAGTTTTCAAAGTTGTTGGGTTCCCTCCCCCCCCGCAAATTTATATCTATCCCCAAAAGATTAGTGGTCCTAATCCTGTCTATGGAAAGGACATAACAGAAAAAATCTATCTACAGAGTAAGATCTTATCGGTTTGAACAATGAACAAATTAAAATGGCTCAGATGATTTAAAGTGTAAAATATAGCCCACTACTATCTCTGTTACAGAAAATGGCCTTGTATTACATAATCAGCTCAGTTCCTTATACACATCAATACATTTCACCCATTGTGAATCTACACAATCCACTTTAAAGGTTGGGGATTGGAAATTGAATATGTAATGTAATAACTATAGATGGCTCTATAGTTAAGGTTAAGCAGTGGAAGGAGAATGGCTCCTATTTTAACTGTGCCAAATTATGGATTTGCTGTTTGTTGTCTTTCAAAATGGATCATTAATGCTTTAGAAAGTAAACAGGGCACTGGATTTGACATCCAACATTATTTAAACACTGATGTGGCAACTATAAAATGTGATAAAAAAATAGAAATATATTTATGTAAGGGTGGTTAGATAGATAAATAAGGCTAATCTCATTTTTTAAAAAAACTTCAAAGTTTGGTTTTAAATTTTATTCCTCTTGGTCAAAACTGGAACACCTGCCTTAAAAAGGGAGCATTTGCTTTATTTAAACTTGTCTAAAAAGATGCATATCTCTTGAGTACATCTTATTTTGTCACTCACCAGTTCCCACTTTCAGTTATGATTGCCTGACAAGTTGACTTGAGGATTCAGGGGTATTAATGGAATTCTCTTAAATAAGAAACTTTTGGTATTGAAAATATAATTTGATGTATAAGAAGTCTATTTTAGAAATAGCAATCAAATTCAACAAAGGCGAAATGCGCAAATGCTTCACATCGAGAACACTGCTCGGCAACCAGGTCTCTGGGATTTTTACCTACCCTGTTGCTAGGAGACAGGACATCTATATTTCTACTGGTTTGAGAAGCAACCAGTGTGTGTGTGTGTGTGTGTGTGTGTGCATGCGCGCATGTGCATGTGTGCTCATGAAGGAGATGTGCACATTCATGCCAGTTCCCAAAATATTGAAGAAATACATTTGCAGAAGAAAATGAAGGAAGATAAAATCAAAGCTAGAAAAGCTAATGGGAAGAAATAAGTGAAATCTACCCCTGCATGAATCCAAGAAGAAGATGATTAAGAAGCAGCAACTAGAGATTACAAATGAAACAACTTTGTGTTGTACCTGATTTCTCTGATTTGAGTTTGATTTGGGTTTTTGTGACAAAATAAATGAGTCAAGAGTGCTTATGGTGTACATGGAAAGTTATTTATGGGGTTATTGTACATTTATACATTGAGAATTTCTTGCAATTTCTTGTACATTTATACATTGAGGAACTTCCTGCAACCCAGGATAATAAAACCAAGTCATAGACCTTTGTAATTCAATGTCAACAGTCATAAAACACAAAAGTAAGCTGTTGCCATGTTTGTGTATCTATATAGCAGAGATTGCCAAGAGTGCTGGAAGGGCATTTCCTTGTTTGAATTTTCTCTTTGTTGTGGGGTAGAGATTTATGTTAGGGTTTTGTTTTTCTTTTTATGATATTGATTTCTTATTTCTGCTCATAAGGCACTTGAGATAGCTAACAATGAATATATATATATATATGACACTTAGCATTCCATAAGAATGTTAAACTAACTAAAACTACAAAAATATCGGGTGCAAAGAATCAGGACCATACATTAAGTTCTAGTTAAGCTGATTTATTCACCTATGGCAAGGGCCTCCAACCCATGGTTTGTGGACGTGGCATGCCAGCAATCGGTCTGCACAAAAAAGTGAAGCCCCATCCATGGGATGCAGGCAGCACATGAAAGCACACCCCCTCCAGTTCACAGAAAAACCTCTCTCCACAGAACCAGTCTCTGGTGCCCAAAAGGTTGGGGGCCATTGACCTATGGTACAGTTGGGGACAATTGGGTTAGATCAGGGAGGACCCACCTTCTTCATCATTTTAAGCATGGTGTTGCCTTCAGTTCACTAGTGTGATCTTGGGAGACAGAATGAGCAATCAGGGACTTCCCATCATTAGATTAGATGAGCTTTCAGGTTTTACCAATTCTGTGCTTCTGTGCATGAGTTAGATATTATTCTCATTGCATCAAAGTAGGAATTGCTATCAGAGATAAGAATATTTTTTTTCCGATTTTTCTTTCAGAGATCCTGTCTTGGCCAAGGTTACAAATAAATACTTGACTAATAAGATTTAGTTGGCCCTCCTTCCTGGAAATTCAACAAACAAATGTTCATAAATGTTCAAAATAAATAGCTATGTGTTTACAAGACCTGATGCATTTTCACAAAGGCTTTCCTCCAAGGGAATCAGTTAATATAAATAAAATATTGAACCCATAGCAGGTAAACTAATAGATTTATCCTCACTGAGCAGAGTGCAGATATTCCTCCTACTTTTTTCCAAATTTATTTATCTGCTTTTACTTAAATAAGTTAATGTTTGCCATTCAGTTCTATGGAATGAAAGATATATTGTACATGTAGGTATCACTGTAATAAGAGAAAATGGTGATAGGATTTCATAGGAAGGCAAAATGCTTTATTACACAGTTTTAAATTCACATATATGGATGCATGCATACTCACACACACACACACACACACACACACATACCCTCATTCTCCTTATGGTATAATATAGAAAATATACGGATTTTTTTTACTTCTATCTTGGTTTATGCACTGAGAAAATGGTTGTAAAATATATAATTGAATGAAAAATGCAATTGATATTATTTATTTTGTCCATTTGAAAAAGTACTTGAGCTGCTGATTACCCAGAAGAGTTGTCATAAAAATTTAAAAATCCAAACTTTCAGCAGTTTTAAAAGAAGTAAAATATCAGATGTAGCAAAATTGGGCCAGAAAAAAACTCCAATCCCTTACCAAACAAAAGATCTCATGCATTTTAAATGCTTTAAAAGTCATACCAAAATGAACATAATTTAACAACTAACTCAAACTAAATAAAATATTTTCATGAAAGAGATTAAGAATATGGCAAACCACAGAGAAAGGAACAGTTATATATCACACCAATCTAATTTCTTCTGGTGATGAAAAGATTCAGAATGATCTTTGACACATATCTTTAAAAACAGACAGTTCTTGTACTATGAGAGCCAGTTTGCACTACTGGTTAAGACACCAGGCTAGAAATCAGGAGACAGTGAATGTTCTGTCTTAGGCACGAAAGCAGGCTGGATGACATTAATCTAAAGGTAAAGGTAAAGGTTCCCCTCACACATACATGCTAGTCATTTCCGGTTCTAGGGAGCGGTGCTCATCTCCATTACAAAGCCGAAGAGCCAGCCCTGTCCGAAGACATCTCCGTGGTCATGTGGCCGGCATGACTAAACACCGAAGGTGCACAGAATGCTGTTACCTTCCCACCAAAGTGGTCCCTATTTTTCTACTTGCATTTTTACATGCTTTCAAACTGTTAGATTGGCAGAACCAATCCAAACCGGTAGCATACCACCACTGGGATCATCCCACATAAAGTGGACCATACTGTGGGGAAATGCTAAGGAAACAAAAAACCTTATTTGGAAAAGGTGGCTTTTCAGGCAAGCAACGGAAATCAATTATGGTTTTACATTTAAGCCCCCTTTGTTAAATGTTCCCTAAAATAAACTTATGTGCAGTTCACAAAAGAACTATGTAAAATATGAGCAATAATGTTTTTGTATCAAAAAGAGAAATGGCCACTGTATTTTGTATTGACTTAATTTCTGAATATTCTTCAGTAATTCCATTTTGAGCATATTTAAGACAAATAGATGTTTAAAGGCATGACTTGCTGGGATTATAGCAAACAACGAACAGGCACTCCTTGTCTTGCAAGTATTTGTTTAGTGACCATTCGAAGTTAAAAGCAGTGAAAAAAGTGACTTACAAAAAGTAACCGGTCCTTCACTTACAACTGTTTTAGCATCATCACAGTCACATGATCAAAATTCAAGCAACTGGCAACCAACATGTATTTACAATGGTTGGAACAGCACAGGATCATGTGGTCATCGTTTGTGATTTTTCCAGAGGGTTTCCAACATCAATGGGGAAATCCAGATTCACTTAACAACTACATGATTCACTTAACAATTGCAGGGATTTGCTTAACAACTGTTAGAAAAAAAGTTGTAAAATTGGGTGTGACTCACTTAGCAACATTGCTTGGCCATGGAAATGCTGGTCTCAGTTGTGGTTGTAGGTCAAGAACTATCTCTATTAGCTTTCCCAACAAGCAAAATGCAAGTTTGATTTTCATTCTGTATATAATAGGTAGAATTAAGACAATTGTGCTTCTCCTACATGGACCAGCATAAAGGGGAAGAATTGAATTGCTCTCTGACTGAAATAAATATAAAAGCAGACTAGTTGTGGAATGTTTAACCTCATCAACAACCTAAAAAAAGCTTTTAGAAGCAAAATATTTGAGAGTTTGATGGTAAAAGAGGTACAGACTCTCAGGGAACTGAGATAGCACATGACCAGCATGCAGAAGCCTAAAATTCCAGTTCAAGGAATTGATCATAGATGATGGGAAAGAGCCTTCATTACCTCATTCTGCAGAACCATTGCCTTGAGATAGCAAATGGTGCTTGGTGAGATGCTTAAGTCTTAAACTTGATATAAATTGGTGACCTTGCATTTCCCTATTCCTAAAATGGCTTTCAAGGCAAAAATAAATGTGGGATAGCTTGTCACAAACTATGGAAGTGTGGAGTGCAGAAATATTTTCTTTATTAACTAGTATATTGTTTTGAAAGGTTGAAATTATCCCCTGCAGTTGAAACATGTAGTTTCATGGGAAGTCACACATCATTTTTAATGCAAGTGGTAGGTTAATTACACATGGCCTTTGGCTTAAGGGGAAAAATCAGATTTCTAGTAAGAATGATTTCTTACTAGAGGGGAGGGGATGGAAGGGAAGAAGCGAGGGGAGGAGAGGGGTAGAGAAGAGAAAAGGTAAGGTTTGCATTGGCTCTGGTTTTATCCACAGGCAGCTACTAACAGATTAGATCTGAGACAATGAAGCCTTCATAAAAATAGATGCCTCTGGTGAGAAGCAATTTATACATGCAGAATCTGAATTTAATTTGAACCAGTTTATTAAGATTAAGAGGATTAAGAAACTTCTTAATCTTGTGCACTGTCCATGCCTGGCAATTCACAGAGATGAGACTTATTTTCTAAGGCTAAATTCCATGACTGTAAACTAGACAGGGAAGTTGCAAAACCATCCCAGTGGGTGGTATAGTTTTTACAGTTGTGTCAGCAAAACAACACTGAGCTTTATTTGACAATGTCTACAACTTAATATTAAAACTTTCTAATGCTGGAGAAAAAATATTGAAAAAAAAACCAGCTGGAAGTAGACAATTCTGTCCAGTGGTGGGAATTTTTTAATACTTCTGTGGGCGTGGCTTGGAGAACGTGGTGTGGCTTGGTGGGGCATGGCTTGATGGGCATAACAGGGGAAGGATACTGCAAAATCTCCATTCCCACCCCACCCCACTAACCTGCTTTCCAACTCCATTCTCCTGTGCAGGGTAACAAAAGAAGACCCAGCCAATCAGCTGGGACTCGGGAGGCAGAGAATATATGGGGGCGGGGTCAGTCAGAGGTGGTATTTGCTGGTTCTCTGAACTACTCAAAATTTCCCCTACCAGTTCTCCAGAACTGGTCAGAACCTGCTGAATACCACCTCTGATTCTGTCCACCAGCATTATAATTCTTCATAAGGACAGAAGCCAGCAATATAAGAGTTTGAATGTGGGGTGAGCCATGTTGGAGACTCCAAAGAAAAATTTCCTGAAAAATTCCTCAACTTCATCCCTATAGAGCAGGGGTGTCAAACTTGTGATGACAAGTTTCAACTTTTTCCCCCTTTGGTAAAATGGGAGTGAGCGTGGCCAGCGTGTGATACATCCAGCCTGTGGGCTGGGAGTTTGACACCCCTGCTTTAGAGGATAGAGTTAGGCAGAGCCCCAAAAGTTTGGCTGACTCAGTCATCTAAAGCTCAAGTTAGACTTCTGCATCACTGCATGCCAGGGAATGTATGCGCCTGTTGTTCAGAGGTTACATAGTTGTTGCATTTATACTTCTCTGAATGTTAATAATAATTAAAAGGTAATGGGAATGTGCATTAGCCTGACTAATGCCCATTTCCGGCTAGGAGGCGAATGTGGCTTGCTTTCTGCCGACCTCCAAACAGGAAGTCAGATCAACCAATCAGCATGCTGGATATGCATCTCTACACAACAGACAGTTGAGATTTGGGAAATGTGCACCTTGGCCTGTCTGCAACCATTTGCAATCTACACTTACCCATCAACCCCTTTGCTGAATAGGGATGTGCAGTTGTGAACAAGTCTAAATCAAATTTTACACACACACACAGACAAACACACCCAACTTCCCCAATCACATGAACCAAAACAGAGCTATTATTAAGAATTCCAGAATTCCATCATCGGCAAGCTTTCCTTATAAGGAGAAAGCTTTGGCCATGCCAGGCTAAAGCACATTTCCATCAGCTTATTATTTTTAGATGATTATGTTCTTGAGCTGCAAAAGCAAACAAGCAAACAAAAGAATCCTAAACTGAATTCAAAACACTTATCTTTAGCCTTGCAAAAAAATGTTTCAGCAATAAACACAGATACAGGAATGTCCTAGTTAATGTCAATCTAAACAAGGGATGGAAATGGTGACATGTAGCAGAAAAATCTAAACATTTTTTTGCTTGCAGTGGAAACATTAGACCAGTGTTTTTCAACCTTGGCAATTTTAAGATGTATGGACTTCAACTCCCAGAATTCCCCAGCCATCATGGTGATTGGAAATTCCAGGAGTGAAAGTCCATATATATTAAAGTTCCTGGGGTTGAGAAACACTGTATTAGACTGATGCATGCTGAGAGTTGAGATACATTTCGTTCAAGCACTGCCTTTCAATATATTTATTTATTTATTTATTTTATTTGACTTGTATGCCGCCACTCTCCGAAAGGACTCGGGGCGGCTCACAGATAAAAACATAGAACAATAAATAATTTAAAAGAGATTAAACCTAAAAAAGCCAAATCCAATAGTAAAAACCCAATTAAAATCCCACCCTCCCCCACAGGAGGTCAGTCCAGCCCAGCCTGTAAGAACAACCAAGTTTTTAGATCGCGCCGGAAAGAGGAGAGATCAGGAGCCAGCTGGAGCTCAACGGGTAGTTGGTTCCATAAGGCGGGAGCTGCTACAGAATAGGCCCTTCCTGGGGCACCACCAGCCGACATTGTTGCGCGGATGGCACCCAGCCTGTGTGCATGCACAGGGAGATCGGTATTTGATGTCGGCAGGAGGCGCTCCCACAAGTACCCCGGACCCAAGCCATGAAGGACTTTGAATGTTAATACCAACACCTTGAATCTTGAATATATAACCTTTATAGGTTGATTGCAACCTATAAAGCCACTACATCTTAAAGATTGGTTCTAAATAAACCAGATATAGCTAAGTTTTGGCTTTAGGATCTTCAGGAATAGTCATACATGACCCTCAATTTTGTTTCCAAAGTCAGAGACGGGGGAGGGGGGACGGAGGGAAGAAAGGCAGCTGTGATTGCAATTAACTGTTGACTGACAGTTTGTTGCAAAAGGAGAGTTTGTAAGAAAACCAGGTAGCAGAAAAGTAGATGTAGTGTAAGAGAGAGATGTACAAAAAGTGGTCATATCCTTATATATTGCCGATTTTTTGCTGACGAACTACTCTTCCCCTTACCCAGAATGTCACACTTGTGACAACCAGACAGTGATCTGTAGAAAGTCAGATACTGCAGTTCATTACACTGTGGTGCTTTGTGAAGTAACAGTCATTATGTAGCTGATCTTTCTCCTTTTTTAAAGATGACATTCTTTATTTTGGGACATATTTTGTATTAAATACACTTTAGTACAAGAGACTTTCCATGTCAGACTGAGAGAAGCTGATCACATGACTCATCATGAACAAAACTTCTGATACTGCTTTTCAGGGTTTACTATAATTTCAGCCAAGATGCAACAGGTCTTTAATTTTATTTCATTTTTTAAAGCAATGAATGTTGATACCAAGTTCAAAACAAGAACTACTAAATATATTTACGGAGACATCACATTCAACTAAAAATTGAACAGGATTAAATAAATTCTAAACACCAGGTCACAGCTTTGAGTGACATTATAGGTATTTTTATTGATATCTAGATCTTTCTCTTGTTTATCACACACCAAAACAGGAGAAGCACAGAGAAAAATCTAGAGCCATTATCTATATACATATATCTATGTAGGTACACTACTAAGTAGCTCCATAGCACAGGGATGAACAGTTTTGAAATTATTTATGATGCAAAAAGTAAATAGGGCTAACTGCTGATTTACAAAACATTCTCAGCTGTTCATTCAATATGTAAGTATTCTTTTAAAATTACAGAAATGTGTTTTTAAAAGCTGCACATAGGTCTTGATTTTGCCTGTCTTCCTGTCGCACCCTCTCTGCGTGAACAATTTCTCAGATGTTCCTGCTTAGATTTAGCCAATTATCGTTCAATCTTTTTCTAGCAGGCAACATACGTAGCAGTGAAACCATAGACCTGGCTGTGAATGCATAGACAGTAAACATAACATATAATGATCCCAGTTCTGCTCCTGAGACATATGTTCAAAATATGGCAAACTAGTCACTTGGTTGTTTGTATGAAATTCACAGTGTTTCCTCTACAATATACTTTTTTTTTGCTTCATATTTGCAATGAACGTATAGGATTTTATTTTAGGATACCTTATCTGGTTGCAAATATCCTGAGAAGAAACCTCTCTTTGTAGCCATCAAGTGGGAATTCAGATATCTGCAGCCCGGATAGTATGTGCCTGGAATTAACCATGGCTGTATATGGGTCTCTTGAATCAGAGCAGCCATCTCTCTGGCCTGAAGAAAAAGCTCTAGTGTGTGCCATCGAAAGTTTCATTTAGCTAGAAAGCCCCAACTCATGCATATTTTTCAAAGTGGCACTCACAGTTCATTCACAAGTTGCACCAAACCCAAGATGGTCTTCTGAATAAACTAAGTTAATTGGATAGTCTTCTTCTGGGTTAGTCATAATTAATTGATAAAAGTCAAAACATAACTGAAGAAGATATATAAAAGCATACACATACTCACATATACACAGATACACATTCATTCATTCATTCCATGATGACGCTTTCAACGGAGCAGGGCCTAGAGGAGGAAGGGACAAGGAAAGCTTCACTGGCCTATCTTAATGTCTCTTGCTTCTTGCCAGGTTGTAGATCAGAAGGATGAACTCGTTTCCTAGCTAGTCATCTTTCTGAGGCAACAATTTGCAGCTTAGTCTAGGGGTTAAGAATTTTAGGATGGGACGGAACCAGGTTGCCACCTAAATTTTTATCCTCTCAATGCAGGATCTGCAAGGCAAGATGCAACTACATAGTGGGGGAATGAAGAGAAAGAAAATTTATTTAACAAAATTGAGTCAAATTGTTGAGGAAGTAGGAAATGCAGATCAAGGACCTTGACTCAGGTGGCTCCTAAATGACAACTGTTTGTAAACACTGTCCAGATTATTTACAATCAAGGGTAAACAATTCCTGTAAGAATGACAGCATCCTCATGCCACATCAGGAAATTTTTGTCACTACCAAGACTGCATTTTTACAGCAATCTAAAGAGTTTCATAAAATGTATTTGTGGACATCCTTCCCTTCCCAAAAAAGTCAAGAGTTACCAATAGAGCTACTTAAAACAGGTCATTTCATTTCAGTTTTCTCATGATTCAGGTTTTTACAAAAAAAAATATCCTAGACATTAGCTGTTTGAAGAAAGTCTTTTAATAAGTTCTTTTCAAATGCTGCTGGGCATTTTACTTTTGATAATATTTACTCTCCTTATATATAGCTGCTCTTAATTAAAATGTAATATGAAAACAGTTGCACTTAAGGCTTATGACTCAATTAAAAACAAGGCATATGAATTTGAAAAGCTCTGGCTAAAAGAAATCCATGAGTTGTTCAAAAGACCTGGGTGAGTAATAAGATCTCCTTGTGTTATTGGAAATCCCATATAAATCCTGCCAGAGAGTGAAACCATCCCAAAGCATTACACACAAATGTTCAACCTCCTCAGCTTTATTTGACAAGGACATTCTGAAAAAGAGTGACATGCTCTTCCTGACATAGGCCATAGAACAGATCAGAACAGAATAACAGAGTTGGAAGGGTCCTTGTAGGCCATCTAGTCCAACCACCTGCCCAAAGAGGAGACTCTACACCAGGGGTGTCAAACTCATGTTGTCACGGTGTCATCACGTGACGTATCGGGATTTTCTCCCCTGTTTGCTATAGGCCATAGTGTTTAACTATATACTATTATACAGGTAGTCCTCAACTGATCACCACAATTCAGCCCAACATTTCTGTCGCTAAGACTTTTGTTAAGTGAATTTTGTCCCATTTTATGACCGTTTTTTGCCAGAGTTGTTAAGCGAGTTGCTACAGTTGTTAATTTAGTAACACGGTTGTTAAGTGAATATGGCTTCCACCCTGACTTTGCTTATCAAAAGGTTGCAAGTGACATGACCCCAGGACACTGCAACAATCATAAATATGAGACAGTTACCAAGCAGCCAAATTTTGATGGGGATGCTACAATGATCTTAAGTGCGAAAAATGCTCACTTTTTTCAGTGCCGTTGCAACTTTGAATGGTCACGAAATGAATTGTTGCAAGTTGAGGGCTACCTGTGCCCTGTGTAAATTCTTCTATAACCTATCTGGCTAAAAACAGTCCAATGCTGTCTGTAGTCACAAAGCAACATAAGTTTTAGGTCATTTGGGAAATGGGAAATGTTTCCCCATTTAGTCCAACAAATGCAGAGGTTTTAAACCTCAATTGTTCCAATAGCTTGAGGAATTCTCTGAATCAGTCAGCCAGCTCCAGAGAGTGCATAGTTCTCATGAGTCTAATCAATATATAAGGGATGTACATGCATGGTAAACAGCTATATCTGAGCTTTCATACTATCTAGGAGTTGGGTATTTGTTTAAATTGTTTCTGGGAGGGGGAAAAATCAAACTCATTGGCGAATGATTTGGGAACAAATATTTATCTCACTCTGTCAAACCCAACTCTGCTTGAGCTCTGACTGAGCATCGCTCATTTCCCGCATATTGCATGGCAATTCTGCATTATTCCAACCAGAAAGAGGAGTGTTCATGAAATAATAACTGGAAAAGATTTTGACAGTGATGGAGCAATTCTATGCATGTCTAACCAGTACAAAATCCTTTCAATATTTTTAAAATAAATCTGTACAGGAGTCTAGCCGTAGCAAATCTACCTCTTAATCCTAAAGTCAACAACTAAAATCAATCTGAAAGAAATAAATAGATGGAAGGAAAACAGTGAGGGATTTTTGGGTTGAGCAAATAATCTATTTTTAAGTATTTCCTCTATTATGTAGATCTGTATGGAAGTTTAAAACTGACCTACCAAATATAGAAAAAACATACATTCATTTTTTTTAGAAATCAAAATTTTGGTTACTTAGCATACTCAGCCTATTCATATTACTGTCTTCTATAAATCACCATTAAAAATTGTATGTGTAGTTTACACACGCTTATACATATACACAATCACCAAAGTCTGCATATGTATAGATCAAATATTTATAAGACACATATTCAGGTATGTCTCTGTTCTTGATATATACAGAGTTTATGTAAACACACACACACACACACACATATTTATATATATTGTGTATGTGTGTCTTTATACACTTATATTTGCAGCATAGGGAAGAAAGACATTCTCCTTAATAAGCGTGATTGTCACATTTGCTCAATGTAGAATGTTAGCTGACACTTTAAGCATGACAAATATATGCTATACACAATATTTATTAAAACCTTTCTTTCCTTTTGGTATGTACATGTGTGAACATGTATGTATGCATACATGTATACACACATAAAGAGAATATATATATATATATATATATATATATATATATATATATATATATCCACTTGAATGAGTTAATATCATTCCTATTAAGTTAATATCATTCCTACAAGACAGTAGCTTCTATTCACAAGTCCACATTTACAGCACAACCCAAATTTTAGCCACACTGTACAGAATTCTGACTGTATAGAGCATTTGATCCTTTAAAAAGGATATGTGGTTATGCTACTGCACACTACATTATAACACAGTACTTTTAATTACTCTATTATTCTTTTCCAGAAAGGAAAAAAAAGGATACCATCTGGTAAAAAATTACATCCATTTTGGTATACAATTCTTCAGCAATCATATAATACACATGCTTATTAATCTCAGACTAAAGCCATCTTCAAATTGATACATTAAAATGAAGCTGTTTTCCACACTAACTTCTGCCTGATAATCCAGCTGTTATCAAACTCAGGCTGATGTTCCACATATTTTCAGTTTTGATTTGCAGCACTCCCACCCACCCACTTTCCAAGACACAAATGCAACATCAATTTGTCCAGTGTGGAAAGGTAAAGTGCTATTAAGGCTCTTCAGAACACTCAGCACATTTTAAACTAGGTTCTTGATGTTTATAGATCATCCCTGTTTTATTGGTTCCCTGTGATCAAGGCTAAAAAATTAATGATAAATATCTTCTTAATGAATGGCCTTTCTTAAGGACCTTATGCCAGCCTCTATTGCTCCTGATGAGGAAAGCCTTTACCACAATTTGCTTGGTGGGGTTTATTGGTTAAGTTTATTCTGAATAATGAAATAACATTTCCCTATTAAAAAATAAATTTCCAAGAGAAACAATCATTAAGGCTTCTCATTCTCCACCAGAAGAGAGAAAATGATGAGACATGCAAAGTGGGAGATCTTAATGAACATTGATTGGCAAAGGGCTTGCTGAGCATCTCTACTTGTGACTAAACATTATGGACTACAGAAAGATCTGGAATATTGAAAAGAACAGAGCTGAAAACCCACTACCATCAGAGGTGTTGTAAGTAGCATCCCTTTTAATTCCAATTTTGCCCTACTGGTCATCAAAAGTAGGGAATTCCATGAGAATTGCACTTTTTCAGAAATTATGTGCTTTTTGGCAATCTCTGACACTTCAAATTTTGTTTTCTATGTATCTTTTTACTTCATTCAGGCTACAGCAGTTTGTCCTAATCTGTCACCCTTAATGCTTTTCAGGACTGCAAACTACAGACTTCCCAGATAGGTTCTAATGGGAATTGCAGTTCTAGCATAACTGAGGGCATCAAACTTGAGAAGCTTGAACTAGAATGATATTATATAAACAAAATTGGTTTTAAAGTCAGTATGAAAAAATGAATATTCAATATTTTTCTTTTTCTTTTTGTCTTTATGTATTACTTTTCAGCCATCCCTTAAATAATCTCCAAAATTTATTTCATATTAATCATCCTGACATTTAAAAAAATCCTGTTGAAACTTATATAGGAACTAATGTGTGTGTGTGCGTATGTGTGTGTATATACATATATATGGCTTTAGACATACACTGTTATATATATATAACTTAGCAACTTCTAAAAATGACATAATAGAAACCAACTTCACCACTATTCACATTTCTAATTTTAGTTCAGATTTTGAAACAAGATCAACATCTTTCTAGATTGCAAAACGGATGCTTTAAAAGAAGAAATGTAAGTCAAACACATTTAAAATGATTCTGGAAACAATTAGAAAAATAAGTGTCAACTCTTTAAAACAAAATTACAATTACAAAACATTTAGGAGCTCTGTATTCATGACCTCCTTTAGTGATTTAAAATATCCCCTCTACATTTTTGCAGCAGTTTTGAATTTATCTCATCATAATATCTTATAATAAAAATAACCTGACATGTATATCCTAAACCTTCCATGTCTATATGTAATATGTTTCTGTTAGCCATGTAGTATATTACTTGTCACTCCTAAATGAAAGGATGGCTGTTGTCAACATTCATTATCTGATTATCTGTTCAACCAGTAACTGGTTCTCTTCCTTATTTTGCTGACTTTTCTCCAGAGTTTCTTAAGTATGTCCTATTTCACATCAGTAATAAATATTCAATATTGTTGCATGACTCTATTGCACATGTAACAATACATATGTTTCACAGTAGCAATTTTGTTACAACTAAATATAGGAATGTATTATGCTTACTTGAGTGTGCAATGAGATGTGGGATTTTTTTCAGAATGAATAGTGGAGTATTAACTGATAAAATGTATGCTGAGTTTGGGGAAAAGATTGTTGGGAAACTGCCAAGTGGGTTGAAAGGAGGGATCAAGCAAGGGCCTAGCTTAGAGTCCTTGTACAGCCACAAGAGGCATAAGCTTGACCTCCACCCAAATTTCATGAAGCTCTGATCATTCCCAGGGGAAAGCAGTCTGGGGAAAACATTTTTATATAGGTAGAAATCAATAAAGTTGTTTACTTCAGCTATCTACGAGTGGTTCTGGTTGCTTGTGCCTGACAAGGATAAACAGAAGACAAATAGGAGGACAAGGATCAGTAAGTGCTGATAAAAAAACATGTTGTAACCTTTATATTATCCATGTCTAGTTTTCCCCACATCTTGGGCATCCTAAGCTAATACTACCCAGCTGTCTGGGGTTTCAGTTCCATTCCAACCCAACCCAGAGACTTCAGATTTGAAGGATAATATATTTGACTAATGCCACTGTATTACAGCCCTGTTTTCAAAAGAGCCCTAGAAACTATTCTGCACTTTAATATACCCAACCATGCACTTGCATTATCAAAAACTAACTAGGGAATTCTAGTAGTGACATCAGGAGAAATTATGCAAGGTGAAGTTGGGGGAATCCTAATTATGCATAAAGTGATACAAATCTGGGAAATGTGAACAAGACTTTTGCTTTTCAGTCCAGTTGGTGCAGAAGCCCCTTTCAATATAAAAAAAGTTTGCAGCGAGAACAATGCCTTTACTTTCCTGTATGTCTCCCAAGGGAAAGCACCAGGTTCCTACTCTTTTGTGAAATAATTACATTATGCTGTAAAATGTTACACTGGATGCCATCTGATCGGATCACTTTTCAAAAGAGAAGTTTACATAAGATGCCAACTGATTTTTTTTTCTTTTCAGCTTGACCTCAGCTAGAAATAAAATAATTATTCCCATAGAGAATGCCACTCTACTGCACTTGAAACTTCCATTTTCAACACAGATGCCAAAGCAAATAAAGTAGAGGCAATTCCATAGACGTTCCAGATATCCATACAGCAGAAGTCACAAGGTTTGAGTCTTTTTTTCCCTTTTTTATCCAGATCAAAGGCAAAAGGACAACAAGGCATTTAAGCTGTGATGAGCAAAACCAAGTATCTGCTGATAAAACAGATCAGGTTGTTAAGGCTTTTGTCTATGCAGAGTTATAATAATGCAGAAGCCTGGTTGAATAGAAATTGGGGGAAAGAGAACAGAAGGGGAGAAGAGATATATGTCAGTAAAGTCACAATTTCAATACTGTGTTTACAGAGGAAGAGATGCAAACAGCTTGCCCTTTGAAAGCTTCTCCGTATCTTTGTATTTAATACTGCCAGAGTTAATAACACATTGTAATGGAGTTTAGTTGCAACGGAAACATTCATTCACACACTTCATACAAGGAAGTGCTAGGAATTTCTACCCTAGAATATCCAGGTAGACTGGAGAGGCCTTGGCCAAGTTCTGAAGGAGAGAGTAGATTTCTTTGATATTGAGTCTCATATGAGGCTCCCGCTGCCAGCACCCAAGCATCAGGTCATATACTTCCTTTGGGCAGGTACGAGGTCGCTGTAGGACGCGGCCCTGAGTAATACACTCAATTACCTGAGGAAAGGACAAGAAGAGAGCCCATTGATTTATGTCTTTTGTTGGCAATACGTCATTGGCCAATACATGCAAAGATAAACTCCCAACATGTTTGCCTAACACCTTTGTACTCTTATTCTTATTTATTTACTTTTAAAAATGCCATTTTTTATTTGCATCAGAAGTACCAAATAATGATGGCAAGGCAAGGCAAGGCAAGGCAAGCCATAAAAAAATAAAGTCATTCCATTTCATTGCTATATTGGGAAAAATGAGCTATACTGGTACACAAGGAAGATCTTTCAATATTTTTCTCCTCCTTTTCTTATAATAGTTTATTAAACTTATATGCAGTCCAACTCCCAGAGATTCTGAGAAATTTAAAATAAGAGCTTACTGCTTAAACACTTTTGAATATTTTGATTTTGGGGTTAGGATATGTTAAAATATTTAAATTTAGTAGCTGGAACAGTGAGGTTGGACAATGATCCAGAACACACAGTTATAGTTGATTGGTTGGAGAGTGCTGACTCCTGCATGAGGCAAGCTGTGCTGTGATTGGTTGCTTGGGTTGGAGATGGGAGTTTCCCTTTCCCCCCACCTTTTTCTTCCGTGTGCTCTGTGATTTACCTCGTGATGCTCCTGTTTGCCTGACTATCTTATTTGCAGTAAATATAGATGTTAAACATATTTATTTATATAAAACTAAAGTTCATGTCAGCATCTCTGACTTCATTTGGACACCTGCTGTGCAATTCCCTGATAGGGTGCTGGCAGCACTGCCGCAGCACAACCTACTCTTAACAACTTTGAGGTTGCTGTCAATCTCTTCCTCATCCCTGCAATCTCTGACTTAAAATTAATGCAGGAAAAATATTTCCACATTTTCTTGCGGTGAAAGAAACCCTTGAAGATATCCAGCGGAAATTAGATCGGTTTCACAACCTCTAAAGAGCTTGCTATCGTTATATTTTCATCCCAGTTTGAAGAAGATGAAGCAGCTTCCAGCATTTCTTTATTCTAGCCTATGAACAATGGCGTTTCAAGGAAAGTTTCAAAGGATCTTGAATCAAAGTGGTTTCTCCTCAATTTGCAAAATCAAATTAAATCTCCAGTCTGAATTGCATTGTGGTTGACTCTATAGAGGGCTTTTGCACTGGCATTGATAGAACCTTAAAAAAGAAGGTTCCACTATACTAAGAAACTTAGTAGTACAGAATGGTAACATAGAACAATAGTCACATACCTCATTGTTTGAGAGCTGATACCATGGCTGTTTGCCGTAGGTAAATATTTCCCAGAGAACAACGCCAAGGCTCCAGACATCACTTTCTGTGGTGAACTTTCTATACATGATGCTTTCAGGTGGCATCCAACGAATAGGTAACATAGTATGGCCACCAACCTGGTGAAAAAGAAAGAAACGTAACAGTCTGGGGAAGTAGTGAAATAACCAAACTGGCATGATATTATATTATTTTGATTTGACATATTATGTGCAATGATTACAAGTTCAACTAGAGTTATCAAGCATTTTCTTACAGCTGTATGCACCATATTACTATATTTAGAGAATTGTGCTGCTGTACTGGAACTGATCTTCATGTGGAAAATACCGTGGGGGAAATTTAAAAGACTCAAAAAGCATTTTCTCCATCACAAGTTACTATTGATTTCTGACCTTCCCCGCTCCCTGCCAAAAAAGAAGGGCCCACTGCCTTTCTTGTTTTATGTTCTCCAGGGAATATGAGGTACAGGGGAAACTGATATTTTTCCGCTAATCCCTTCTTCCTGACCAGAACACATGGAATACAATAAACAACTAAAGGTGGGCACTGAATTTGGCTAAATGTCAGATTTTGGCAGGAAGCCGGGTAAATAGGAAAAGGCTTTCTTTTTTCTAGGCCCAAATGTCTTGTCACAATTCTGGACCACAATAAAAGTCCTATCTTGACCTTCAAAAACTTATTCTGAAACAGCCACAGCAGTACATAACGTATGCATGCATGCATGTATGTATGTATGTATGTATGTATGTATGTATGCATGCATGTGAAAGAGAGAGGGAGGGGATATGAAGCTGTTTTTCCAAATCTCAGTCTGAATCTATATACTTTTGAGTTTGGTCTGGCTGTTTCTGTAATGACCTGGATGGAACTGGATAATTTCTGAAATGCCAGACCAAACTTACAAAATTAATGAATGACTGGATATTTTAGGCAAACACACATTTTATTTATGGCTTGCTTTCTCACATTTAATTGTGCTGGATTGTAACAATTACATAATCCTATAGTGTAAGTGAGTCAGTTTAGTGTAGTGATGAAGGCATCAGACTAGAAACCAGAAGACTGTGAGTTCTAGTCCTGCCTTGGGCGTAAAGCCAGGTGGGTGATCGTGGGCCAGTCACTCTCTTTCAGCCATAAGAAGCAGGCAATGGCAAACCACTTCCAAACATTTCCACTTCCATGAAAATTGCAGGGAGTTATCCAGGTAAATTGCCAGGAATCAACATAGATTCAAAGGTACCATAAACAAATAAACAAACAAATGATAGTCAAAGGATTGATAAGCTTCTCAAGAAGTTAGAAAGCTATTTGTTGGTGTTCCTATAATTCTGGATTCCTGAATTTAGCAGCATCACATGCATGTATGCATATACCATAACCAAAGCTAAGTTACTGAGTCACATGCTCAGCATCTAATATCTCATAAATGGGCTTCCATCATTTGCTGCTACTGTATTTGTAATAACTTTGTAAGGTCTTAGCCTTTACTTTACACATTTGGGATCTATGTGTGAAGCACTCCTGGTGTTCTCTGTTACTCTAGAGATTTGTTTTGGCTTCTAGAGCACATTACAAGCTGCTTATCATGGGCTGTCAGAGCCAGGATGTGTAAAAAAATCTCTTAACCGAATCAATATGATATATGGCTACATATGAAAAGGAGAGCATTAATAATGTATTGTCAGCATGCATACCAGACATAAACACAGATTTCACTTCTGACCTTTGCTCTAAGAACAGCTAGGATGGCGAACAGCTTTTTCATTTACTTGGTGGTTGCATTCACTTTATTAGAAAGTTTTTTAAAAAAATTAAACTCACAGAAATATGTGGTTGCCCACAAGGAGCATAGGGCAAGTGTCATTAGAACATTATTAGTTGTTAAAGGCTTGGGGCTCATTAAATATTCAGTGGCTTTTAAATCTGTTCATCATGTTGCATCTATATCTGCAAACCCATTCAGTGGGTTTTATGGCACACTCTTTAAAAAATTAATGAAAATGGCCACCGTAAAACATATTTTTTTTCTTTTATTGAGATTTCTCTAGGATTTATGTTTTCCCCCTGCCATAAGACATGTAAAAGCCTACCAGTCAGTGAAGCAATTTCCTTCTTATTAGCCTGTTATATTAAATAATGTAGCTCAATAACAGAAATGTAACATGACTGTTAAGATTATATACACCTAACAAGGGGTGGGATGGCGAGAAATTTTTTTATTGAAAATACTTAATAGCAATAGCACTTAGACTTATATGCCACTTTACATTGCTTTACAGCCCAAGATTTGAACTGCCAAATTGCAGGCAGCCAGCAGTCAGTAGAAGTAGCCTACAGTACTACACTCTAACCACTGCACCACCATAGCTCATAATGACTATTTGACCAATTTAGCCAACTTAATATCAGATTTTTTTTTAGATTTCTGTACCTTTCATTTCTATGAAATGACGTACTGGAGATGAATGTTCTATCTTTATGACAAAACAAAAATTAAGAGCTCCCCAAGTCTAAAATCTAATTACAAATTATAACCCTTGTGCGATTCTTATGCTTTCATCTCTAGCTGGCTTTGATCTCAGGTCTGGAGGTTGTGACATTTCACAAAGATTGAGGCTAACTATATACAAAATATGGATTTTGTTAGGCCCATCTCATCAAGGGCTTCCCGCTGAATTAAAGATAGAAAGAAACATGGGGAGATGCTGGCATAACAATCACTTGCCTCACTCAGTTGGCAAGAAAACTGTAAAGGAACAACAGGGACTGGGGTATCCCAAGGTACATTTTTTCCAAAAGGTAATTGGACTGAACTGAAGAAGGTTCTTGGATAAGAAGCAAAGTATTTTCAAAGAAAAAACCACGAAAGTCCAGTTGCTTTCTGGAAAAAAAGCACCTCTAGGGGCCACCATGACCTGGATGACTGGGAATCTCCATAGACAGGAATTGAGCTGTTCATCCCCCACACACACACACACATACACAGACAAGCAAAAGTCAATTATGGGAGCTCTGGTTGGGGATGGCAAAAGTAGATAGGATCATACCACTGCAATCATTGCACTGTTCCTTCCTTCCACCATTCTCATGCTAATCGGTGGGACTCCTACATTCCTTAAATGTGCATCTTTCAGCCTGTTGTAAGTTACACTCATATTGCAAAAAAAGGGCTACCTGTTTATAATATAAATCCCTTCCCCCTGCTTACTAGTTCATTCATGCTCACTTTAGGGCCACGGTGACAATAAACACTGCCTGCCTTTGTGGAATGCATAAGAAAGACAGCGAGGAGAGTGCTGCTGCATACTAATTGACACATTTTAATGACTGCCTTCTCTTACTCCCTCTTTGCTCATCCCTTTCTCTAAATTGCTGCTTTCAAGCATGTGCGACTTGCAACCATGGAAACCAAGTCTCTAAATGCACAAAACCCACCACAACAACCTTTGGAGCATACTGCTGGTGAATTTCCAAAAGATACAATAGATGGGGAGATGGCCACGAGGAGAATGATTGCCTTTACAGGCATGGCGCTCTAATCCTGACAGATTTATTTTCTAGAGGATAAAAGCTTGCACATGTATTCTACTAATAAACACTATTTAGCACTGAATGTAGTATGTAGCATCCTAGCAACCATGCTTGTACACCAATAAATTACAGTACAACCCCCCCCATCAGAGGTCAAACACAACAGCTAACTTGCCTCCTGTTCCTATATCATGATAGCAAAATCCCTCTCCCTTCTTTTTCTTTTCTATCTTTTTGAGTCAGTCTTGAAATGGCATCAAACTCCAGGTGCAGACATGACAAAACATTGATATCCCAGTAATGCTACTCCTTGAATTGTGGAACTTCTCTTGGTACTTTTGGCATTGAATACTAGCATCCAAGGCTTATTTTAATTCATCGAGAGCTTATATTCTGCTGTTTTAAAGGTCAGGTTACTTAAAGAGTACACTCTATACTTTCATTTATCTCTATTTTTCTGTACATAGCAGTTTCTTTATTAATGGAGCTCTAAAATCATAAAATCACAGGATTTTTTAGAATGAACCTTGGAAGTACACCCTCCTCTCAGTATAGGATCTGAAACTATTATGTTTGACCAATAGAGCAAAGTTGACAAAGTTTATCAGTGAAAAGTAAATATAGATTTAATCCAACAGTTAAACATAACATGTGTGTGTAGTCAATGCAATATTATTTTTATAAATCTATTTCATCTTTGAAAACATTTCTTCAAGAAACCAAAATCCAGTTCCCACAGATATTTAAGTTTCTTTCCCACCATTGTCTCCTGCTCTTTTTCTTGACTTCCTGTACAGTTTCTCCTGTTCTCTTTGAAAGACATTTTTAGAACCTGTTTTTAGAACCTGTAAGTGAATCCTTCTTCTGTTCCAACATAACTTTCATCAATAACTAAATCTGCCTCAGTATTTCACATCTTTGTAAAATATGTTCAAGCTTTGTGAGTATATATATTTGATGTCAGGAAAGGGAAGTATTGACAGCCTTATATACCATACTTTGTAATGTTAAGGGAACCTGTTGACAATATAGGTTGCTTAATCAGAGTTAATTATTAATCATTAATAAATTGGCAGCTCATCTCCATTTTCCTTCCTTTCTATTAGCTATGTTACCTCAGATTTATACAAAGAAATGGGAAATAAAAATAAAAAGATGTTTCAGATAGGTGGTGGCAGAAAAATCAAGAGAATTTTTAGAGATATCCCTAGGTTAATGGAAGCCTTCCTTCCTTCCTTCCTTCCTTCCTTCCTTCCTTCCTTCCTTCCTTCCTTCCTTCCTTCCTTCCTCCCTCCTATTTATGTGTGATATATATATGCTAAAGAAAGAGAGAGGGAATTCAAATCTGTTGATGTGAACCAGAGATTCATAGAGCAAGGCAGAATTTTGAACCTTAATCCAATACGCCGCTTACTTCAGAAAATTCAAAATTATAGAATTACCAGCAAATGTCTTTCTAGCTTCTTCTTGAAAAACCTGTCAGTTCTTTGACAGGTGTTTGTCTACAGAAGGAAGGAAGGAAGGAAGGAAGGAAGGAAGGAAGGAAGGAAGGAAGGAAGGAAGGAAGGAAGGAAGGAAGGAAGGAAAATGTCATCAGGTGTAAACTTTAATTTTATCTACGAGGAAACAGTACATCTGTTATCTAAAAGTTCAAAAAAATTGAGGCATTCACCCCCACCCACCACCAATACAAGTGGGTGAGATTCCTTATAGATCTTGGAACCAGCCTTTGACAATGTGGGTAGGGAAGGATACATTTTTTTAAAAGGGGGAAAATCCACAGTGAAGCATGTTGTTTCTGTAGAGAAGGCAATGACAAAATAATGTTCTGGAAAAGCTGGGCAAATTGTAATGAGCCAGAAGAAGCCTGGAAAAGTTTTCATTTCAGTGGAATCTCATATTATAGCTCCTCGGGGATAAGTCAACTTTGATCTTTAAATAACTTTCCTCTTAATAACTGTAATTTAACCTGCTTATACTCAGCAGTCTTCACATTCCTTAAAGGCTCTGGGATGCTGCTTCACAGAAGGCAAGGAGCATCTCTATGTAATTAAAATTACATCTGCAGAATTACTGTTCATTGAGCTTTCAAATCTTGGTGCCAAAAACAATGTTTATAATTGTGAGGGCAGCCTCTTGAAATCCATGAGATTGGAAAATAAATTTCACAATATACAGTAATAAAATTACAGCCCCCACAACCGCCTTGAGTATTAAGAGGGGTCACATCTAGGATTCTCTTGCTGGTCTTGTACTATGCTGTATTTTCTTTTTCCTTTACCCAGATAGAGAATTACTATCTTGGCGTGTCTATATGCTTGTATTTATATAGTGTCTGTGCATGTGTGTATTCCATTAATCTCACAGCATAAGAAGGTGAGAATTTGGCTGGAATCAGAACAACAAAACTTCTGTTATCTGCCTGTATAATACTTAATATGAGGACTACCAAAAAATGTAAAAGGAGCTCCTTAATCCTCAAGTGGCTGATTGATAGTACTTCACATCACCAGGATTTCTATCTACCAACTTCTCATAAATCATTGAAATCAAGCTCTATTCATGATATACTGATCAAAACACACTGAATATTGTCTTATCTAAGTGCCTGAGCATTTACTGGTTAAAGGGAATACTATAAGCTTCCAGACAACCAACAAAACAGCAATAGCAATAGCACTTAGACTTATATATTGCTTCACAGTGCTTTTACAGCCCTCTCTAAGCACTTTACAGAGTCAGCATATTGCTCCCAACAATCTGGGTCCTGATTTCATTGACCTCAGAAGGTTGGAAGACTGAGTCAACCTTGAGCCTGATGAGATTCGAACTGCCAAATAAATAATATGAAGAATGCCTATCCTGAGCTACTAATCATGAAGAAAGAGAAATATAAAGTAAACAAAATAATTAGTCCTTCAAACTCTTCAATCCATGTTTTTCTTTACTTTTCTGATGATTTTTTAAAATTCTAAGGTGTTGTTGTGAGAGGACACAATGCAGAAAAAATTTGATTGTAAAAAATATCAACTAGTTCACTGAACTTTTCTCTTAAAGTGTCCATTTAGTGTGGCACCATTCAAGATTATATTAAAGGGTTCTTGGGACTTGTGAAAATGACATGATCATTACATGCTACCAATTTGCCAACAAAATGTTTTTCCCAATCATTATTGTTAAGTTTGCATGAAGAGACAGACGTGGAGTGCTTCAAGCTCTTTGTTTATTAGTGACTACAGCTCAGAACGAACCCACTTTGGCTGGGCTGCAGCTGCTACTTATGGCCAGCAGCCGCAGTTGCCAGCCAATCGGAGTGCAGGGTTTTCCCACACTTTTTAAACCAATCATTTCTTACATTTTACAAGAACAGTTCAAACTAAACCAATGACTTTATACCTGCATACATAACACCCCTCCCCACTAGGTTCAATCCATACTCAAACCCCAGCCTATCTAATGTATTCTTTTAAATAGGTGGGGCTCTTACGCTGAGACCTACGTGGTTCAGATGTTTTAAGGTTCTCACCTTGTGAGGGAGGAAATGTGTCTGCTGACATTTCCTTACTAGGACTTGTAGTAATGGTAGAACCTGTTTGGTTACTACAACCTGGTCTCTCCTCCCAATCCATCTCCAACCCAATGTCAGCACCTAAATCAGGTAATGATGTGCAATCTTCCATTTGTGAAAATGGTTGTTGGTATTGTGACAGGTTTTGGGATGGTTCCTGTCATGTTAGCTCGTTACACATGGGGTTGATTCTTGCTTGTTCATTACACTCATGATCCTCCCTTCCCCTAGAAGAGGCAGTAGGTATGGGAACCAGAGAGGAGCAAAAGCGATGCTCCTGAGGCAATCTGGATCTTAACTGATCAATGTGCCTGCTCCAGAGGACACCATCCTCCGTTTGTACCCTGTAAGACCTGGGGCCTGTGATTTGGGTTATCTCAGCAGGAATCCATAATGGTTCACCCATAAGGTTCTTAGCATAAACAGAATCACCCACAGTGAATGTGCGAATTTTGCTAGTGGAATCTAGTGGTGCTGGGTGCGTAAGTGGGATGAAGGCGATCAAGGGGAGACCTGAGTTTCCTACCCATCAACAATTCAGCTGGGGACAAATTAGTTGAGGGGTTGGGAGTGATATGCTGAACACTGAGAAGTTTTTCAACTCTCTCAGTGATATCCCCTGGACCCAATTGCTGAAGTTTTTCCTTGGTAAATCGTACCATACGTTCAGCCAGGCCGTTAGCAAGGATGCCCAGGGGCTGTCAGGGCATGTCTGATACCCTGTTGTGCTAGATATGATTCAAAAAGGTTGGATGTAAATTGAGGGCCATTGTCAGAAACAAGCACATCAGGTAACCCGTGAGTTACAAAAGCTTTTAAGCTGTTTGATGACAGCTTCAGTTGTGGTGGATGCCATAGGGATAACCTCTAGCCATTTGGAATATGCATCAACTATAATAAGGAAAGTGTGCCCTCTGGTAGGGCCAGCAAAATCAATGTGAATCCTGGACCATGGGCCCCTAGGACATTCCCATTCCTGTGTGGGGCGAGAGGTGGGGCAGGCCTGACTACCTGACAGTTGGGACAAGATGCAACCCAGTTTTCAACCATTTTGTCAATACCTGGCCACCATACATAACTCCTGGCCAATCCCTTCATTCTGACAATACCTGGATGACCCTCATGTAACATTTCCAAAACCTCTTTTTGCAGTTTTGCAGGAATAACCACCCTGTTACCCCACAAAATACATCCTCTTAATACAGATAATTCAGTTTGCCTGGATTTAAAAGGTTGGGCAAGTTGAGGTAGATCTTGAAGAGGCCAACCTTTCTTAATCCAGCCTATAACAGGAGCCAATAAGTGTCTTTGGCAGTCTCTCTGGCAATTTCAGCAGCGTGTACTGGAAGCTTGGCAACAGTTTCTAGGAAAAGGTGTAAGTCTCAGGAGCAAAGTCCTCAGTGTGAGAAGGAAGTGGGCAGCGACTCAAAGCATCTGCATGCCCAATGTCTTTGCCAGGCCTGTGGATGAGTTTGTATGAATAAGCAGCAAGAAATTCAGTCCACCTCAGCATTCTTGGTGACAGGATAGTGGGCGTAGGTTTGTCTCCTGCCACAATGCCTAACAGAGGTTTGTGATCTGTGACAATGGTAAATGTTCTCCCATATAAATACTCATGGAATTTCTTGACAGCTGCAACAATTGCCAAGGCTTCCTTGTCCAGTTGGCTGTAGTTCCTCTCTGCTTTGGTCAAGGTGCGAGAGTAAAATGCAATAGGAGCTTCCTCCCGCTGGGAAGCCTGTGGCTCAAAACCCCCACTCCAAAAGGGGATGCATCACAAGTCAGTACAACAGGCAAATTCTCAGAGAACTGTATCAGTACAGCATCAGACGTGATTAGTCTTTTAATATTGTTAAATGCAGATTGTTCTTTTCTGCCCCAGACCCACGCAGACTTTTTGTCTAATAATCTGTGCAGTGGTTCTGCAATGGTTGCCTTCTGAGGTAGGAACATGTGATAAAAGTTAATGAGTCCAAGGAAGGCTTGCAAATCTGTTTTACATTTTGGTCTAGGGGCTTTTTGATTGCCTGAACCTTGGCATCTGTGGGGTGGATACCATGCTTGTCAATCATATAGCCCAAGAACTCAACCTTGTCAGTTCTAAGAGTGCATTTTTCTTCCTTGACTTTTAACCCCGCTTTTTGAATCTGGTAAGGACTTCTCTGAGTCTCTCTTGTAACTGAGTGTCATTTTCAGCAGAGATTAACACATCATCAAAGTAAGGTACTACCCTGGCAGTCCTTGGAGCATCCTTTCCATAAGGCTTTGGAAGATGCCTGGTGCCACGCTTACTCCAAACTGTAACCTTTACATTTGAAAGCACCTCTATGAGTCACAATGGTTTGGGCCTCTGCAGTGGCATCATCAACTGTTAATTGTTGATATGCCTGGGCCAGATCCAATTTGGCAAAGACTGTACCCCTGCCAAGTGAATGTAGTAAATGATGCACCACTGGAACTGGATATGCGCTCTGTTGAAGCGCATGGTTCAATGTCCCCTTATAGTCTCCACAGATTCTCACTGACCCATCAGTCTTGACTGGTGTGACTATGGGTGTCTCCCACCTGGAGTGGTCAGTGGGCTCTAAAACTCCTTGAGCTATTAGTTTATCTAATTGTGCATCAATTTTTTCCTTTAAGGCAAATGGGACCCTTCTGGGCTTTAAGCGAATTGGTGGCACCTTGGGATCTAGATTGAAAGTGATAGGGGTCCCCATATACTTGCCCAATCCGTCGCTGAAGACCTCTGGAAACTCAGACTTCAAGGCCTCCTCCCATTCAGTGTTGCTGAAGACCTCTGGAAACTCAGACTTCAAGGCCTCCTCCCATTCAGAGTTGCTCACGTGATTGATGCCAGTCACCTCGAACCCTAGTGGATTGAACCACTCAAGTCCCAGCAAGCTTGGGCGATCCTTGTCCACGATGGTCAGGGGCAAGCGTTTGGTGTGGCCTTTGAACTTCACGTTGAATTCTCTTGTTCCAACTACTGGAATCTTGTTCCCTTGGTAGTCTTTAAGAGTCAGTGCTTGCTTCTTGAAATGCTTCTTCTGAATGTTTGGGAATAGTCTGTGAATAGTGTCCCATGACACCATAGATAAATATGAGCCTGAGTCCACTTCCATTTGGCAAGGCCTTCCTTCAATTAGTACCTTGACATGCACTTTTCTGTTATTGAGAAAAGAAGAATGACCAATAGTTACTGTCTGATGAGTTTCATTCTTCCCCTTTGCTTCTGTGCTGCCCCATTTTCTCACTGAGGTTGTTGGGCTTGAATTCTTTGTCAGGAAACTTCCTTCTGTTGGGTGGAGTTCTGGATGATTTGCAGACTCTTGCTAGGTGTCCTCTTTTTTCACAACGGAGGCAGATGGTATCTAGGAACTTGCATTCAGTGCGGGGTGGCTTCCCCACAACCTCTGCAGTAGAAATCTTGCCTCTTTCTTCCCAGGTCTTTCTTTTTCCGCTCCATTCTGAGTCTATAAATTCCTTCCTCCACCTCACTACAGTCTGACTCAGAATCTATTTGCTCACAATGAGTTGTTGTGGACTTTTCCACATCAGGATGGCTTGTGGCCTTGTTAATTTTCTTCATGGCTGCTGCTGAGGACTTGGTAGCTTCTGCTGAAGAGGCCTCTTCTATTGCTTCCTTCAGCGTGATCTTAGGTCTTAGTAATAACTTGCTCTGAAGCACCTTGTCTTTAAGGCCCAGAACAAATCGATCGCGCATGGCCTCTTCTAAATTGTTAAATTCACATGCACCCCAATGTCTCTTAAACTTGCCACGAAGTCGTTTACGTGCTTTCCCCTTGATCCCGATGGTAAAACTCGTGTCTCTTAATGAGGCAGGATACTTGTGGGGCGTAATGGGCTCTTAACAACTTTTCTAAGTCAGGCCATTCCATTACCTTCACGTCTGCAGCTCCCGCCAATGCCTTCGCCATCTTGAAAACTGCCGGACCGCAGTGCGTGAGAAAGACCGCCTCTTCTCGGAAATGTCGGCAAGATCGTTTCCTTCCAGATACATTTGGAAACGATCTGCATACGTCTCCCAGTCTTCTGCCATCAGATCGAACGGGGCTGGGGGGGTGTTCAGCGCAGCCATCTCTCTCTTCTTTCTGCGTTGCCTTCTTCTTCAGGGAGATCCCATTCGCGCCAGTGTTAAGTTTGCATGAAGAGACAGACTCCAAGTGCTTCAAGCTCTTTGTTTATTAGTGACTACAGCTCAGAACGAACCCACTTTGGCTGGGCTGCGGCTGCTACTTATAGCCAGCAGCCGCAGTTGCCAGCCAATCAGAGTGCAGGGTTTTCCCACTTTTAAACCAATCATTTCTTACATTTTACAAGAACAGTTCAAACTAAACCAATGACTTTAAACCTGCATACATAACAATTATGACCACAGTTACGTATAAATAGAAGTGGAGAAGAAGGAATAAAGAAAGGTTCTAATCAATGTACATGCAAAGAGAAAGCTCTCACAACAGAGCACTGAGGGGAAAATCCTCACTGCTACTGTATAATCACTCATAGGTCCCTGGCAACATGAAGCTGAGAAGAGACACACATTACCACAGTCTCCGTTAGGAAAACAGGCTCATAACATAGGCTGCAAAACAACAGTTTTCTAAACATATTAGAATTTAAAGGAAAACTAGGTTCAGAATGACATAGCTGCAGATTCCAACAGACTGGAGAAAAATAACAAAAAACAAATTCAATTCAATTTCTCAAAAAGAAAGTAATAGATGCATTTGTGATCAATCCTAAAATATCTCAGAACCCCCCAGTCTGGAGCTACCCTGAAAATTCCTTCTTGCTTTCATAGTCATTTTTATTTCTAGATTTACCATATACTGAACATTTGATATAGATTAGATAGGTAGATAGATAGATAGATAGATAGATGATAGATAGATAGATAGATAGATAGATAGATAGATAGATAGATAGATATGCTGCATTCATATTATCTCACAGATCTCTTCATTTGGTTTAGTTCCTAATTCACAGGGTGATCTTAGGGATGGGACCACATTTTACATGTCAGTGTGTGTATAATTCAGGGAGGCTTCAGAACTCAGAAATCTTTAGCAATATATGGATTTGTAGTGGAGCCAGGTGAGGAGAAAACTGTTCCTTCAAGAGGATGTATCTAAGAAAGCTAATGTGAGTTTTATGAGCTGAGATCAAAAGGAAGTTGCCCATTTGTCTTCCCCGAAGACCCTCCCAAATTGCCAATATATTATAATTTTAAATATTTAATACAGAAGGAGTAATATATTCATTAAGCATCATTCCATGCAGTTTTAAATCTCTGCCTCACTCTCATTTTTGGACTGCAGCAACTGTAGCATACAGAAAAAAAAATAAGGCCAACCCAAAAGTGCTTTTTTCAAAAAGCAACTGGACTACCACCACCCTCCTCTGAAAACATTTCACTTCTCATCCAAGAAATTTCTTCAATTCTAGATGAGAAGTTGCCTTTTGAAAAAAGCACCTTTGGGACAACCATGATCTGGACTGGTGATGGAAAATCTCCATAGACATTATGCCAAGTAAGCTCTTGTCCACAGGTCCAACTTGGAGGAAATAATTTTAGATGTATGGGGTAGACAGGAAATGGTTTGGAGAAAGATGCTGACTCATAGCTCTTTTTGCCAGCTCAAAATGGTTTCCTTAACATGCAGTGTTTTCACTGTAGTTCCCCCTTCAAAATATGCATTCAGATGATCAGAGGTGAAAGATGGTAGCATGGCTTTGAGAGGGAAAATGGGAAAAGGGAGCCCTCAAAATCAAATTATCTTTGCCCTTATTCTCTACCACAAAATACCACAGGATTCCCAGATATATCCATCTGGACACCATTCTCTAAAACTAATTCTCACTGTATCAAACATTTTCCAAACAAACCCTTTAAAAAGATGCCCCCAGATGTTGTCTTCAAATATTTTTTATACATGCAAAGGCGGCATCTCCTTTCCTGTCATATTTTAAGGAGACCGCTAAATATTGTTGAGGGGACTTTATTGCTGTGATGTGGCAGAAAATCCATTTTTTAAAAAAATTAGCTTGTTTCCTATTATACATCTTTAGATCATGCTGTGGTTTCCTTTCCTGCCCCTGCCTGTTCAGCTAGAAAACCCTGTCCTATGAGTGGTTAAGAAAATGGGGCACATAAACAATCCTTCTTGGGGTTGCCTGAGGCTTAAGCATTAGCTTAAGCAAGGCTTGAAGTGATCTCCTTATTGGCTTTTTAAAAAATATTCAAGAGAGGCCTCACCCAGGAAGTATGACTTGCTAATTGTGGTGTTGAGTTTGTGGTGTTGAGTTTTCTTTTGCTGATTTTATTTGCTTTGTGTTTCACTAATGTGGTGTTTGGGGATTTAAGGGAAGGGTGTTTTATATGTATTTTATGTTTTTGACTCTGATAAAGCATCCTGAATCAATATGCTTGGGCAATATATAAATAATTGTCAATTAATAATGATACTTGTGTTAAGAAATGCATCTTTCCTAATCAAGTTTAATTCAGGACAAATACCATAAAACAGCTGAAACCATCAGAATTCCTTGTTTGAAAACCCATGTTTTCAGAATGCAGAGAACAAGAAAGAAAATGCATACTGAATATTGAATATTCTGAAAATGTATACTGAATACTGAAAATGTATATTGATAATCTTGAGAAAAATAAAGGCAACAACATTTGCAAAAGAAATGGAAAAAGAGAGTTTTAAATTTTTGTAATGAAAAAGTAAAAATAATAATAATAATAATAATAATAATAATAATATTCCGATTGGCAGAGGTTTTTGTTTTAAATCTAAACACAAAACAAGCTTTCTGACATGAAAAATCTCTTCCTTCATATGAGAAGTGGCAAGCAACCATACTCGCTTCATCCTACATAATTATGTATATATATACTTGGATGACTTTAAAAGGGCTTGAATTGTGAATGGGATGGTCCTCAGGAATCTACCAAATGCTCTTCCCCATCATATATGCCCTGTATATGGAAATGCCAAGAAGTTCTCTGAGAAAGAAACAGAATATCTAAATGCAATGGAAAAATGAAAGAAGAGTGTCTTTTTGATCTGATCCAGCATTTGAAAAACACAAGCAGCATATATGTTTTCTGTATTCAAATACTTTTCTCCTACTTTTCAAAGCAAAAGGCCTTCAAAAGAATTAGCATTAAATAAAAAGAACAAGGCAAATATTATTTAAAAACAGGAATTCTATAAAACAAGACAGTTTGTTTATTAAATGTATATGCTGCCCATTTCATGATGAAGCAAGTCTGGGCAGCTTAGAACATCATAAAATAAGAATATAAAACAGTATGAGTACTAAAAACATTAAGAAAACATGGAGCAATAAAAGTTAAAATATTAAAATTAACGACAAATGGGCCAATAGGTAAACAGGATGGAAGTGGGATCACTGTGTCTCTTGTGCCAATCTCACAATTTAGCATTCATAAAATACATAAAATATTCATACAACATAGCCATTGCTGGGCAGGTACTTCCATAGTTTAAACTGTAGTTGGTTCAAATATTTAATCGCAGTAGCACATAAAAGGTATATATGTTGATAGCACTGTGATACCTTACTCCACATGCATTATTTCCTACAAACAAATAACACACATTGCAACCAGAAACACACAATATTATATATCTCTTTCCTATCAAATTTTACTTTATTGTTCAAAACTCTTCAGTGTAACCTTTGGCTCTGGGCCTCATATCTTACGATAACAAGCCAAACACGTGACAGCAACACAGTCTCAGACTGTGAATAGAATTGAAGATTAACAACAACAAGAACAACAACAACACCCACAATAATGGCAAATTACTTCTGTAATTCTGTCAGAAAACTTCATTATTGCAGTCAAAAGGAGAGCTGCCTATCTTGATTTAATGGTTTCTTTACTGTCAGACAGAAGAAACCAGAAATAGGAATAGAGGTCAAAGCACTAAAAGTTTATTTCATGCTACTTATACATAAGAATCTGATCTGTAAAACAGTCAAGCCATATTGTAAGGGTCAACTCAATTCATGGGGGATTGGACTTAGGTCCCTTGTGGGAAAGTAACAACGTAACAACTCTAAACTGCCCTCGGGTTCTGTCTGGTCATCTACTACATTTACCTTAGTAATTGTATTGTACCCTGTTAATTGTATCACTTCATCTTAATTATATCTCATTTTTCTCCACATTCTTCCCTATGACAATTAGGAACAGATAGTGATGTTTCAGGACCCAGAGGGACACGCATGTCAATCAGTAGCGCTATAGACTCAAGCAAGTAAATAAATAACAATTCTACTCTGACAGGGCCAAATCACTTTTAAGAATTCCATGCAAGGGTCCATTTCTTTCTCATTCCCTTTTTCTATTCTTGTAAAAAGCATTGTGATAAAATTGGTTCAAATACTTAGCTGGGCCAATAGGACCTGATCCAACTCAGAAGATCTTTTTCCTCATCTCCCCCATTTTTTATTTCTTATTTTGCTATCAGAGACATCCACGTAATCTGGCAAATAATTTTTGAATCACAAATCCTTTTTATGTAGGCTTACTCTGGGGCAAATGAAGTAAGAATTGCATATTTTAAAAATCCCATTGAAAGGAGGCTAAAAATAAAGCCAGCTGCTGGAATCATTTTGGCACCCACTTGTAGCCCAGAAAAACATGTTCGTCATCCTCCAGATCGCCGTGTGACGCAATGGGCAGCCCTGGCAGTGATGTAGCAGCTGAGCTAAAAAGCAAACGTGGGAAAGAAGCTAATTTCATTTGAGCACCAGTTGCCAAAATAGCATCTAATAAAATGCCTTCAACTGTGATAGTTCAATACAAACACCCACAAGCACTCCTGGCAAGCATCTTGACTGTCACCAGCTCACTCTCACTTTTCCTGTGGAAGACCTCAACACAACTCACCCACACAGGTATACAGCTGTGCAGTGACAGCTGAAGCCTGCAGGTATTTGCTAGTATTGCCATTTCTGAAGCGATGGAGGAAGAGAGAAAGCCAACTTATCCTTGGCGTTGAGCATTTGTACTATGGTGCATGTATTGGCAGTTAAACAACCCCTCACATTATTATCTGAAAAGGAAAAAAAATTCTGCAATGTTGATTTTCAAATGAATACACATTTTGTACTAGACATAAGTAAAGCTTTGGGGGTGCTCTGGAGGTGACATTTCTCTGTGGATCACCAAAATTTTCTGGCCCACTGGTTGATGACTGCTGCTTTATAATATTTTATTTATTTATTTATTTGATTTGTCAATCACTTACAAGGTAATAGATATAAGTATAAACATGAGTAAGAATACAGGAAATAGGTATGAATAAATGGGGACAATAGGACAGGGACGGGAGGCATGATGGTGCATTTATGCACACCCCTTACAGACCTCTTAGGAATGGGGTGAGGTCAATAGTGGTTAGTTTGAGGTTAAAGGAGGGGGGGTTAGAGGATGTAACAATGAAGTCAGGTAGTGCATTCCAGGCATTGACCACTCTGTTGCTGAAGTCGTACTTTCTGCAATCAAGCTTGAAGCAGTTTACATTGAGTTTGTATCTGTTGTGTGCTCTTGTAATGTTGTGGTTGAAGCTGAAGTAGTCATTGACTGGTAGGACATTGTAGCAGATAATTTTGTGTGCTACCCTTAACTCTAACCATAGGCAGCATAGTTCAAGGTTGTCCAAGCCCAGAATCTCAAACCTGGTGATATAGGGTATTTTGTTGCAAGCAAAGGAGTGTAGTACTCTTCTCGTGAAATACTTCTGGACTCGCTCGATTGTATTTATGTCTGATATGCAGTGTGGATTCCAGACTGATGAGCTCTATTTGAGTATTGGTCTGGCAAAAGTTTTGTATGCTCTAGTTAGCAATTTGATATTTCCAGAGGAGAAGCTTCGTAAGATTAGATTTACAATTTATTTGTACAAATTATCACAAATACATTGATTTGTGATAAGAAAGCACCACTGTGCTCAGGTTGACCTTTGAATGTTTTTCCTGAGGGCTTTCTAGATTTCCAGATGTGAAGCAGCTGCAAGTAACCTTGGATAAGTGGAGGAGAAAGATGATTCTGATGTCTTTGCTTCAGAGATATCAAGATTCCAGGCCCACGAGAGCTTGTAGCATCAACAGATTTCACCAAGTTCTCAGTTTAATGTGAATGAAGAGGCAAATAATTCAATACATTGGGACTAATCAGATGAACAGTGTTTAATTAATAGGGCTGTGCAAACCCGAGAAAGCACTTTGTGTCAATATGATACACAAGAAGCAACTCTTCAGCACTTTTTAATTTTTTTTTAAATGTTAAAATAATGAAATCTATATTATAAAGTGATTACACAGTGGAGAAAAAAAATGCAAATATCATCTTCCTCTGACCCAAAACAGAATGGATGATCCATATAAGTATGAATATATACATGGATTTTATTTAGTTGATAAATTTCTCATTAAATCTAAACTACTGAATATGACATACCATGCCATCTTCTCGTTTTTAGAACACAAAGACGTTTTGAAAAAGGATACCAAATTCATATCCTGGATCCCTTCCTTAAAATAAGAAAAAGTGACTTCCTTTTGAGTTACATGGGACTATCCTCTCTGCTGTATCCCAGGTTTGAAAGAGATGAAGCTATTCATGAAAGGACAAAATCCATGTTGTAGAAATATAATTCAGCATCATACTGAGATGTCCAGGTGTCATATATCATGATATTAACATACATGTTGGTTTGAAGTCAAAACAGAGCTATAATAGAACAAAACTAAAGCATGTATCTAAAAATATGTTCTGCATTTCTTATATTGCCAGTATAAAAAGTCTAATATTCTTCTGTAATTCTTAAATTCATAAAGGGGCTCAGCTGACTTAAAATAATATTTTCTAATGAATTAGCTTTGTTTTTAAATTAGAGGAGTCTATTATATGTGTCTTAATATTTGGTTCCATTGATTTTTCCAAAATTCAAAGAATTCCTGGAAGCTTGGCACTCAGACACATCAGCCATCACTATAGAGATAAACCACAAGTACACACTATTCAAAAAAGACAATAAAAAACTAAGAAGGGAACTAAAGCCAGGTCACATTCTCTTCAGCAGCCAATACCAGCAGATAAGCAGGGATTAACATTAGATAAACAAGCTAGCAAGCAGAAACAGTACCATAATCTAGGAGCTATTAAGGGGACAAACAATCAAGCAAAACAAAACCAAAAACAATACCCTAATCAGGAACTACTAAGGAGAAAAACACACATCCCACCAAGATTGTCTGGGTAAGCTAAGTACTGGTATATAAACAAGGAGAAACAGCACACTCACAAGGACTGATGATGTTACCTAGTTGGGTAATAAAATGTCTGGAAGAAAACATTCAAGCTCAGAGAGCATCAAACTCAAAGTTCAACACTGAATTACATATATTATCTTCCATTAGTGTTGAGTGCCACCACCAGGCCTGTAATAATTTGGGAGTTGGGACTGATTGGAGACTGATTGGAGACATGCAGCACAGCATGTCACTTCTAAACAGTGTAGTAGCCAGAACTTGGCTTATCAAGTGAGTCTTTAAAAGAAGCAGAAAGAGCGGCTAATTGGTCGTGTCTTGATGCTTCACCACACTGGAGCAGAGTAATGCCCCTTGAAAGAGGCTGAGCAATTAATTGAATGTAATTACAAATGAATGTAATTTTAATTACAACTAGAATTAAACTGAATTAAATTGAATTAAAATAAATGTTTGCACTGGTCCTATTATAAGCCTACCATTAGCCTTAGCTCTACCTCTACCTCTAACTCCCTTTGCTCTGCCTACAGTTATACATATTTAGTCAAGTTCATTTCTTGACTCTTCCTTCCACAGCATGCCAGGCATAACTTCTATTACAGTGCTTCATGTCCTAGAATTTCTTGTTAATATACATGGCTTCTTGGGATCAATGGACTGTGAGAGGCCACTTGAGGGCTATCTCATCCAGGACTCTAGCAAGCTCTGAATTCCAGAGGTTGAACAAATGGTTGGGGAAATTCCCAATTGCCTATCAGAATAACCTCTGGATGCACAAATCATCTAGGGCAGACTATATTAATCAGCAATGCCTACCCCCATCTACGGTAGCTTGGTAGCATGGATGAGCATGGATGAGCTTTCCTGACCAGAAAAGAATTAATAATGATCACATACTAACCTGTCTTTATGACTCAAGCATAAATTACCTATAACAAGGCCAAACTTGCCTTGGAGCTCATGAATTATTTTCTTCCCAGAAGCCCCATGGCATGGAGTCTCTCAGCAGTAAGTCCCCGATATCAACCCTGTTTTGAGGTCTAGGAACTCAGGAAAGGACTCTGCCATTTAGCAAGGACTTTATATATAGGCATTCGCTGCTCATAGTTGCCAAAGGATCTGAAACTTACGTTTTATGTATATATATATATAATTAATACTCAACATACGAATATAAGTAATGGCAAAATCAGAAGTCATAGGGTACAGGAGATAGGATCAATTAGCTGTGTCCCATCACAATAGCCCACTGGAGAAGCAAACCAATCTCATCTTAGAGATGTTGTTCCCTTTCACACACTAATGTCCTTGCCTGGTAACAGCAATATGTGATGAAGAAGGTCAGCACAATCTGACTGATATATTGCTGATACCAGGCAAGGACATTAGTGTGTGAAAGGGAACAACATCTCTAGTTGCAAATCAAAGTGGTATAGAGAAGATGCATACTTTCTCCCCAATACAAAGGTAGAGGACAGAAAGACAGCTTTGTGTTTTTGACAACTACAGGCCCTCAAGAGCTATCTGAACCAGCTGTTACCAGGTTATAGTCTGTATTTATTTATTTATTTTATTATTTGGTCTTATATGCTGCCCTCTTTCCCGAGGGACTCAGGGCGGCTCACATAAAAACAACCATACAAATTACAAAAGTTAAAAAAATTAAACCAAATTCGACCCAATAATCATTAAAACCCACTAACAAACATTTAAAATATTAAAACAACCCCCCTCAGTCCAGGCCGGCCTGTTCGAATAACCAAGTCTTTAGGCCATGGTGAAAGGAGCGAAGGTCGGGGCCAGTCGCAGCTCCAGGGGAAGCTGGTTCCACAAAGTGGGCACCCCACAGAGAAGGCCCTCCTACTAGGGACCGCCAGCTGACATTGTCTAGCCAACGGTACCCCAAGGAGGCCCTGTCTGTGGGCGCGCACCAGGTGATTGGTATTCGATACTGGCAGGAGATGTTCCTGCAAGTACCCCGGCCCTAAGCCATGGAGAGCTTTGTAGATAAGCACCAACACCTTGAATCTCACGCAGAGGGCAGCCAGCAACAAATGCAGCTTGGCGGAGGGGTGTAATATGGGAGTATCGGGACACCCCCATCACAACCCGCGCGGGTTGTGTATGGCTATATTAAGAGAGACTTTCTGGAGCAGGAAAAGATTTTCACTCTGTTAGATCCCAATGACTTAGATCAAGGATGTAAAACTCGTGGTGTCACATTGTTGTTGTATGATTTCCCCTCCTTCATTAAACCGGGGGTGGTGGTGGCTGTGGCCAGCATGTGATACATCCAGCCCATGAGCCGCAAGTTTGACACCCCTGACTTAGATCAACTTCCGCTTCTATCTATGGAGGTGTGACCTAGAAAGTACAATTCCCTCTGCTGCCCTAAAGCAATCCTTTTCTCTAGGATACGAGAGGATTCCAGCTGTAAGTTGTAGTAAATGCTAGTGCTGCTTTAGCTGCTTTGCACCAAGAACATGGTAGGTGGCTAAAGGAGAGCTGGCATTCCTACATTTCAACTGCTTCATCCTATTTCCTTCAGGAAAACGCACAAAAATCTGTATTTCCGACTGGAGTATCTTCAAATGACGAGTTTGGCTGCTGGTTATGCAGAGCTTCGGGAAAGAGGGAGAATCCATTTTTGACACACTCCAGAATCAGTGGGTCAACAATAGGCTGAATTAGATCCATTAGACAAAGATTCTATTCCTGGTTAAATTAATGCTATGTTAGATGAACCATCTGACTCTGCATAATATTATTTTCCCATGATCCTAAATTTGCAGCACTTGTTGTAGGCTATCAAATGTGGGTTGCAAAACACCATACAACTCATAGATAGCAACAACGAGAAAGATTAAACTCTGTTATTGCAGCACTAACTCTTTCTTAACATTTTTACTGTGGATAAATTCTTGAAATAATGTTTATATCTCAGGGAACCCCTGCATAAAAATATTATATATACTGCTAGCATTGTGTAGCATTCAAATTAAAAAAATGTTTTGTTTTGTTGTAATCATCTGTTGCAGAACCACAGGTGAAAGCAGCAGGCCGGCAGCTGAGTTGCAACACATACAAATTCCAACACTGTGCATCCTAGCATCGTGCAACACATGAAGTTCAGACAATGCTCTTTTTCCTCATATCTTTTTCTGAGTCTCTAGCATGGAGTCCTTCCACTAAAACCCCATTGAAAGAGGCTGCTCTGCTACATTCACAAAGCTACTGAAGAAATAACAATTTGCTTGTCATAAGAGGACATATGATCCCAAACCAGCACCTGTATTTTCTTTATTGAGGGAAATAGCAGCCTTTGGTGTGGAAGACCAGCAAAGATATACTGTACTGCCTGTTCTAATGTTGCTATTTCATTTGACTCCTCTTTCTTCAAAAATATGTTTAAATAGAAGTATTATGGCATAATACTATGGCATTTTGGCAGAATTATGGGCATGGTTCTGACAAATTAATTTCAATTTAATTCTTAGTATTGTCATGTGGCTAGACAGCATTATATGGTGTAGAATTGTATAGTGGTTAGATACCATCAAAACTGACATCAGCCAGAGTACAAAACAACCGAAAGAAGCTGTACAAGAATGGAAAATGTGGAGAGAGTTGATCCATAGAATAACTGAGAACTGTACATAGTCGAATGGATGGCATCATCATCTTTATCATGTGTATAGAATTGTCCTTGAGCTGTGCCTAGCTGGATCTGTGTACGGTGAGATGTGGGCCTATGCGAACTTCAGATCCTTCCCCAAATCTGCTTTGGAAAGGCCAACAAGAGGGAAGTCCTGCTGCACTCGGGAACAGACTGTACATCTGTACAGATATAGCTGTGGATTCTGTGAGAGGGACTACAAACCCAAATCTTGGGATTTTGTGAAAATCAAATCAAAGACAATTTTAAAATGAATGCAAGACTAGGAAGCAGCTGGGTTACTGCTAATTGGCATTCCAAATTGAAAGCAAGGGACAGAAAGGCTAAATCATGCAGATGGTATGAAAGACAGGAAAGATTAAAAAAAGAAGACTGTATGCCAATCTCAGTAGCCTAAATGCTTTAAATTATTGGGATCTTTTAAAAAATGGATGGATCTTTTGAAAATTAACAACAATCCTAGTGCAAGAGTAAGCAATGCAGAATCTGATAGACACCTTTAGATTTAGCAAAACCAGATCAAACCACACAACTGTATATGAACCAATGGCATTGTAAAACTTTTTTAATCAACCATTTCTCAAGGCACATTATTTTATTGACAAAAGTTCTGGGTTCAGCTAGTGGATATTATAGTTAAAAATGGCCCAATAGAAGTCCTAAACAACATGGCCAACCATGGGATATATTATTTAGTCAACTATAGAAGGACAAATTACGACATCTTCCTCTACCAGATTTTACTTCCATCTTAAATCACCCCCAACTCACAACTGTCTGTTTCTCTTTGTTACACTTATTTAGTCTTCTGCTAATGAATGGTTTATTTTATCCTTGAAGAATGACTGGATACAAGAAATGAAGTACAATTGCTCATATATGAATCTGGATATTGTAGTGAAGAGATCAAGTAAATGTGCTGTGTTAAGTCAGTTTGGCAGATACATTCACAAGTTGTTCAATTTAGGATCCACACTGTAAAATGGAGAAACTCAAATATTACGGATATGAAACAATGGGTGCCAAAGGAACACAGGGCACAGGAAAGAAAGAGGGCTAACAATTTTGGATTTCAACATCTGTGTAAAGCAGAAGAGTGAAATCAATAGGCGGCAACTCCCAATTTAAACTATTTGTCCTTTAAGGCCTATGATTCAGTCACTTGCTACCCTTCCTTCTAAGGATGGCTCATGATGAGGACTATTTTGGGGACCTCATCTCTAGAGCTCTGAACTGAGAGATCTTAAGATATTTTTCTCTCAGTATCTTCTGCCAGCAATAACAAATGTTTCTTCTTAAACAAGCTCATGATTCTGTTGTTGCTTAATTTAACTTGTTTATTGTTTGTTCTGGCTCTCTGTACTTTTTGTTTTTGACTAGCTTTTAGTCTAGTAATTTTGTTTTAATGATGGTATATTTTTATCCTTTTGGGCTTCCAGACAGAAGGCTGCTCGAATCCTTGTTCTTCCTCTGTAAGAATAAGCAACCAACGGCCTTCCACCGCCTGTCCACAGGGCAGGGAGCTGTGCATAGCCAACATTGCTGAATGGCATCTTTTCTGCCTTATTAATCATAATAAGGTTTTCTTACATTTCAGCCTGACGTTTGGAAAGAGATGCTTCTAACAGGACACCTAAAGGGCAGGTCAAAAAAAAAAGGCAGCTATAACCATGTGATCAAATCCCCGCCCCTTTTTAAAAATACACCCACACATTGTAGCACAGGTAAAAATGGGCGGGATTTCAATCACACAGTCATGGCTGCCATCCTGACTTTTCGAATCTCTCTGCAAGAGATGCCTCTGATATATAGCAAATTATTTGAAAGAATGCATTTGTGACACACACACCCCGCCGCCCGGGAATGACTGCTACATGGAACTGGTGAAATTGCCTGAATTTTTTGAAAACTAAGCTCTCTTCTAAAGCTCCTTCCATTTGCTATTTGCAAAAGTCTTTATACAGCAAAAGGGAATTGACAAAATACATGCCATAATCATCTCATTGATGAATTGCGTTTCATAGCATCCCTTTACAGTCCCGGGAAATTTATGGTTTGTTTTGCTCAAACATTTAAAAGGATTGCACCCTTACAGCCAGATGCTACTCACGTGAATTCACATTTACTGAGGGCCAATTTAGTGTAGTGATTCAAAGTATTAGGCTAAGAAAGGAGAGTGTTGGATTTTAGTTAGTAAAGTTCACTGGATGACTTCAGGCCAGTCACTCTCTCTGAACCCTGTCTAGCTCACAAGATTGTAGTGGTGGAAAACAAGAGATCTGGAAGTTTATGCAAATACAAATGCATACCAAATAAAACAATATGGCCCTCTCCCTGTTTTGTGAGCTGATTCAAACCAAAGGGCAAGAATTCACTTTACAAGACTCTAAATAACATTCGGAACTCTGAAATAACACAGGGCACAGCTTCCCAACCACTTCTTTTCCTTCCTCTGAGCCAGATCCTCCCACCCAGCTTCATTCTACGTCTGTGGAAGCCAAGTTCTTCATTCTACTTTTGCTAGAAAAAATGGTACCGCACATCTTTTCGTTCCCTTGTGGCCAGATTTTGTGGTAGGTTTTTGTGATTTCTCATGGGTGTACCAGTGGGGAAAAAAAAAGACAAGATGGTGACAAGGGGATTGTCTCTTCATTGAATCCTCTGCAAGTGGTAAAAAGGAATTGTTCAAAAAAGAGCCTTGGTGGCTCAGGCTGTAAATGCCTGCTCTTAAGATCCAGCTGTCTACAATTACTGTAGGCTCGAATCCCACCAGGCTCAAGGTTGACTCAGCCTTCCATCCTCTCGGGGTAGGTAAATTGAGGACCCAGGATTGTTGGGGGCAATTAGCTGACCTTGTAAAAATGCCGCTTAGTAATAAGCAGGCATATACAATGGAATGAAGGCTATTGCTGAGCACGTTGGGTTGTATCCCAAAATTGTAAGGAGTGTTCGGAGAAGGGCGGCATATAAATGTAATTTAAAAAAAAAAAAAAAAGCTTCATCTGGATGCAACGGGGATCTGGGTTAGCCAGGTTCAGCAACTTGGTTTAGGAAGGGAAATCTGGGGCATAATATGTCATTTAAATTCTAAGGCTTTAGGGAGGAGTGGGGAGCGTAGCTTTTCAAACAAAAGATCCTTTCCTTGTAGCCCAAGCTTCTGAAACTGAATAACTACTTTCCCATCCTATCTGTACTACCATTCAGGCTCTAAACAAACGACTAGCATCCATGTAGCTAACACCATCACCAGCACTCACCGTGCCAATTATCCAAAGGTTATCTCTCTCTGCAGTCATCTCTGCAGTATCTCTTAACAGCTGTGCTGACACAGTGCAGAACATTATTGACAATTGAACACCAAGGAAAAAAAAGGTTGGTCCTATTTTTTGTTGTTGTAATAGGACAACAGAAGACCAAAAATTGGGAGGCAAATTAATATCTTCCCAAAACATGACTCAGGTTCTAAAGTGTCAGTCGAAGTTATTTTGTGGACACTGCTATTCTTCTTCCTCCTTTTCATCGTGTTTTGCAGCCCAAAAGAGATTCACAGGCACGGCAAAAAGGCAAAGTGGTACAATAATTAGTAACAGAGCACATAATTAAGGAGTGACAGTGTGTTCCAATGCTTTTTATAGTTGCTTTATAATGGTCAGTCTCCACATTTTTTTCAATATGCCGATGAAATCTATTAATACCTCTTGCATAGTACAGCTAGAAATAATCATATCTGGCTGAAGATATCTAGCTAAACCCGGATCACCCAAACATCAGCTTGGTATTTGAGAAGGCAACAATTGATGCTTGTATTGGAGGGTGGAGAATGTTACGAAAGAGCAAGAACATGGATAAATAATTAAGGTGGTTTTTTTTTAAAGCTTTGCTTTACCCTGGTGACTTTGGAGGATTTGTGGTTTTATCATTGGTTTTATGGACCAACTGGAGCAGGCTTTTGCATATGGGGTTCTATTGCAGTTATGCAATAGATCATGAACAAAAAAAACCTCCCTTTTTAATTGCAAGGCTAGCATTGATGGGAAAGTTTATGCACCATACCCCAACTTATTGAACATGCTAATATACCATGAGCTCAGGGGTGGGATTCTACCAGTTCGCACCTATTCTCTAGAACCGGTTGTTAACATTCTAAGCAGTTCAGAGAACCGGTTGTTAGAAGAAACTATTGGCCTAATCCTGTAAGGAAGGCAGGAAGGAAACATTCTGGTGTTGCTTACAGAAACTGCCTCTCTGTTAACAGTTATTACATTCTTGGTAGGACTAGACTTCCTGTCTCAGGAACGTCTCTGGAGTTTTTGCCCCTCCTTTGCTGGTACTTTGCTTGTGGGGAGTGATCATTCAAAGTTACAATGACACTGAAAAAAAGTGACTTATGACCATTTTTCACACTTATGACTGTTGCAGCATCCCCACAGTCATGAGAGGCCACGCGAGGAGATGTGTGCCTCGATGTGAGTGATATTGAGTTGGCCACACCCAGCCAATAACATGACCACCAAGCCATGTCCACCCAGTCACATGACCACCAAGCCATGCCCACCACCTAAGCCATGCCCACAGAACCGGTTGTTAAAAATTTTGAATTCCACCCCTGCATGAGCTACAGATACCATCATTTTTATGCAAGAGCTCCCTGATACCTGAAAATTATTTAAAGGGTCCCACCAGTGGTGACACAAACCCCAGAATTCCCCAGCCATCCAGGCATCTAGAGTTTTATAATGTAATACTATGTAAATAAATATATTTTAAAATGTGGCACTGGGTCAGGAACACAGGATGCTTAAGCTTGTTTATGGGACTATACGAGGTCCTGCCAAGTTAAAACAAGAACAAGGCTTTACTTTTAGTGCCATCCCTGACAGGTCCTCTCTGCATCTACACGTTGAGGGATCCAGTTTGCAAAGGAATTGATCAGATGCCCAAATCCCTTGGCTCCGAAATCACATACTTCTTTATGAATGACTGTGTTCAACACATGAATGATGAATACTACGAGTGCCAGAAAAAAGAAAAGAGGCATTGTAGCTCCCAGAGATCCAGAAGCCAAGCCAAGAGATAGAAAGAAAAGAGGCTAACAACTCAATACTTATCTCAGCCAACTTAAACAAAGCAACTGTATAACAGAAAAGGAATGGTGGAAAATGAGAAAACACCATCCCGGTGAGATTTTATGGACTCCCCAAGATACACAAACTAGGGGTCCCTCTCAGACCTATTGTAGTGCTAGGGGATATTCCTACCTACAACTTGGATAAATGGCTGGCACAATAATTAAGCTTCCCGACTTCATCCTCAAACACCACAGCCACATCATCCACATAATTTCTGACACAGCTACGAGGCTTAAACATGGCTCCTTATGAGATCATGGTCTCTTTTGAAGTAGTGATCCTATTTACATCCATCTCTCCCCATTTAGCATCATCATCATCTTTTAATGACCCCCCATAATCCCTTGTGGTATGGAATCTGGACAACTGAATGGAGCTGAGTGATTAGTGGTTGGATGCCCTTCCTGTTGCCACTGCAGAGTTATATTCAGCAGATATATTCTCATTGTGCTCAGAAAGAAAATATCGGCCTCTACATAAGATTGAACTCACAGCCTCCTGATTGTGAGGCAAGAACTCCATCACTAGGTCGTCACCACTCCCCTCCCCACTTAGCACACAAAGTGATAAACAGAAAACTAGAAGATTACAACACAGATCAAAACAACCTAACCAGGACACAAATCATGAATCTGCTCCCTTTAAACTTCTTCATGTTTAAAAGGGAAATGGGCAAATAAAAGGATACCCATGGGACCCTCAATATCAGGAGTTATTGAGAAACAGTCCCATATAAACTGGAACATGGTACTTTTAAAACACCTAAAGTTTGGTACCACTACATGGATGACACATTTGTGGTTATCAAAGAAATGCACTGGAAGACTTTTATACCCTATTAAATTCCATGTTCCTGGACATACAATTCACAGTGGAGGAAGAAACACATGCTTAGATAATGCTTATCAACAGATGGGAAGATGGAAGCCTAGGAACAATGGTATATTGCAAGGCTATCAACCCTCTAGGCATTCTGGATTTCAACGGTAACCGTCCACTGTCACATAAAAAGAGCTGCATCAGAACACTGTATGGCGGGGTGAGAACCCACTGTAGTACCCAGGAAGTAAAACATCTGGGGAGTAGGTACCTACATGAACAATTTAGGCAAAATAGGTGTCCACAAGCATTTATCACAAGATGTCAGCACAATATGCTAGGGAGAGAAACAAAGAAAGAAGTCATAAGACCTACTATGCGGCACACCCTGCCAGTACCATATATTAAAAACATTTCAGAAACAGTAGAATCCAACTTCTGAGATCTACAAGTGGGCATCATCCACCATCCAGAGGCTACCAAATGAGGACAAATCATGCACTACAAAGATGGTTTAGAGCTGGAGAAACTTTGAAATGTAATTTACCAGATTCCCCCCACCCCCGGATTGACCTTGCAACTACCGTGTTTCCCCGAAAATAAGACCTACCCCGAAAGTAAGACCTAGCACTATTTTCTAAACCTGCCCTAATATAAGACCTACCCCGAAAATAAGACCTAGTGTAAATCTCCAGTTCCAGGAAGACTTTTCAGGGAGCAACCGTGCACCAAAAACACCCCCTACACACTCACACCCACTATTTGGCACCATAAATATATAAGACCTACCCTGAAAATAAGACCTAGTGTGTTTTTGGGAGCCAAAAAAAATATAAGACAGTGTCTTATTTTCGGGGAAACACGGTATGTGGGACAGAGAGGAAGCTCATTACCAGACTGCAAGAACACAAGTGATTGATAGCCTCACATTCCATGCATTCAATTTTGCAGCTACTACAATTGTTGGCCAAGTGGGGACAAAAATAGCCAGAGAAATCATTGAACCCTGGGAAACAGGCCTTTATCAGTCAATAGGGCATAGCATCACAAGAAACAACAATTAAGAACTTAATAGTCAGCCATCAACATCTTAATAAACAACTAAAAACTACACACAACCATGAACCATATAAATACAACACACAGAACAGCCCAGTGCATATATTCTGGAGAGAGAGAAAATCCCTGATGATGGGCCCTAACACAAGCTTGAAAGCTTGGAAAAATAAACCGTTGGTCCTAGTGACTGACACAAATTGGATCCTGCAACATTATCCTAGGGTTCATAAAGGGCCTTTGTTCACATGAATTCTTTCTCCTGCAATGGAACTCTGGATGGGGGAACTCTGAGCAACAACTTCTAGTTCTCTCTCCTCCCCATAGTAAAACAGAAATGAAGACAACAAAAAGGGCCCTTCTGATTCAGGGAAGCTAAGGTCCCTATTTCCATAACCTCTTGGGGTTTTGATTATTGTTACTATAGAATAACAATCTGGCCCTCCCATCACTCTGGGAAATGGAGAGGATAGTGTGATTTTCTAGTGCTTTGCAACAGTGTGCAAAGTGTTTGTAATAATTTTTAAAAAGCAAATACTTTTGGGCAAATCCTACAGTTGCTTGACTTTCTTCTACCGATTCAGCCCCAAATATGCCACTATTCTCCTGCTTCTTATCACCAACGGTGGGATTCTGAAGCTGTCATGCCCCTGGTGGAGACTGACTCTGAGGGAGAGGAGGAACAGCCGACAGGGAGTGGAAGTGTGGCTCCTGAGATTGTGGAGTAGGCTGGGGAAGGGCAGACGCCGGCTGAGCAGTCAGAGGAGGACCCAGGCCCATCCCTTATCTATCCTAGGCCACGCAGGGAGGATAAGGGAGAGACGTGGGGGAGGAAAGGGCCTTGATCCTCTTCATGGGCTGCAGGTGTGACAACTGCATAAGAGTTTGAACCTGCGTACTGACGAACGCTGGAAACAAATCATGTAAATATCTTTAGTTTATAGTTCCTCTCTGAGTTTGGCATCCTTCCCAGTGTGTGTTTTCTGTGGACATCCTCTAGCCCTTATCTTGCCTGGTTTGTGTTGCTTTTTTCCTTCTTCATGTAACTGTTTGTGTAGGAGTGTTTTTTCCATCCAAGTTATTCAGAGCTTGGAAGTAAACTGAAGGAATAAAAGGGGCTTCACCTGTTTTCTGTGACTGTGTTTGTTTTGTATCACACCCTGGGTCACCACAGAAGCTATTTTGTATACCATGATTTTCCCAAGCAACACATGCTTTGTAGGAACCAAGGACCAAGACATGCATGCTAAACCAACCATGATGGCAACTGCTGCAACTGTATGAATAGAAGCTGGCTGATGATGGCCTTTTTCCATGCTTAGCTTGCACATCTGCCCCTAAATCCTTCTTTTATCCCATGTTCACTCATATGATGTAATGTCATTCTTGTACTGCGAGAATGAAATAGCATGGAAAGCAACTACACCAAAAGACAGAAATCTAGCTCAGATGTCAACTAATTGCTGGAGTCTGGATCACTAAAGGAAGAAATAGCATAAACCAAAATAAAAATGTTCTTCTCGGCTCACAATGAAAACAGCTGCAGAAATATAAATAACATCTTTATGTGTAACTTCTTCAGTTTTTCTACTAATCATATGAAACCATTCACTTTTGAAGAAAATTCTCAAAGATGGTAGAGTTGCTCAAAAGAGCTTCTATCCAGTCAAAGTAATGCTGCTAAAATAAAGAATGAATTCACTGGGATAGCAAAACTTTGATCCAAATGTAACATAAGTGTTTGATCTTTTTATGGGATCAAAGCCACATTCTATTCTCCCCAGACTTGTCACTTTACAATAATCACAGCCACTTGTCTCATTAAAGGAAGTTTCAGTGAGGATAGTAATAATAATTTGTTTGCACAGGAGCTTTAGTATTTTTTTTTTGCAATACTCTGTAGATATGTAATAAATCAGTTTATCAACAGTGACTTTATTTTCCTCATTACACCAACCTAGGATTCAAGTGATTTTTTTTCTTACAGTCTCGCTAGAAGAAATTCTGAAAATAGGCCCTTCTTCCTAAAACCAAGGTACAGCATTACTTACCCTGTAGTAATCTGTGCTATATACATCTCTTGACATCCCAAAATCTCCAATCTTCACCAGCAGGTTCTCCCCAACCAGGCAGTTCCGAGTAGCCAAGTCACGATGCACAAAGTGCTGTGATGCTAAGTAAACCATACCAGCTGCAATCTGCTGGGCAATATGTAGCATCTGGGATTGGGTTAGTTCAGCTAAACGACTCCCTTCGGCCATCAGAACTGCATCAGGTCCATGCGCCCTGCGTGGAACACAGAAGAAATGTAGGAGATCTAATTTGGAACCTTTCCAAATGATGGTCTTACAGAAGAAAACAGGAGGCTGGGAAAGAGGCATGATGGAAGCATCAAGGCCAGGATTCATCAGCTGGGCCACTTACTGTCCCTCAGTCCAGCCAGGTTTGCTACTGTGAGGGAAAATAAAAGGAGAGACAACTTTATATGCCACTTTGAGCTCCTGAACAAAAGCTAGGATGCAAATCTAGGAAACAAACAAATAATAAGACTTTGAACAGTATTGGCTAGTTATAGATCAGGGGTGGGCAACTATGGCAATTTTATGACCTGTAGACTTCAACTCCCAGAATTCCTGAGCTAGCTACCTCAGGAATTCTGGGAATTGAAGTCCACAGGTCATAAAGTTGCTATAATTGCCCATCCCTGATCTAGATACAGAAAGCTACCTATAGATTCCATATGTGGAAGAAAAATGACCTATAAATATTTTGTTACTGTTGCCAGTTATTGCTTTTTGAAGCTTTATTTAGAGGCATAGATTTAAGGTACCATCGTTTTATTTAAATTGCAGTGAAGGAAGTTCTGCTCTGTGATATAACACATTGAAATTCACACTTGTGAATTTCCTTTGCTTTCACTCATAATTCAAACGTAATAAAGCAAACCACAGGACAACAATAGGGTAGCTCTGTATTGTATATCATTCTAGTTTGGCCAAGTGGTTCAACTGAGTCCAGTTTGGTCTAGTGATTAAGGCACCAGGCTAGAAAACAGGAGCTCATGAGTTCAATCTCCCCTTAGCCATGAAAGCCAGCTGAATGACTTTGGGCTACCCCACAGGGTTGTTGTTGTGGAGAAAATAGAAGGAAGGAACGTGTGTTGGGTATTTTTGTTGCTTTAAATTTTGTAAAACTAATGAAGGATACAAATATATTTTAAAAATAGTGCTATCACTGCTAATAGACTATTGTCTGAAGGAACAATAACTGTCCCTGTCTAGGAAGCATGTGCTCAATAATACGATTCTTCTTTTTTCCTAGATGTGAAGTCAAAATTAGAAAGAAAAATGAGAAGAAAACGTATCCTCTCTGATCTTCCTACTCTAACCTTGTGCACTTTGTGCAGGTGGTACACTTGCCTTCATATTTATTTTGGGAGAAGTCTAGAAGTCTACATACTCTAAATACAGCTGTGTTCAAAAAATACAAATGCATCAACTGGGAGCAATTTATAAGTTCAAATAGAGTTGTAGACATTCAGTTTACTTTCTGTATTATTGCATGTGCAGGCATTGTACATTCATAAGAAGGAAAGAAACACAGCAGTATGTATGTGTACGTATGCACGCACGCACCCACACACACATACAGGACATTGCTTGTTTATAAAAACAAATGCTGAAGTGCAAAGGATGGAGCAGCTTTCAATGGTGACAACCCACTTCTGAAAACGTTGTTCTAGCTATCTATCTCCTTATTTATATTTGCCAAGGAACATGAGAATAACCACCAAGCTTCTTCCAGGCTATTAAGAGTTAGTAGGATATTTTGGAGGGGCGTGTTGAGAAGATCTCATGGTATGTCAGCAAATCTAAGTTTTTGCAACCTCTGCTTGTGATACATAACACTATGAAATGCTTAAACCAGAGCTCTAAGCAGAGGCTGCGTCCCTGGTAATTAACAGCAAACAACATTCAGAAGCAAAGAAGTGCACCTTAAATGAGCTGCAATAGGTAAACAACAGTTTTGCTGACACTTCTGGGTTTTGGCAGCATACCATAGTGAACAATGGCTCTGCACTTATAACTGCAGCATGCATTTAACAATTGTGGCATTTACACTTACAACCATTGATTTCTCTTAACCAGCGCCACAAGAAGCATTGTAAAATTGGGTCAGTCTTTTGACAACTGTTACAACTTGTGACAGTGATAAAGAGGTTCCATAATGGTCATAACTCAGGTACTATCTGTACACTCTTTATTTACATATTGAAAATGAATTGACTTGATTTCTCAGTAAAGCACAAACAATTTTCCTTTTCCTGCTATTAAGCCACTTCCTCACCCTGTTCCGAACATATTTGTTTTTTTTTTAAACAAGTCATTGTACCTTTCTGCTATTTCCATTTAATACTGATCAAAGACATCTATACTATACACCCCGAATCAAATACCTTCCTTTTCCTGCTTATGCAAGAATCACTCAATCCCAACACTTCATTTTCATGCTGCTTTTTAGGGACTTGTTCTGTTTCTTCTTCCTCAATATAATGTGAGATTTCAAAATGTGCCATATCATTACTGGATGATGCGCTTGCTATTTCTATTTCTGAGCTATAGAGCTGTGAATCAAATCTTTTCAGATGGTAGAAGTGTAGATCAAGGTTGCTCAAATTAAAGACCATGAAGTACATGCACTTCAGAGCCACTCCATACTTTGAAGCTCAAAGAACAGTGTGCTGAAAATCAGATACAGTCATATTCTTGCCTGTGACCAAATATTTGGAGTGTAAAATGGAACATAACTGAAGACTTCCAAGGAGCTGAAATACCACCAGCTTTTAACAGGGCTCTATGGTCTAGCCATATTGTTCTTCTGCCCCATTCTTATCCCTCCCCGCATAAGTCAAGTCTATCCATCTCAATTCAATATAATTTCCTGCAGTCATATATCAAGACTATCCAAGAATGAGAATCCCTTCCGATATCCTCCTGCCACCATGACCAACTTGGTCAGTTTAGAATAACCCCAAAAGATACAAATTCTGATTGTGTCACTTCTAGATTTGTACTGCTTCATCTCTTCTAGAACCGGATTTACTTTTGTCAGTGATTGCTGTCTGCCTGTCTCTGTCTGACTGTGTGTGTGTGTCTACAAATTGTGAGATCATTTTCTTTCTCAGTGGCCTTGGGGGGCGCTGCAGGGTAAGAAATAAATGTGCTTCCAAAGCATGATGACATGCAAATAGTCTCCCCTTATCATAAGTAGTGTCAAATGAAAGAAGAATGCTAAAATTTAATTTCGCTTAAGAGAGTCTTTTTTTCACTGAACCCATTCTGGATGCTACAGATGACGAATAACAAACTTTTCAAAAAAGAAGATATATTACTGTCAGATTGCTTCAGCTCGAAGTGCAACAGGTAGAAGGCAAGCCACTACCATAATATATAAATGAATGGGTTCTTGAGTTGCTATTAAAGCAATGTAATTATAACTAATGTTTAATGCATGCATTCAATTGTGGGAGGCTGTCTCTTTCCACTAATTTCCAAGTCATGCATTAGAAGCAAATCTCTATCAGTAGGCTGGTTTTCCAAACCTTCTAAGACTGATGAGTATCTTTATAAGCAAGCAAATAACAGATATATGTATATCCCAGAGCTTGCCATCCAGGGAGCCTATTTATTTATTCTGCAAAATAAAGCAAGAAGGCACTCCTTGCTTGTGGTTAGTGGTATTTCTCACTAAGAATTTTCTTAGGCAAAACAGTTTGTGGTACCATGTAATACCAGTCTTCACTTACCAATTGCACCAATAACAGATCGATAAAAAGATGGAAAGAAAAATACTGAGACAAAACAATGTAAAAACAAAGAAAATCAGGCTTATTTGGGGGGGGAAGGAAAATTAATAGGAGGTGAATGAAAATGACTTGACAGTATTGCTACAACAGGATTGTTCTTATCTGCTTGCTCACAATTTCAGTCTAACCACCTGCAGTACATGGAGCTTTTTTATGTCTGTGTACAAACCGTCTAACAAAAATTGGGCAATTGTTCAGACTTTAGTGCAGGGATGGGCAATCTGTGGAAACTGGACAGTCTGTGGACTTCAGCTCCCAGAATTCCTGAGCCAGCCATGAGAGTTGAAGTCCCAAAGTTATAAAATTGACATAGTTTCCCAATCCTGCTTTATTGAAAACTACCTTTTTAAAAAAATCATGAAAATGGAGAGAACAATTCAAATATCATTAGGAAGTCAGCATAGAAGCTGCTGCTCGATCACCGTTTTAGTTACCTCTTTTGTGGAAATTAAACTGATGAATACTAGAGAAAACAACAACAACCCTGAGTTATCCCCCAAATATCCTATTTCTTAATTCAAGACTTTATTCCAAATATATTTATCTACAACATTTTATTGAACAAAATTCTATGTTACAAATATTTCATAAAGAAACATTATATGAAATAAGAGACTTAGCAGTTATACCAGGACAGATGATTCACTCCTTCAGCTAAGCTACACTTTGGTGATGTGAATAACCCAGCTGAGTTCACACAACAACTACTAAATCCTAAAATGTTGCTTGCGAATCAAATTGGTTAGATATATAGAACATGCTAGTCCAATCCAAATAAATTGTACTACAACTACTAGTACAACTGTACCAATTCTCAGTAGCAATTATCCGGCTTATTAAGGCAAAACTACTTATCCTAATTAGGAACACCTAGTTTTGAACATGAACTTTATACATATACAATGATGATGACATGTCTACCATTTCACTTGGCCTCTCCTTTACAGAGGCATTCTTCTTTCAGAACAAGACTAGACAGTTTTATTTGTTTGTTTTTCCTTATTTGAAACTTTTGTTTTTCCTCAGGGGAATGCTGTGCATGCATTAATAAACAATAGGTGTTCATTTTAATAAAAAATGCATTTTGGCATTTGATTCAAAATTCTAATTCTATAAATGTACTAATCTTTAGGACTTTTAATGAGTGTAAATACGTGAAGCCATTTTTAATGTAAGCCTGGGTTTTTTTCCCTGAAGCAAAATTCAGAGTACTTGGTTTGAAAGATTTTTGTTTGTGAAATGAGGTATAATGTGTTTGGGTATGCACTATAAAAGTGGTATGTAGTCTATTTTTTACCCAATCTAAATTATGATATATAATAAAATATTATTTATTTATAAAAACGAAAAATACTGTTCAGATTTTTTTGCCTTAGAAAATAAAAGCTTTGTAGTAGACACCTATAGATATTGCTACTAGAAAATGCTTTATTGACACATTTAAACATGTCAATCATGAAACCTGAATTATAATACTATTTTCAAGTAATGACACATTCTGTTCACATATTTGAATTGTGGTTTATGAATATATGTATATATTTTTATTTTGATAACCTAACTACCATTCATTTTTAATCATTAGGACCTGGCCAATTTTTTTCATAATGCTTTTCAGAATAAGTAGAAAGTAAGTTAAGTCAGTTCAGAGAACATAAGATATAGACAACGTTGAAGGACAGATTCTCCCAGAGAATCACAATGGGAAGTAATACCTGGCCACAAATGTGCAATATGCAATATTTATGGAGAAAAAATAGACGTTCTTATAATAATTGAAGACTTCTATTACTCTGATAGAGCTTAGGCTGTGACAAAGAAACCAGTGATTAAGTGATTAACCTTAGCACAATTGGGCATAAAACCAGCCAAAGGGAGGCAACCCTAGACTTAATCCTAAAGTATGTCCATGATCTTGTGTGAGTGATTACTACTGCAGAATCTATTGGGAACACGGACTATAATATTATATTTAGCATGCACTCAGCTGAGGAATTGCCTGTGGGATCCAACACATTTGAGTACAAAAGGGGTTATTTATCAAAGTGAAGGGATGGATGAAAAACAGAAGGCCAAAGAGAAATTATTTAAAACCTTAATAACTGAAGCCCAACTAAGTACATTAACAATGTAAAAAAAAGACCACCAAGCCCAAGAGGCCAGTATGGCTTTGGAATAGTGTCCAGGTAACTATAAGATGTAATGAATGAAAAGTCTGTCATAATTTAAGCTGAAGGTTTCCTGATTCAGTCATGGCAGTCTCTAGGGAGCCATTCTCATCTTCACTTCTTAGCCAAGGGAACCAGTATTGTCTGAAGACACTTTCATTTTCTTATGGCCAGCATGAATATACATGGAGGCCCACAGAATGCTGTTAATTTTCCATAAAAATGGTACCTATTTATCTACTCACATTTGCATGCTTTCAAACTACTTGGTTGGCAGGAGATGGGAGAAATAATGGGAGCTCACCCATTATGCACTCAGGTCTTGAACCAGAGGTGGTATTCAGCAGGTTCTGACTAGTTCTGGAGAACCAGTAGCAGAAATTTTGAGTAGTTCTGAGGATCAGCAAATACCACCTCTGACTGCCCTGCCATGCCCACCAAGTCACCCTCACACAACCGGTAGTAAAAAAATTTGAATCCTACCACTGTCTTGAACCCATGTTTGTCAGCTTTCCAGCAGATAAGCTCAGCGTCTTTAACCGCTGAGCCATCCTGCCCCCCTCCTGTCATAATTGAGAGTACAAAAAGGAGAATAAGCTTTGCTAAATAATGCGGCGGGGGGGGGGGGAAGAAAAAAACAAAAACAAAAATGGAATAGTAAGAACTTTATATGTATAAAAAAAGTATTAGAAGCAGGAAAGACATTCAAAGCAACTGATGCATTAGATGACAAAGAAGCCAAAACATTCAACATTCTTGTATGTTTTTTTAAAGTTATTCATCAAAGGCTGTTGAGTAAACTTAGCATCCATGAGATAAGAGGCCAGGTCTTTTAATAGATTGGTAACAAGTTAAAAGAGACTTGAAGACTTCTATTACTCTGATAGAGCTTAGGCTGTGACAAAGAAACCAGGAAATAAAGCAGCAGTTATCTCCGTGGAGGGAAGTACGAAGTAGAAGCCTTCAAAAGCCTTTATTGAGAATCTATTCAGCTTATTCAGAAATGATGTTAAACAGCAAACTGCCCAAGTATGGGGATGATAACATATCTGGGCTGATAAACAACAAAAGTAACACCAAAGCACACCATAACTATATTTTTAAATTGGATGAATGATCAACCAAATGACAAATGTAGTCCAATTTAAGTAACTGTGAGGTAATATATGTTTGGGGCATACAAGCCTTCCTCATATTGAATTTGATGTGGTCTAAGCATTGTAACTAACTGTGACAAAGATCTTCATTGTGAGGCAACTGTGTAAAATACAGCAAAAGATCATCAGGAAAGGTGTATATATATATATTTGTTTTCGTAGATTTTCACAGGTAAAGGTATGTAGGTCTTGGTGTATTCGGGTCTTGTCCCGTGTAAGATTGAGAGGTATTCTCAATCTTACACGGGACAAGACCCGAATACACCAAGACCTATATATATATATATATATATATATATACACATATACATACATATATATTTATATATGTATGTATATATATGTATGTATATGTATGTATGTATAAAATACCAGCATTGTACTGTAATCCCTATTTATGGGACAAAGCTTGATAGAAAGACAATTGAATGAGAACATATAAAATCATGCACAGGCTGGGGAAAATAGGTGGGATGATTTTTTCTGCCTTCCTCTCTCAAACATTAAGACCAAGGCCATGCAATAAAACTTGTTGGGTGATTTAAAACAGACAATAGGAAGCATTTCTCCATATACTGCATAATTAGCCTGTGGAATTCATTACCACACGGCACAGGGACATCTGGAAGGCCACTATGAGAAATAAAATGCTGGACTAAAGGATGGGCTTTTGGCCTGATCCAGCAAGACTATACTCACACATAGGAATGCATACCAATCAAATTATTCCATTTGGACCACAACTCAGCAATTTGGAAAATAGCCCAATTTCATCTTAGACCCATTGGAAAGCTATCCGGATTGATTGCAGGGCCAAATACAAATTAAGAGTTGGAAATGTGAATCTTTGAGCGCTCACTGACTTTCACGGAGAATTGACACATGACCATAATTGTTTACCTTTCTTTTGTTTTTTTTTATAGAGGTCTATTAAATGCGTATGTATGGCAGAATTTTACAAGAGGGAGAAGTCTACCAAGTTTCAGAAAGGAACTTGGACAAAATTAGATGAAATGTGAGAGGCACAGTTGCCCCTTCTGAGTGGATCAGAGCTGCCAAATTCAAGATGAATAGCTTGAGGGATTTTTCTTTAAGGCCCAACTTTTAAATGTGTTGTGCATTTGCAGGAACGTGAGATTTTGAAAAAGAAATGCATTTTCCAATGTGAACAACTGTCAGTTTTGAGTTTTGAGACTACGTCTTTCATATCTCACAGATTGTTTCATACACCTGGGATGGAAAGTTTGCAAAGACTACTAAGTGTTAACAAGAAAACAAAGAAGGTCTCCTTTCAGATGAACTTCACGGAAAAAGCTGCACTCATCCATGCCACTTATTTAGCAACAATATGAGCATTGTTTGCCATTGTCTTCTTCAACATATATTTTCCAGTATCCAGTTGGCTTATATCCCCAATATTCATTGGAGCTATATTTCTCATTGTCAGTCACAATACTCTCTTAGTTTCTGGGCCCAAGTAAGGCCAATCAGATACCACTGGTTCTATTATACAGGTAATCCTCAATTTACAACAGTTCATTTGAAATTATAAGCATTGAAAAAAGTGACTTATGACCATTTTTCATACTTATGACCACTGCAGCATCCCCACGATCATGTGATTTACATTCAGATACTTGACAATTAACTCACATTTATGACAGTTACAGTGTCCTGGACTCATGAGATCCCTTTTTTGCCACCTTCTGACCAGCAAAGTCAATGAGAAAACCAGATTCACTTAACAACTATGTTACTAATTTAAGAATTGCAGTGATTCACTTAACAAATGTGTTGAGAAAAGTCATAAAATGGAGCAAAACTCACTTAACAAATTTCTCACTTAGCAACATGAGTTTCATTGTAGTCGTACGTTGAGGACTATCTGTATATTTCAATGTCTCTTATCTGAAATACATGATTAGAGAACCTTAGTAAAATGATGTATTGTTTTTATTTTAATTGTAAAAATGGAAAAATCAGTTTCTCCACACCTTGATTTTTTTCTCCTTATCTCAGAGATATATTCCATTAAATATTGGTGAAATATAAGACTGAGAATACTGCTGTCCTTGTTAGCGGTGGCTTCTGGGAACTATAGTTCAGTAATATCTAGAGGGCCAAAGTTTCCTAGTCCTGCATATAAAATGCTTGGAGGAAAAAATACAGATTACTACAGAAACACTGCAGCAACTCTCCAAATCTCTAACTTAATACTGAAACTTCAGGGGTGTTCAGGTGAGTTCAGATCTGAACATAGAATGTGGAAAAAATTTAAAAAATATATCACAAATTCACCTGAGGAATTTGTTGAGATCTCCATGTTTCATGTATTCAAAGACCATGATGAGAGGATCTCCTTCCACACACACTCCATAAAACTTGACAATATGTTCATGCTGTAGGTTAGTCAGTAGTTCTGCTTCTCGATGGAAGTCTTTGCGGGCATTGTCACTGGCATCCTTCAGAGTCTACAAAGAAAGAAATCAAAAGTTGAAAGAAAGGTATTTATCTCCAAGATGCTTAACAACTTCTGTATCTTGTTGTCTTGTGGGGGAGGGGAATCATAAAATTGGAAGGAGTTAGCCCACAGAGATAAGGTGCTTTGATGTATCTATATACATCATACTATTGGTAGCTTCTTCACTAGAGACAAATTCCTTGTGTGCCTAATCACACTTGGCCAATGAAACCTTCTGTTCTGTTCTGTTCTGTTCTTGGGACTCTCAGTTCTGAATTCAGTGACTCTAATATCCAAGTTTCTGATCCATCTTTTAATTTGTTCCAACCTAATTTTGGAATATTGGGAAGAAATTATATCAATACTTCACACTCTGTCCATTCATCTGTCTGTCCATCAGCAAGGCAACTTTTTCAGACCTGTACAAGAAAGATTGTAAAATCGGGCAAAAATCACTTAAGTAATGTCTCACTTTACAACAGAAACTTAGGGCTCAAATAATTTCATAGGTTGAGGACAACCTGTACTGAATGAGATCACATTTGTTATTAAAGTAAGCCCAGAAGACTGACCTGAAAAAAAAAGCTTCATTTTTGTCATGGGCTACATCTCCCCACGTTATTGTTGTTCCTGTACTCAAATAATATTGTGAGATTTTGGGGGATACTGCAGTAAAATGTCAAGGCTCAGAGCTTTTGCTGAACGTTGTAATATTGCAAAGATGGAGATACATTTCTGAGGAACTACTGTCAAAATCGTATGTATATACAGGCAAAATGGTATTTATGCAGAAAGACAGTCCTAGTAGCCTGAATATACCCACCCTTATCTCTCCCAGGAGTGTTACAGCGATAACCATAAAACTTCATTTGGTAGAACATGTTGCATCTATAGTGCTATTAAGCCCTTGCTATGGAACCCCTAAGGAGCCCCACCGAGCTTTTGCTTTTGATCTCCAAGAAGCTGCTGAGTTCTATGATGGAACGGTTGCTGTGGTAACTATACACTGCCTTGTGAAACCGCCAAATGAACAATTTCTCTTAATCCAAGATAGGTTCCTTTTGTCTCAGAATTACTCTTGTGGGAACATTTTTATGACTTCCTCTAATGCTATTGTCCTCAGTGCAGTTCTCATAAGACTAGAAACTCAATAATAAAAAAAAAATTTTTCCCTTGCCATCTCCATCCCTCAGCACTTTCCAGATGTCTTCTGCAGAATTAAGAAGAATGCCTTGGGAAGGAGTACTTTTCAGTGACCACCACATCCTCCTATCTCCACAAATTTATTGAAAACTCTGAGGACAGGTTCCATGTACATGTTCTAATCCAGACAGCTGTGGGGTTGGCATAAAACTTTTCCTCAGATGAACATTGACTTTTCTTGAAATGGAATAGATGTTTTTGTTTGGATCATTGCCGTGTCTGGAAGAACATTTTATTTTCCTCATCTATTTTAGGAGTTTGTTCATTTGTTTATTTTATTTGTATCCTGCCTTTATAATTTTTAGAAATAACTCAAGGCGATGGGTCTATTTAATACTGCTTCCGCCTTCTATTTTCTCTACAACAGGGGTCTTCAAACTTGACAGCTTTAAGATTTGTGCACTTCAACTCCCAGAATTCCTCCTCCAGTCATGTTAGCTCAGGAATTCTGAGAGTTGAAGTCCACAAGTCTTAAACTTGCCAAGTTTGAAGACCCCTGCTCTACAACAACAACTCTGTGAGGTGGATTGGGCTGAGAGAGTGACTGGGCCAAGGTTACCCAGCCGGCTTTCATGACTAAGGCGGGACTTGAATTCACAGTCTCCCAGTCTCTAGCTTGGTGCCTTAACCACTAGACCAAACTGGCTCTCCTTAGCAAATATAGTGAACAGTTATTGTCTTCTTAAAATGTTTTTCAATTAACTTACCTAAAATGATCCTGAACTGTAAGTGTTCATTTATTTGTTGGTCCATCTACAGGATAACTCCCTAAACACTGAATAGAATTGGACCAAATTCTATAAGTGGCAGAAGCCAGGAAAAAGAAGAATATATTCAAAATTGGAGGCAAATCTGTTTATGGAGAAAACAATATTTTGGGCAATTTTCCCACATTACTGTCATTCTTTGTGAACCCAAAATAACATTGTAAGATTTTTGGAAATATTAGGATAAAGTAGAAAGGCTCAGAGCTTATGAAGGGCTTTGTAATCTTGCAAAGATAGAGATAATCCTTCTAGAAACAACTAAGTTATAGCTGTAGAAATGTTCCAGATAGAATTTCATTTATATACTGAAATTGATCCCAAGTATTTTGAATACTCATCCTTATCTCTCCTAACACCATAAAAAGATAAATATAAATTTTCATTTGAAGACATACAACTACCTTGATTTCTTTATCTTTACTAATATTTTTAAACAGCAAAATTCCAATGTTAGTGGCTTAAATGTTTTCAAAATATAAACATGGAAGCCCTTCAGAAATCAGGCAGAGAGCAATGTGTATTGATGACTAGAATTGGAGAAGAAATTGGTCAATTCCACTTGTTGACACAATTTGAATTAATTGCTGCTCCAAAATTTATAATAAACAAATTAGAATGTCAACACAATATGTTTTACTTTTTGCTTTGCAGTGTAGTACCTTGACCATTAAAAGTATCTAAAAATAACATAGAACATGGCATATAAAATACCTACCGGTATATTAGAGGAAATTGCTTGTAAAGAAATGCACATATTAAGAACAAAAATTCATAAGAATGCATGCTGCAAACAGATGCCAAATCAGGATAGACAATTTTTTGGTTAGGAAAAAAAATACTAATTTCATATCAAATGAAACAGGCAATTTTGACTATCTTTACAGAACTCTGCAATTTAGCCTGTTGTCAGTGTTTCCTCTTAGAATAAAATCACTCCATTTCTGGATAAAAGCAACGTAGCACAAGTCAACTTTCAAACAAGATAGAAAAATGCTATTTCCATTCAGCATAACCCCTCATCATATTGCTTTTAGAAGGCTTATGGAAAGCCAGCATGCCATTTAAATCACACTTAAGGCCTTCTGCACAGAAGCTCACTGGAAAGTGGGCACCTACAAATCAAACTTTCTACAAACAAATTGAAAGTAAAAATAAACCCGTTGCTCCCATCTTTCTCTTTCTCCTTTTCTATGGAGATTCTCAGTCTTCCAGTCATGGTTATCCCAAAGGTGCTGTTCAAAAGGCAACTGGACTTTTTTGGTAGTTTCTTTGCTTTCAATTACCTGAACAGCACCTTTGGGACCATCTCCTTCTCCTTTCAAAAAAGCTAACCTTGTTTCCCCAATGTGTGAGCGTGTGTATATTTATTTATCCTATTTCCATATAAGATCTTGGAATGCCTACTCTTTTCAAATTATTTATGGTTACAAGATCAGAATATCTGCTGAATTTTTCACTCTCCCCCTTTCCTTGCCAAGCACTTCATTTTCAGCTGTAGACTTCCCACAAGGCACAACGGTAGCTATTTCTTCACATGCATACAGTACACAATGCTGTTCTGGGTTGCTCAGCAACCAGTGAGGAGGCATGTCAAAGATCCAGTGAATGAAAAGAAAATGTGACAATGCTTGAACATTAACAAAGATATGTTCTGCTTGTTCTGCTATTCCTCAATTTCTTCTGAAATGAACATATCAGTCACAAAGTACTCTTAACTGGAGAAAATAGAAACCATTTTGCAAAACCGGTGGTCAGTGCAATTCTGCGCTTATTCTGGAGCTGGTCTCACAGTCTCCAGAACTCATCCTTATTGTACTTGTTTCTGGATTTCTTCTTGCATGAATTGTGCTTGTCTATTTCATCTTTTTATCACAGAGACAGCCATGGGGTTAGACAAACAAAGTGAGCCCAAATGAACGCTAGTCCTTAGCTTTGAAGTCAGATCCCCAGATCTGTCAAAAAGTGACTTATTTTGTGCATATTTGTTAAAAGTATGAAAGCAGTTGAGGAAGAGAATAAGGTTGCATACACTGGGGCTGCTCAATGCTTGCATTCTTCTGACAGAGTAAATCAAGGTTGGGCAACTATGGTCCCTTTACGACCTGTGGACTTCAACTTCCAGAAATCCTGAGCTAGCATGATTGGCTCAGAAATGCTGGGAGTTGAAGTCCACAGATTTTTTTTTTTTTTTATTTGCATTTATATGCTGCCCTTCTCCGGAGACTCAGGGCGGTTTACAATTGATTGATCGTAAAGAGGCCATAATTGCCTAACCCTGGAGTAAATAGAACTAGCTAAGAATACAGCTGTAACAAAACATAACTGAGAATCTCTGGAAAAAATTGGGGCTCTCATTTCACAAATAAGGTTTACAAACATCCTGCATTTATAGTTTGTATTAAATGTACAAAACTAAGACTGGGGCCACAGAGGTAGTCCATGACTTACAACCATTTGTTTAACAACTGTTACAAAGGTGCTGAAAAAAGTCCTGATCACAGCATTTTCGCTGTCACATGATTAAAATTTGGGCACTTGGGAACCAGCATGTATGTACAATGATTGCAACGTCCCGGAGTTACATGATTACCAATTACAACTTTCCCAAGGGGGCTTCCAACAAGCAATGTGGTTGCTTAATGGTCACATGATTTGCTTAATAGCTCAGCAAAAAAGGTTTTAAAAGTGGTTGCAATTCACTTAACAATTGCATCACTTAGTGACAGATGTTCTGGTCCCTATTACGGTCATGAGTCAAGGACTATCCGCAGATGCAATGCAATGGGATTCATTGCAGAGCTCATCAAGATTTGCCACAGGGGCCCAAAATATTTTCTGTTTATGGCTTCACCTTTTCTCTGTGGGGTGTGTTGGATCGGTAGGGCCAGGACAAAAAATTTAACCAGATTGCATTTGTTTGCATGCATCATTAACATTGCACTGAATTTATTCAACACAAGCTGCAGGAAGACTTTATATATCTAATACCACGTTTCCCCGAAAATAAGACACTGTCTTATATTTTTTTTGGCTCCCAAAAACACACTAGGTCTTATTTTCGGGGTAGGTCTTATATATTTATGGTGCCAAATAGTGGGTGTGAGTGTGTAGGGGGGGGTGTTTCGCGGGTGCATGGTTGCTCCCTGAAAAGTCTTCCTGGAACTGGAGATTTACACTAGGTCTTATTTTCGGGGTAGGTCTTATATTAGGGCAGGTTTAGAAAATAGTGCTAGGTCTTACTTTCGGGGTAGGTCTTATTTTCGGGGAAACACGGTAGTTTGTCATTTCATCACAATAACTGTTACAGTTACTAGCAGTTCTTAGAGAAACTTGTGGGGCACCAGCATCCAAAATGGTGCAGAGTTTTGTGTAACTCTTGGATTACGGATTATAGGTCTCTGCCTCAAAACAACAGCAATTAATATAACTTTGTAAATACACAGACAAAGGAGTAAGTGTTACTGTTGAAACCCAAATGCTTTTGTGGATCAATCTAACCAATAGTGGGAGTAATATTCTCAGAAAGAAATAGCTTATTCTGGAGAAACAGAAATGACTGATGTATAACACAAGTCTGTAGGATGTATATATATATATTTTACCTTTACAGCAACCAAGATCTTATCCTGCTCAGGACATAGGTTATAGCATTCAGCCAAGAAGACTTTGCCAAAAGCTCCTTCTCCCAGCTCCCTCTTGAGGACGATATTGTGGCGCTTGATATGCTGGACAACTGTAATATAAAAAATAAAAATGAGGATCACTCATCCATCCGTTTCTAGTTAGTTTGTTAACAGTGGAAGCTTACAGCACATTGAATGAAATTTGCTATGAGGGTTTGCCAAGACCTATTGTGATAGAAAGTGAGATCTCTAGGTTTTGCCCTTTCTCATGATTAAAAATATTATGATAAAATAAAAAGGCTCAGAGTTTATACTAAGCTTTGCAGTATTGCAAAGATAGAGATAATCTTCTACAAACAAATAAGTTGCGGCTGTAAATATGTTCCAGATAAAATTGCGTTTATATACTGAAAATGATCCCAAGTATTTTGAATACTCATCCTTCTCTCTCCTAGCACCATAAAAAATAAACATAAATTTTCATTTGATTACAAGTACCTTGATTTCTTTATCTTTATTGATATGTTGAAACATCAAAATTGTAATGTTAGTAGCTTGAATGCTTTCAAAATGAAAAGATGAAAACTCTTCAGAAATCAGGCCAAGTAGAGAGCAATGTATATTAATGACTAGAATTGGAGAAGAAATTGGTTGGTTCCTGATACAATATGAATTAATTTTTGCTCCCACAATTGATAACAGACAAATTAGAAGGCCAACACAATGGTCTTTTAACTTTTGACCAATAAACGTATCTAAAAATAGCATAGAAGGTGACATATGAAAATATCTATATTATGGGAAATTGCTTGCAAAGAAATGCACATATTGAGAACAAATATGCATAAGAATGTATGCTGCAAACAGATGCCAAATCAGGATAGAAACTTTGGGGGTTAGAAAAAAAATACTAATTTCATATCAAATGTAACAGGCAATTTTGTTCATCTTTACAGAAGTCTGCAATTTAGCCTGTTGCCAGTGTGACACATTAGCTGGAATTCCTGCTTCCTGCTCCAAAATAGGCTGCATTCAAAAAAATTGTAGTATGGCATTAGTATTATCATTATTTTCTTTATTCTCCCTTCTCATTAGTAGTAGTAGTAGTAGTAGTAGTAGTAGGTTGATGATGATGATTATTGCTTTGCATGTACACTGAGAGCTTCTGCACTGGGGATAAATTCCTTGTGTTTCTGATCACACTTGGCCAAATAAAGTACTCATTCATTCATTCATTCATTCATTCATTCATTCATTCAATTTCTTACAGATCCCTGGCCATCTTTTTATTAACAGATAATCAGAGTTGGACGGGACCTTATAGGTCATCTAGTCCAACCCCTCGCCCATGCGGGAGACCCTACACCATTTCTGACAAATGGCCGTCCAATCTCTTCTTGAAAGTCTCAAGTGATGATGCTCCCATAATTTCCGAGGGCAAACTGTTCATTGGTTGATTGTTCTCACTGTCAGAAAGTTTCTCCTTATTTCCAGGTTAAATCTCTCCTTGTTCAGTTTCTATCCATTATTCCTTGTCTGGCCTACAGGCACTTTAGAAAATAGCTTGACCTCTTCCTCTCTGTGGCAGCCCCTCAAATATTGGAACACTGTTATCATGTCTCCTCTGGTCCTTCTCTTCACTAGACTAGCCATGCCCAGTTCCTGTAACCGCTCTTCATATGTTTTAGTCTCCAGTCCCCTAATCATCCTGGTTGCTCTTTTCTGTACTTTTTCTAGAGTCTCAACATCTTTTTTATAATGAGGTGACCAAAACTGGATGCAGTACTCTAGGTGTGGTCTTACTAATGCTTTATAGAGTGGTATTAGTACCTCAATTTGTAATCACACATATGATATAGTCACTAGTCACATTACTGGAGTATAACCTTATTTATACATTACTGATACATTACTTAATTAACATTACTGGAGTATAACCTTATAATCTTTCCAGGTAATTTGCTTTATTTCCTTAATATTGTACTGATATTTAATGGAACTTTGCCAGCCCTGTGCAGATTGAGTCTTTCTGAACTCCTTGGGTGGTCAGGGAAGGAGATTCCACAGAGATGAAGGTGAATTAATTGGAAATCTTGCAGAGGTCCTAAACATGTGCTACAATCTGGGTCATGCTGGGTTAGGAAAACTGTCACAGAAAGACAGTTATTTCCTATCTGCCAAGGACAGCATGCATTGTATGTTGTTTTTTACTCAGACTTTAATTTGTGTTTCTTCAAAAGCAAATCAAAATGGCCACGAACCATAAAAATAATAAACAGCACAACATCAATCACTAACATATATTCCTCCACTGTAAAACAAACCTCCCCAATTATTCAATCAAAGCAAAGAATGCCAAAGCAATAGTTAAAAAATAAATTTAACTGGGAAATTCAAACTTACAACACAGGAAAGAAAGTGATAAAATAAACACACAATTGTAAAAATATTTTATATACTATATACTTGGATAGAATCCATAGAAATATGTAGTATAGATCAGCCATTGTAATCTTCATCCAGAGCTTTTGAGCGGTCAGCTTATGTTGACCTGACCCCCAACTGGATTTCTTCCAGTTAATACAAAATGTGATGACCACCAATTCAGATGATTTACAACAAGAATTAGATAAATTAATCAAGGTCAAAAGAACCAATGGCAGGTAGTCCTAATGGCCATGATACTTCAGGAATCAAAGGAACCATGTCTCTGAATCCAGGTTGCTAGAAAACAAAAGTAGGGAAAAGGGGGCTATCCCATATTCTTCTGGGCTTATTATGGGCATGGCAGAGGATGGGAAATGTGACTAAATTGATCTTTAGTCCAACCAGAATTGTTCAACTTGCATTAATTGTACTAACAGTTTTCTTCTTGTTGATGAAGGAGACAACTGTGTTGGTGAAATCACTCTTAAAAGCTATCTGAAAAACTTTACAGAAAGGCATTCATTTTTCACACAATCAAGACTGTCAGTCATCTGGGGATATCTCTGATCCTGTGCACTTCAGGAAATAAATTAAAAGAAGGAAAACAAAGCACATTTTCTCATGTCACAATCATTTTTAAGTTCCTTTAACAACTGTTTCTCTTTATTAATAGGGGAAAAGGGAGGGGGATTTCACATAACCCAGGAAGACAAAGTATGTCTTTTTTAATTGAATCCAGCTTTCGCTGTGGCCCCGGATCTCTTGCTCTTCTTAAATTAAACTGCCACTTACTCTGTCTGTTTCATTCAACAAGCAGGATAAAGAAGGCATTTCATTCTAACAAACACGATTTACAATTGTGGTCAAGGTAAAAAGGGGAGAGATAGAGATAAGAAGATGGGCCAATATTTCTAAAGGAGTTTATATAATAGGCTGCTAAAGGAACTTATTGCTAATAGACTTAATCTTTGGTTCCACTAGTGTTTTCCTTGAAGTCTCTTTTTTTGAAAATAGATAAGATTTAGGAGAACTAGAGATGCTCCTTGGTTCTGCTCTGTTCTTTTGTTTTGCTGTGCCTTCAAATCTTTGTTGTCTGCTGGCTACTGCTGAGTGCCGCTAATTCTACATAACAACTCTGTCTGTGTTTCATAACCTCTTGAGATGATGAGAAGAGTCTATACTAGTGCAAAGGATGCTGCAATAATAAGATAAGGAAAGCTAGTTTATTTGTTGATTCATAATCGTAACATGATCTTTGTAAAAATGGTTCCAAAATCCAACATCCCACATTTAAATTGAATAAGGGAGCCTAATCACAGAGCAAACTAACCCTCCACTTTGAAACTCAGGCATTTCAATTTAATTAAAAGTAAGCTTTGCTGAATTAATGTCTACAAAGACCTGAGCCAATCTTATACATTGATTTAGCTGGTGTACTTTTCTATAACATTTAGTACCTTCCAGATGTTTTGGGACCTAATTCCCAGAAAGTTGTAGTTCCAAAACACCAGGTAGAGGAAAGCTGATAAACTGTGACTGTTAGTTGCACCACAGTATCTAGGAAAACATATTTCTCCTTGACTGGAAAACCTTGACACTGGACCTTCTAAACATGCCCTAAGATGAGTGGATAGTAGGTCTTGTGAACTGAAGGAGCAGCAGGCTGTAAGTGCAAGACACTGACTTTTCTGCTAAGGGCCAAGGAAAGACCACCTAGTAAAAACACAGAAGTGCTGGATTTATTATATAGGAAGGCTAACTTCTGCTCCTAATAGACAAGGAATCTACCTGAATCTCAACAGACAGGATAATTCTTAATATGATGTTACGTCCAATAGCAAGCTTATCACATCCTAATTTTTCTGTGCTAGCTGCTGTTCTTATTCTCTCTCTCTCTCTCCAAATGCCTCTCTCTTTCTGAGTTGATAATTACAACATTTGATGCCAAGCAGCTGTCACTGAGGCACAGGAGCTGCCCAAATACTTCCGCTGCACAATGCATGCAGGCTTATTGGCTAATTTAGTGCACTATAATGAACTCTCCCACTGGCTTCCTTCCATCCATAGCATGGGACACAGTGAAACATAGACTACAAGCTTGGACATTTTGTTCCGATGCATTTGAAAGGAGAGGAAACAATTGGGAGAATCTGTACTCACAATTGTCCCTTACGTTCAGCTCACTCTTGCTTTAAATAGTGAGCATCCGGAAAACATCCAAGGATGGCTCTGATTGTCAGAAGGGTAACGGATGTAGCCTTCTGACAGATGTAAGGTGCTGCTGAATGTGTATGCACATGGCCAATAGGCAATTCACACACTCACACAGACGTGGGGGGCGGGGCGGGGGGAGATACTGATTGGCTGAATGGCTGTTTCAGCTTTATTCTGACTTTCACTTACTTAGTCTAATGAATTCAACCTTCAAATAGTAGGCATCAATCTTTTTGGAACTTCTAAATTTACTCTAACTTTTGTCTAATTGCATAGTTTAAAATCCTGTTTCTCCCCAAGAAACTTAGTGTATAAATTTCCCCCTCCCTTTTTAAAATCCTAAACAAAGAGATAGGAATGAGGCCATGGTTACTCTACAACCTTTTGTTTCATGCTGATATTTGAGCGTAGTCTTCCTCAGCCAAAATCCAACATTCTAACCAATTCTCTTTACTGGATGTCATAGTGCCAGCATAGTGCCAGCAAGAAACAACAATGAAGAAGAAAATCAAGGACCTGCACAACACATATAATAGTTGGGGAAAAGCCATACACACATATCTAATGTGGATGAGTCAAAGGACCAATCAGCACAAATTCATCCTACACAGGTCTTGAAAATTTTGGCAGGGGGAGAAGAGGTTGATCATCTCTGATTATTCGTCTCGAACTCCATAGGCCTTCTACAGCCCTTGAGGGAACTTGAAACTTAAGGCCAATCGCTCTGTTAAGAAGACCAAGATGACATTCTGATTAATTAGGAATCCTTAATTTTGTAGTTTTAGCTAAAAGAGGTATGCAAACATTATACCCAAATCATGTTTTCCTCACTCTCTACTCACTACGGCATTTGAATCTCCTGTTAACTGAAGGTTGAAAATGTCATCTTCAGATAAACAAAGTAACTGACCCTCTCCCACCTTACTTCACAGCAATATGTTACTATTACTTATCTTTTTTAAACATTCTGTAATCAGGAATGTTCCATATACTGCACAAAAACTTTCTGATGTTCATACCATTAAGCCTGTGTGAAATGCCACCCCATTGCTTCCAAACACATGCCTTAGATTCTATCACTGGCTTAAAAAATTAACTCAAAAACTGCCCCAACTCAAAAATTTAATTGTTCCTTCTCAGTACAGCCAATACCTCACTTCTGTCAGACACATTTTTTAATATGGAATATTTTCTGTGCAGACAAAAATAGACGAAGAAAACAGGGGAAGACCAGGGAAGCAACTACTTGGACAGAAACAATGGAAGACCTGGCTGTTGTCCCAGACCTACAGTGATTGTGTGCTCCCCTTCTATTCAATAAGATAACCTTTAAGATAAGATAACTTTTATTGTCATTGTCCTGTACATACAATGGCACAAATTAAAATGAAATTTTGATGCACCACTCTTAAAACCCACCAATAATGTCACTATCCCAAGGATGAGGATGATAATAATAATAATAGTAATAATAGCAGCAACATGCAAAAATGCAAAATTATACAAAAATGATACCAAAATGTTTGCATATGTAAACAAAGTAGTTGAGTTGACAATATATAAACACAAATATATATGTTTGTAGCTTTAAGGAACAATACTATAATGTAGTATACTATGTTCTGGTTGGTTGAGTATGCTGCAAGTTGCCATAAGAGGGAGCTATAGATCATGGTTTACCTCTCTTTCTCACTGATGATCTCTCTTGATACTGATATTGACTGACTACGGACTGCTACTGACTAACCCTGTTTACTTTGATATTCTGTTGATATCGAAGGTTATCTGTTGTATTATGGTTTGATATTTGTCTGCTGTAAAAGACATGAAACCGGTAAGAAGACTTTATAACTGGATACTTCCGGACTGTTAAAATGTGTATGACATGGACTGTTTATTGGACTGTGCTATTTCATCAAGTAAACATTAACAAAACTTGATTTAACTCTGTGTGGCTGTATATTTATTCATAACTGTTCTCATAAACATTTCAATGTGCATATCCTTGTTATACAAGGGTTACTCTGCACATATCCTAACACAAAACACACACACACACACAGACATATAGCACAATCCATTTTGAAAACAGCAGAAAAAAGAGTCTTGAGAGTTCACAAGAGTGATACTATATGGCACAAAGCTATTACAGAATCTAATTATGTTTTGGATACCATGAAGTGTCCTTACAGAAGGTAATAATGAAAACTGGTCATGGAGAGGATGTGTAGAGTCCATGACAATACTGCAGACCCTGGTCAAACAGTGCTTATATGCCATGTCCTGGATAGAGGAAAGTGAACTTCCAATAATCTTTTGTATTGTATTTGATTGGGGTAGTGGGGTTGCAGCTGGTCCTGCTCTCCTGCTCTCTATTTTTATCTGCAAGCTGCCCAGAATCATTGTGGAGTGGGGTGGCCTCAACATTTGATATCAATCAATCAATCAATCTATCAATCAATCAATCTGAAGTCTCTTGTAGCTATGAGCACTGTACACTTCATAGGATGGCTCTGAAGAAACCACTTGACCAACATGAAGCACCCATGCAGTGTCTTGCCTAAGTTTAGAGGGTTGAATCAAATGAAATGAGCATAACCTAGTATCAGGAAAGGAAGATTTATGTATGCAGAACATATGACCACTTAGAATATACAATAATAGGATTGGAAGGGACTTTGGAGATCTTCTAGCCCATCCCCCTGTTTTAGCTATAACATTCTGGACAAAGTATTGCCTGGTCTCTTCTTGAAAACCTCCAGTGATGGAGCACCCACAACTTCTGGAGGCAAGTTGTTCCACTGATTAACTGTTTTCACTGTCAGGAAATTTCTCCTTAGTTCTAGGTTGCATCTCCCTTCAATTATCTTCTACCTGTTACTTCTTATCCTGCCCTTAGGTGCTTTGGAGAATAGGTCCACCCCTCACACAACTAAAAATTCCTTCTCCAAGGCACATTGCTTTCTTCAGTCTAAAAGCACCAGAAATGAAAAGTCAGAGTGCAAGGATTTCAAAAGCTGATCAGTAGGCCAGTGTTTCTTAACCTTGACATCTTTAAGAGGTGTGGACTTTGTATGTCGATAACTGCTATAAAGAAGACTGGAAGTCGATGGTTTGATTTTGTTTGATTTTTGTTTTGCTTTATAGCTTTTTTCAAAGCCTTCTTCTTTAGACTTATTTCTTACTTTTTCCCCTAGGTATTTTGTTTATCGGTTAACTTTGTAAAAAAAAAATCTAGCTATTATAAAGATGGTGGGCTTCAACTCCTAAAACTCTGGGGGACTCTGAGAATTGAAGCCTACACCTCTTAATAGGTTGAGAAATAATGCACTAGGCCCAAGGTATAGACAATGTTTTTGGTGCTACATTACTGAGGTAAATTTTAAACCTAAGGTAAATGTTATGCAAAGCTCTTGGGCCTCCTCTGAAAACAAACAGGCATGTCTCTAATTCAGCTCGGAATGCAAATATATGGAAGTCACAGTCATCCCCAAGGAGATCATTGTTCTCGCACACATTTTGCCATCATGAGCTTTTGTGCCTCTTGGTTACATCCAGTAATGCCATTGCACCTCTGAGATGTTCTGAGTAATTTGGCTCAGAGACAAGTTCTGCAGATCTGATGGTCTCCATGCTTGCTCTACTGGCCCAGTGCTTTCAATGGCTCCCAATCACTCCAACGGATGTGTTTCCTATAAGGGTTATGACACTAATGGCTAATTAGAAGTCAATGACTCCTAAAACAAATCAGCTGATCGATCCAGAACTCAGCACATTATATACAAACACACTATGGCAACATTGTTAATCTAACAAGTGCTGAAAAAGAAAGATCTCCTTCTGTACATTTCAGAAATTATCAGAATGAGTCGAATCTTTTTCTTGGAAATAATAGATCCTACCAGAGATCCACTGGGATAACCAAATTCTTTTACATCAGTGATTGTATTAGCCCCAAGGGAGAATTTTAATGTCAAGGATTTTTCTCCTTTTTTAAAATTCTGCTCATTTAATAGTGTTACAACACCTTATGGAAACAATTTACATAATTTAACGATCCACCCTGTGAAGTATTTATTTTCCTTTTGTTCTTATTTTCTTGCACATTTTGACTCTGTGAGTTGAAGTTCTAGAATTATAATGGACGGAGAAAAGGTTCAGGTATAGTTTAAGATGTAACCTAATCCTTGGAGTCACCAATCCAAGCAATCTGAAAATTTATAGGCTAGAAAATTAAAAATGACATTGTAGTTCAAAGGAAAAATAAACATTGGTACAGCTGCGTGAAACAATTGAAGGCTACATAACTAAAGTGATACGTTTAATTATGACAATTTTTAACAAATATTTTTAAAAAATATTTTTAAAAGATGTTCAAGAATTATAGGTTGTATGGCACAAGCTTAACAGTATTTACTCAACAGTTACCCACAAGTTAATATATTGAAATGTTTATGCTTTTGCATTTGTGAATTTATTCTAAAGGCTAAAAGATGCGTGACTTCACCTTTATTTTTATTTTTAGAAGAATAAATTTCATTGAGGAAGTGTCCTTAATCAGGTGCTAAGCTGATCACCAAATTTCTGATAAAAATGATAATATATTCCACTTTATGCCTGAAGAGGCCCCATACAGGCATTAAGGACATACAGGTGGTCCTTGATCACCTGTGAACACAATTGGGACCAGAATTTCCATGGCTAAGTGACTCGTGCCTACATTTACATCATATTTTTCCATGCATGTTAAGCGAATCATGGTATTTAAGTGAATAATGCGGCAGTTAAGCGAATCCAGTTTGCCGTATTGACTTTGCTTATCAGAAGCTGGCTAGGAAGGTAACTAATGATAACCATATTACTCCGGGACACTGCAAGCATTGCAAATACATGCCAATTGCCCGATTTTGATCATGTGACTGTGAGGATCCTGTGATGGTTGTAGGTGTAGGGACCTGTTATTAGTCTCTTTGTTCAATATTGTTGTAACTTTGAATGGTTGCTAAACAAATAGTTGTAAATGAAGGCTACCTGTACAGTAGTCAGGGAAATGATTTTTGGCAAGTGATGCAAGATCAGTCCAGATCCAAAGCATACTCTGGATGAAAGCCATAGAGATACAAATAGAGGGGCTTTCCCTTCAGAATACATGTCCATAAAGCAATGAACGGTTATGATTTGGTCTGCGCATGCCCAAGATGGCGGGTCCGCAGTGAGGAGGCTCCAGGGGTTGGATCGTTGGTCGTTGGCATTAGGCATCAGAGAGGAGCCCCTGCTGCCGCTAGACCCCTGGGGCTTTCCTCCGGAGGGCTGTAGCGCAGCGTGGTGCCATTTTGGCCTGATTTGGCCATCGGCGAGGCACGGCCGGGAGTTTCATCCTGGCGTCATGCTGGCAGCAGGGAGGTGGCGGCAGGGAGGCAGCGGCTGCCGCGACAGAGGCCGCCGCGATGGAGGCCGGCAGCCGGGCACAGCCGGGAGCTTCAGGAGCTTTGTCCTGGCGGCCTGTTGGTGGCAGTGAGATGGTGGCTGCCAGGATGGAGGCCGGCGGCTGGGCACGGCCGGGAGCTTCATCCTGATGGCCTGTTGGCGGCAGGAAGACGGCGGCCGTCATGATGGAGGTTCGGCGGCGATGGCGGCGATGCGGGCGTCGTCACTGGTGTTTGCAGTGGTGACGGCCTGCGATGAGGGATGGCTGTGGCGGTAGCAATGGTCTGTGTGAGCTGTGGGGGCTTCGCTGTTCCTGGCTGGGTGCCCCACCGACATCCCTGGTGGTCATGGCGGCTCTTCTCTTGGCGGCCCGACATCGTGATGGGTTTGTTGGCTTAGGAGGCCTCAGTGGTCTTTGGACGGGGGCCTGGATTCTAACGGCGGGGCATGCTTTGGATGTGGCCGCCCCCCCTTCCTGGAGGTGAGAATTCCAGGGGGAAGAGGGCTCCACGGAGGCAACAGCAGTTGTTGGAGAGACTGTTGGTGCTGGTGGACGTTGCCCGGGTTGAACGAGCTGGCGCTGGCCTGGCGGGGGGTTGGAAGTTGGTTGAGATCGGAGGAGAGACCCCCGCGGATGGCTGGCGCTTGGGACTCTGGACTTGGGGCTGGCACTAACTATCAACCGTGCTGCCCCTGGACTCTCCTTCTTTGACCCCCATTTTCCTCATTCTATCCTCGGCCTCTCTGCTGCCCGGCCTCTCTCGGTGACTGCTGTTTGTTTTATCAGCCCGACTGTTCCATTGCACTCTGGGGGGTGCGGGGTCAGTGAATGACGGTTTGCTGTGCCCCTGCAACCATTCCTGGACCTCTCCTCTCTTTCAGGGCTTGGTTCCGGCCCCCATTATTGAATGATGATGGGTGGACTCAACTCCTCTTTTGTGAGAGGGCAGAGGGGTTGATTGTGACTGTCATTTTAAAGCCTTGATCCACTGCGGGGTGAGAGCAGTGGGCTGGCCATTTTGATTCTGGACCCTCCAATCAGCTGTGAGAGAGCTGGGGGAGTGCAGGACTGTGTGGACATTGTTATCTGGACCTTTCCCTATATACACTTTACATCCGTGTAATTTTCTATCATGCCGAATGACCTTTTTCTTTCCATCTTTTTCCACCCATTGAAATGGGACATACTGTCTTATGTACGCGTACTCATTGGATTTACGGGCCCTCCAGACTGCTCCCTTGTCTCTGGGGTGGCCCAATGGGTTACCAAGAGCCTACCTTAAGGACGGATCCTGGGATCCTGAGAGGTGGCATGGGGCAACCAAAGGGCCAAATTTTAAATGTGGTTTTAAGGGACATCTTTTAAATTTTTTAATTCGATGTTTTAATGGGATAGAGAGGGGGGGTGGAAGGGTCTTCTCAGTGGGCATCTGGGAACTGCCTGCCTATCTTGGTTGGAACTCAGCCCAGCCCGGTTAAGGATCGTGACGGGGAGGAGGGGGGACCCTTGAGGCCCTGGGAAGCAAGGCGGGAATATCGATCCCCAGGGTGATAGGATTTGGCGGTGGACGAAGAGGCAGGGGGCTGTATCGTGATCTGGGAGTGCACTGCCACTGTTTGCAAGCTGTGGTGCGCTCTGACCCCCATGCCTCTGCCCACTCCCCCAGGGATACGGGACCTGGAGCTCCTGGGCTGCGGCTGGTGTATTTTAATGCCAGGTCCGTGGCTAATAAGGCGTCCCTCCTCCGGGAAGTGATTGAGGAGGAGGCCGTGGACCTGGCTTGCATCGCCGAAACCTGGTTGGGACCGGAGGGTGGAGTTCCTCTGGTTGATTTATGCCCCCCAGGTTTTCGGGTTTTGCACCAGCCTAGAGCCCAGGGAAGGGGTGGTGGGGTGGCTGTTGTTATTCGAGAGACCTTGATTCCAAGGGAGGTCTCTGTTCCACAGACTGGCGGGTGTGAGACCCTCCTCCTGCGGTTGGGACCCGGTGGCCGGTTGGGCCTGCTGCTTGCATACCTTTCCCCCAGCTGTGTAGCAGCGGCCCTGCCTGGGTTTCTCAATGCACTCTCGGGAGTGGTGGTGGAGCTCCCAGGCCTTCTGGTGACTTCAACTTGCCCTCCCTGGGGGGGGCGTCGGGTTTGACCCAGGAGTTCATGGCTTCCATGGTGGCTATGGGCCTGGCCCAGCTAATACAGGGCCCCACGCACAAGGGGGGCAACATGCTCGACCCTGTTTTTGTCTCGGAGCAGTGGCGTAGTGATCTGGGGGTGGGCAGTGTTAATGCCCAACCCGTTGCATGGTCAGATCACTCTCCTACGGCTGGTCTTCCAACAGGCCACCCCACGCTGCTGGGATGAGGAACCGCTGAGATGGTTTCGCCCCAGACACCTGATGGACCCTGAGAGGTTCCAGGCAGAGCTGGGGACTCTGCCCATCTCCCTTATCCACAGCTCGGCCGAGGTGCTGGCAGCTGCATGGCAACAAGCTGCCTTGGAGGCCCTCGACTGAGTTGTCCCCTTACGTCCCCTCACTCACCGCAGATCCTGGGTGGCTCCCTGGTTTACAGTGGAGCTCCGGGAGATGAAACGACGTAGGAGGGGTTTAGAGAGCAGGTGGAGATCGACCCATTCCGAATCCGACCGAACCTAGTTGAGAGCCCATATTAGGACTTACCTGGGAGCTTTGAGGACAGCGAGGAGGGCTTACCTCTCCGCCCTCGTAGCATCCACAGATAATCGCCCGGCCACCCTGTTCAGGGTCACGCGCTCCCTCTTACATCGGGAGCTGGAGGTGCACCTTCTGCAGGGTAGGACTGAGGAATTTGGACAATATCTGTTGGATAAGATCGCCTGGATCCGGGAGGGGTTGAACTCTAATTTGCAGTGGTCTGAGGAGAGAGTTACAGAGAGTCTGGCTGATGTCATCTGGGCTGAGTTTGATCCTGTTTCTGAGGATGAAGTGGACTGGATTATGCAACGACTGAGTTCCACCACCTGTTTATTTGACCCGTGTCCTTCCTGGATGGTATATGCCTCCAGGGAGAACACGTGCGGCTGGCTCCAGGCAGTTGTTAACGCCTCGCTGAGGGAGGGGTCCTTTCCTGCTGCCTTGAAAGAGGCGGTGGTGAGACCCCTCCTGAAGAAGCCTGCTCTGGACCCAGCCATTTTAAACAACTTCCGTCCAGTCTCCAACCTTCGCTTTTTGGCGAAGGTTGTTGAGAGTGTGGTGGCTCAGCAGTTTCTGCTTTTCCTGGAGGAAGCAGACTATCTAGATCCGTATCAGTCGGGCTTCTGACCTGGGTACAGCACGGAGACGGCATTGGTCGCGCTGATGGATGATCTCTGGAGGGCTCGGGACAGAGGATTTTCCTCTGTCCTAGTCCTATTAGATCTCTCAGCGGCTTTCGATACCATCAACCATGGTATCTTATTGTGGCGCCTCGGGGGGTTGGGAGTGGGGGGCACTGTTTTGCAGTGGTTCTCCTCCTACCTCTCGGGGCATTCGCAATTGGTGTTGGCAGGAGGGCAGAGGTCGGCCCCGAGGGCACTCACATGTGGGGTTCCTCAGGGGTCGGTCCTCTCTCCCCTCCTGTTCAACATCTATATGAAGCCGCTGGGTGAGATCATCCGCGGTTTTGGGGTGAGGTATCATCAGTATGCTGATGATACCCAGCTGTATATCTCCACCCCAAGCCAAATCAGTGATGCCCTCTCTGTGATGACCCTTTGTCTGGATGCGGTATGGATCTGGATGGGCAGGAACGGACTACAGCTCAACCCGGCTAAGACTGAGTGGTTGTGCGTACAAGCATCTCGGCCCAGTCAGTTGATTCCATCTTTGGTCATAGGGGGAGAGGTGTTGCCCCCTGTGGATAGGGCTCGGAACTTGGGAGTCCTCCTGGATTCATGGCTTAGTTTGGAGGAGCAGGTGGGGGCCGTGACCAGGGGGGCTTTTGCCCAGGTCCGACTGGTTCGTCAGTTGCGCCCGTACCTGGACCGAGATGCCCTTCGCACGATCACTCATGCACTTGTGACGTCCTGACTGGACTACTGCAATGCTCTCTATTTAGGACTGCCCTTGCATACCATCCGGAGGCTTCAGCTGGTGCAGAATGCGGCTGCATGGGTTGTGATGGGAGTTTCCCGATACTCCCATGTTACACCCTTCCTGCGCAAGCTGCATTGGTTACCGGTTGCCCTCCGGGTGAGATTCAAGGTGTTGGTGCTAACATTCAAAGTCCTTTATGATATGGGTCCGGGGTACCTGCGGGAGCGTCTCCTGCCAATATCAAACACCGATCGCCCTGTGCGCGCGCACAGACAGGACTCCTCGGGGTACCGTCGGCTAGACAATGTCGGCTGGTGGTGCCCCGGGGAAGGGCCTATTCTGTTGCGGCCCCTGCCTTGTGGAACCAACTCCCTTTGGAGTTCCGGTTGGCTCTGATCTTCGCTCCTTCCGCCGTTCAACCTGGCTGTTTGAACAGGCTGGGCTGGACTGACCTCCTGGGTTTTTTTTAAGTATTTTAACGGGTTTTTAGTGATTGGGCTTGTTAATTTAATTCTGTTTTAAATATTTATTGTTTGAAGTATTGTGTTTTAATTGTGAGCAGCTCCGAGTCCTCACGGAGAGGGGGCAGCATATAAGTCCAATTATAAATAAATAAATAAAAATAAATGATTTAAGAAGTTTTCCTTCTGAATGGCAATAAACTGAGTTTTTAAACTGATTAGTGTTTAATCAAGGTTAGGGCCTTGGTGGCTCAGGCTGTTAAATGCCTGCATTTAAGTTCCAGCTGCCTACAATTACTGTAGGCTCGAATCCCACCAGGCTCAAGGTTGACTCAGCCTTCCATCCTCTCGGGGTAGGTAAATTGAGGACCCAAGATTGTTGGGGGCAATAAGCTGACTTCGTAAAAATGCCGCTTAGTAATAAGCAGGCATATACAATGGAATGAAGGCTATTGCTGAGCACACTGGGTTGTATCCCAAAAATTGTAAGCCGCCCTGAGTCTTCGGAGAAGGGTGGCATATAAATCTAATTAAAAAAATAAAATATTCATTTAGTTAACCTTTAAATTATCCTTTGCAATCAATACATTTTTTTAGGGTGCCACTGACTATAATTAAGATTCTTCCAACCTTAAGTGTTTAAAAAGAAATCAAATGATTAACCAGTTATTGATCTTGAGACTGCAAAATTTTCGTTACATTTGGTTGAGAGATCAAACACCACAGGTATTACATATACTAAAAGTAACTATCTGTAATGTATTGCAACTACATGCCAGAACTCCTAAGCAATCTGATCTTCATTGACTCAGAATTAAATTGCACTGTATGCAAATGAACTGGATACAACCAGTTCCATTGTCATGAAAAATGATGGAAACAGAATAAAGATACATGACTTGAAAGCTGTGTGGAAGACCATACTGACAAAGATGCCTGGGCTTCAGAAATTGTTTATGGATATGCCCCTATGAACTGGTTTCTTACACTCATTGATTATGCATCCACCCAGATTCTGGAGCAGTATCTTCAGAGGGAATCCCACCTCACACATACTATGTCTCCGCCGAACTCCTTTATTGCCAAAGGAGATCCAGGTACCTGGAGTTTTGTCTGGGCATCAAAAAATGTCAGAAAAGAGGATGCCTCTTCCAAAAGTTGCATCTATGTGGAAGTGGAAAGTCCAGTATGTAGAGCTGGACAGTGGTGAAAGGCTGAACCCATGTGGCACCTTGGCACAGCTTCTGCAAAGAAGTACCTGGAAGAAAGCTGTTGATGCTTCTTTCACACTTGTAAAATATGGGCCGATCAGAAGGAGGCACAGATATCTGGCCAGATCACAGCAAAATGATCAGGGAGAAAACTCTTTAGATACACCCTAGAAGCAAAATCATAAAAGCTGGTAACAGTGAACAGAGAACAGAGATTAAAAAAATAAGAAGTTGAAGGTGATCCAAGAGATAAAATAATGTTTCCAATGTTGTTGAGCAGTTGGGGAAAAGATGGACAATCTTTGTGGGCAATCAACTGTTTCGATTCAAGTAGAACACTGCAACTGGTTTTGAAAATGAAGAAATATCTGTGTAGGAAACTATTTTGTTCAATGAAAATAGAGATTGAGAAAATCCCTTATAAATCACAAAATTCTCCAACTCAGCAAACAAATATATGTCTATCAAAACCCCTACTTTCCGTGAGGGTGTAGCAATGGGAATCAAAGTATTTCAGTCTTAAAATGATGAGAACAAGAGGTTCCAGTTTTGAAATGTGAGGAATGCTGGATGATAGAAATACACAAGGCCTTCATGAAATGCCTTATCAGCAATTTTGAAAAAGAGAGTAGTAATTCCTGACAACGGAAACAAGAAAATACCACAAGATATTACTTTATAGAAAAGACAACAAATCCTGTTGTTTCAGGTGCAGCAAAGCCAACATAAGATGGATCTGATATGGGATGGGATTAAATTGTTGTTTCCAGGTGAATTCTTCAAAATATTTCTCTTCAGCCACATGGGGAGCCCTTGTGAAATATAATCCTTTCTGCTTGCTCCCAAAAGGGTTTGGGAACCAAATCTTCAAAGCTGTAAGACAAAGGAAACTGAAATCTGCAAGGAAAACTTCCTCTTGATGGATAGAAAATTTGTTGGATCAGCTCACAAGGCAGAGATATTCCCAGAAGGTGGGGGGTGGGGGAAGCAACATGGAGAGGAGATAGTTGTACATTCAATGTTGAGAGAGATTCTGATTTTGAACACTTGGGCATTGCTTACTTATTAATCCAAAAAAACAAGCTCTTTGCCTGTTCACACAGGGATCATGGCTAAGGAAGTGAAAAAGTTTCTGCTTTAGTAGTCTGGGAGTTGAACATAGAACAAAGAATAATAGAATTGGAAGGGATCTTGGAGGTCTTCTAGTCCAACAAATGAATGGATATCCAGTCTCTCTTTGAAGGCCTTCAGAGTTGGTGTACCCACAACTTCTGGAGGCAAGTTCTTCAATTGGTTAAATGTTCTCACCATTAGGAAATTTCTCCTTAGCTCTAGATGGCTTCTCTCCTTGGTTAGTTTCCAACATTGTTTCTTCTTTGTATAAAATAACATCTGAAATCAGATAGTCCAATTGTTGAGATTTGAGTAGCCTTATCCCCCCCCCCTTTTTTTTCCAATAAATCTGCTTTTGGTTTTATTCAGCAATCAAGAGTATAAAGGATAGACAGTTCCAATATTCACTGCATCCACTCTGAATCTGTGGTTGCCAAGACCACAAACGTGTGATAAGAAGGCATTTGAAAAAATATTTGTCAGTTTTCATCAGACTGTTGACAGCAATCAGAGGAAATATGGAAAAGGGTCCAATTTAAAAAAAAAATGAAAGCATCACCCAAGACCCTGAATATTTATTCTGCCCTCCTGAGGAAAAAAGTGAGGATTTTTCTTTTGCCCCATAATGCAAATTAATCAGTTGTCCCCACTGGATTTCAGAAGGTACGTTTCTGATGGTATATTTGGTTGAGAGCATTTCCAGGTCTGAAACATAATCTGGACAGTTTGCCCATACAGACAGTCTTCGAAAGCTAAAGTTGCCCTCCACACTTTCAGTGTTTTACACCTTTGATACAAGAGGCCACAGAGGTGTGTTCCTTACTGTAGTGAAGACATGCATTATGTTGCTTGAGTAATAATCTATCTTCACAGAAGGGAAATTCCTCCGGTCTGACTTTAGCTTTCAACAAAGTGGAGCCAGCCGTGGTAATGCATAATATTGGAAGATGCTATCATTTTGCTGAGTCAGCTGTATGACAAAGTGTGTTTAATTCCTTCTCGGATGCTTTTATTTGAGGGGAAAAATAAGTGAATCCTTTACTTTTGCTTCTCTGGTGAATGAAATGGATATAGGAATATGCTTTCCTACCAAAAGTATTTATTTTGCCATCTAGTTGATAATATGGCAGGAAATAATTCCTTAAGAGTATAACCTGCCTCTGAGTCTATCCAATTTTCTGCCCTCCTTTGTTTATTGATGTAAAATACTACTGGCAGCAGAAACCTAATTATTATGGTAGAGGCAGCACTGAGTTTGGACACAGATACTGGAATATGAAAAGAGCACTCCTTTTTTACTTCATAAAAATAACAGTACAGTGTGATGAGGTCAATGGTGTAGAAGTTGACTCAACCCAGGAGTGTCTGGTTGTCCTCAGCAAGAATGGAAGCACTGGAAAAAGGACTTGTGCAGTGGAATAACTGGAAGACTGCTGAAAGACAAGGCCAGGAAGACTGTCCCCACACCCATTTATTATTATTATTTTTATTATTCATATTTATATGCCTCCCTTCTCCGGAGACTCAGGGCGGCTTACAATGTTTGGAGCACAACCCAATGCGCTCAGCAATAGCCTTCATTCCAGTGTATATGCCTGCTTATTACTAAGCGGCATTTTTACAAAGTCAGCTTATTGCCCCCAACAATCTTGGGTCCTCAATTTACCTACCCCGAGGGGATGGAAGGCTGAGTCAACCTTGAGCCTGGTGGGATTCGAGCCTGCAGTAACTGCATGCAGCTGGAACTAAGTGCTAGGCATTTAATAGCCTGCACCACCAAGGCTCTTCCCTGTATGAACAGTGTCTTCTTCAGGAAAGCTGGGTATTTGGTCACTTTATGAGCATCAGCTGATTAGCATCCCCTCTTTCTGGTCAAGAAATTAAACAACTTTTCTCCCCCAGTAATCTTATGGATGTAGTCCAAAGAATTAAACAAAAATTATACTTGAATCAATCAATTTGTAAAACTAGAAAAGGTGGCCTGAATTTTCTAAGATTTCATAAGCTACTATCACCACATTATAAAAAACTTTGTTTTCTGACCCTTTCTCCAACAGACAAGATTTGGACAGATAAATTACTGTTGTTAATGACAAGTGGATATTTATTATTTACCTATCAACACAGATCTCATCCAGAATGGGGAAACTGGATACATTTTTTTCTGATTTTTTTTTAATTAAAAGCTGGATCACTGGAACAATGTGATCTTGGCATGATCCTGAAACTTGGTTGTGTGAAGTGGAGATCAGCATATCATAGGTTGCACTCCAGATAACAGAATTCTCCACTGGGCTTATCAGCAGTGACAGGGACCCAGAATCACTGTATTTTCTGCTTTGAAACAACAGCAACACTATTCACAACCCTCTTAATGCAATATCCAGTAAGCAGTCACCTGCTGATAAGAGTTAGCAACAGAGGGAAATGGGAATGCTGTTGCTCTACTGGCCATCTTGCTTCCTGTGTGGGCTTGCTGGAGACACGTGCTGCATGGAGGGTCTTCAGCTTTTAGTTCAGGTGGATTTAAATATACATGAAGATGTGGCTGTCTCTGGAATGGAAACATTTTGTGGACCTCTCTGAGTTAATCACTGGCTCTACGTATATCCTATGCATACATTTCATTGACTTTTTGCTATTAGGTTGGAGAACATTTTAAAGGTAGAGGTCACCTTTTCATTCATTATGTTGAAAATATTACTTGACTGAGTTGAGATTCAGTGAGGCACCATATCTTTGTAGAGGCAGGGGGACTATAGAGCAGGGTCTTCAAACTTGATAGCTTTAAGACTTGTGGACTTCAACTCCCAGAATTCCTCCCCCAGTCATGTTAGCTCAGGAATTCTGGGAGTTGAAGTCCACAAATCTTAAACTTGCCAAGTTTGAAGACCTTGCTATAGAGAAAACAGATTGCCATAATACATTCCATTCTGGATTCAGGCTACTTTAGTACAGAACTGAAAATCCCTTGGTTTCCCTTGGAACTGGAAAAGGGTTATGTGTCCCCCTTGAATTTTTCAGAAATTTTCAATATCATTAGTTCATACTATTTTTCTGACCTATTTTCCATGCACATATTGAGGGGAATAGTTGTATGGGGGATCCTGTATAATATTTATGTATTGGTTTGTATCGTGCCTTTATTATTTTTACAAATAACACAAGGCAGTCAACATATCCAACATAATTTCCTCCTCCTATTTTTCCCACAAAAACAACAACCCTGTGAGGTGGGTTGAGCAATGAGTGACTGGTTCAAGGTCAACCAGTTGCTTTCATGTTGAAGGCAGGACAAAATAGTTAAGTTCTCGAAATATGGTACAAAGGAATATCTATTCAACACACCTGTGCACACACCCGTACACACAAACCCATCCCTGAAAGAACCTGTTCAGGGTTTTTTTCAGGGTTTTTTTTAAGGTAGGAATATCCCACTTTAAGGAGAGAATCCCATTCCCACTTTTAAATCCAAGAGCGGGGAGAAATGGGAGAAATAAGCATTACTGAACTATCCTCTGGAAATTGAGGACACTCTTCTGGTAAAGAAGTTATTTTTTCAGTTTTGATTGATTCACCAACAGAAAATATTTCTAGATCATTCTGAAATGATCAAGCTGACTTATTCTGCTGGGCTTTTTAGTTAATAATAATCTTTTCAATGACAGCTATTCTTGAAAAACACTAAGAAACTACAGTTCCTCCAAAATGTGACAGGGTTTGTGGCTGATTCCAGAAGCTATTATAATGATGAGCATTTTAATATTTTAATACTCTCCTTCAGAAGCAGACTTCATACACTAGTACTTTCTAACATAAAGTAGAACACCATTGAAATATAGTACAATGAAACACTACAATAAAAGCAGCAGATTGAAAAAAATATATACCTGAAGAGGAGCACTCTAAAAATCAACCTATGTATTAAAATGATTAAAATGCCTGAGAGAAGGAAATCCTTGCCTGGCACCAAAAAGAAAACAGTGCCAGGTGTAGCTCACAAGGGAGGCCTTCCAGAGATGAGGGGGTACACAGTCATTTTATCTCCACATGGGTGGTCAACCACTGTTTCCCTGAAAATGATCTTGAGTTATAGCTAGGAATATCCAGGAAGAGGCTTCTTCAGATACTATAATCCTGAGCCCTGAAGAGCTTTATAATTTAATATCAACACTGAATTGGAAGAGGAAACAAACAAAAGCTTGTGAAAATTGGATCAAATTGGTGTAATGTTTTCATTATCTCAGCCAATACTCTTACTTCAAGTATTTTATAGTAACTGAAGCTTCCAGATCATCTTCCAAAGCAGCCTCATAAGATGTTCCCAGAAAAAAAAATCTGTAGCAAAGCTATTTTCATTTAAATAAGACCATATCTGGTAAAAATAAGACCATACCTGGTAAAAGATACTTCATGCCACAGAACATGAGTCCCTAATTATAAAGATGGGTCTCCAAGTACCCTCAACCTACAAGCTTTGGCCCTTTTGGAGGAATACCATGTCTTCCAAACTGGCTGAACATCACTCACCTGGACAAATAAACCACCTACTAACAGCATTTGTACCTTGTCCAGACTGAACTTCAGTTTCTTGACACACATCTAGTTCATTGCTGTGGCCATGCACTTATTCAGCATTTATAACTTTTTGATCAGAATCTGATGAAAAGGAGAAACAAAGTTTAATGTCATCAGCATACTGATGATGTCATTCTAAATCTCTGAATGATTTTGCTCGGTAACTTCATATAACTCTTAAACAGCATGGAGAAGAAAAGTGAGTCTGGAAGAACTCCATAATATAAACACCACAGAATAGAGCAGAAATTCCCTAAACAACTCCTAGAAAAGGCTATCTAGCTCTGAGTGGGATTACTACAAAGCTGTGTCAACAAATCCTTTATTCAGAAAATTTTTCATTTGTTATTGAAGGGTGGCACCGAAGATTGCTGAGAAACTCAAGCAAAATTAACAAGATCATAAAATTCCTTCCTTCCCAGCAAAATCCATCCTATAACATCATCAAAACAATTTCAGTAACAAAACCAAGCTAAATTCTAATTAAAAGAGGCTTCGAAACCTAGTTTCAGTCATGAATGGATCTCATCAGATTTGCCATACTTTTCAAAAACTTTACTTAAGAAAGGGAAGCACAATGACTCAACAGTTAAAGACAGCTGGAAAGATCACAGCCTGGGATCGAGATCCAAACACTGCACAAAGGGGTGAGCCCAGGTTCAAGACCCAAGCACTTCACAATGGGGTGAGCTCCTGTTCCTGGCCCAGCTCCTACCTATCTAGCAGTTCTAAAGCATGCAAATGTGAGTAGATTAATAGGTACCACTTCAGTGAGGAGATAATAACATTCTGTTGCCTTTGGCATATAGCTATGGTAGCCACATGACCAGGGAAAATGTATTCGGACAATGTTGGCTCCCTCGGCTGAGAAATGGAGATAAGCACCTAGAGTCAGATGCTGTAGAGTCAGACACAACTGGACAGCAAAACCTTTACCTCTTTAACCTACTTAAGAAAGGCACCTGAGTCACAAGAGAAAGGTTATTGAGATCTCCTGAATCCTGTGTTTTTTCCCCAAGAGTGGCATCACAATGGTTTCTTTTTAGGAGAAATGTATACATTTCTTGCCCAGCAGAGCACAGCCCATTCCCTTAGATCAGGAGCGTGCATCTATGGCAACTGTGCTGGCTCAGAAATTCTGGGAGTAGAAATCCACAGGTTGTAAAGTTTTGCTATAGTTGCCCATCCTTGCCTTAGATGTAATAACCAAGGGAAGCCAGGGGAAGGAAAACAGCTGAGTGAATGAACTGTACCAAGCACCTTTGATCACATCCTCAAACTGAGAATAGAAAGGCATCCAAAAGAATTGGATCTGATACTACCATAGCCCTTTACAAACTGGACTCCCCAAATTGTAAGGATTAAGGCATGATGCATAGAACTAATTTTATCCCCTAAGACTCCAAGCAACAGGTTACACAAACTTACTAAGAATTATGTTTGATATGTGCATGGCCATGACCTGCTTGGAAAATCAGAAGCCATGACCTGCTTGGAAAATCATGTCTGTCTGTCTGTCTGTCTGTCTGTCTGTCTGTCTGTCTGTCTGTCTGTCCGTCCGTCCGTCCATCCATCCATCATATCTATCTATTTATCGACCCACCCACCCACCTACCCACCCATCATCTCTCTCGCTCTCCATCCACCATATCTATCTGTCTGTCTGTCTGTCTGTCTATCCATCCATCCATCCATCCATCCATCCATCCATCCATCTATCTACTCTGTCTATCCATCCATTCATCCATCCTATCTGTCCATCCATCCATCCATCCATATCTATCTACCTACCCACCCATCCTGATGCATGCAAATGTGAGTAGATTAATAGGTACCACTTCAGTGGGGAAATAACAACCCATCATCTCTCTCTCTCTTTCTCTCTCTCTCCTCCTCTTCCTTTCCCTCCCTCTCTCTCTCTCTCTCTCCATCCATCTATCATATATGTCTGTCTGTCTGTCTGTCCATCCATCCATCCATCCATCCATCCATCTATCTATCTATCTATCTATCTATCTATCTATCTATCTATCTATCATCTATTTTTATGCTACCCATCTCCCTACAAGGTGACTCTGGGTGGCTTACAGATAATACCAAAAACCATGTTAGAAGATCCATACCATAATTTTTATTGAAACTCCCTCCATTACTAATTTCTTTCTAAGTACTGGTAATACCCAAGATGCTGACTTTCTAAAATAGCTTTTGTTCTGTGTGAATTTTCCCCCAATTGATTCCAAATAAATTAGGTAAATTCATAATAAACTTTAGTCCGAATAAAAAGGCATACGACATACCTGCTGTGCATCGATGAAAGTCTCCAGACCTCAGTTGATTTGCTGCTTTAATCAGATTTTTCTCCTATTTTCCTGGTTAAGCATTTTAGCAACTATTAATTTAAATTAATTTATCTTAAGACAGCCTAGAGCACCTGTTTACCAACTGGCCAAACATCTGCTTCAAAAAAAGAGCTTTTTAGTAGGTATTTGTGCATGCAATGCCAAATCCAGTCTAAACATCCGGATGACTGTGCAAGCAATCATAATATTATATTACATTTATAAGCCTCTTGACTCTCAGTGACCCCAGGCATTTAATTCCTTGTTATTGGGCATCCTAACTCTTACCAGGTTATGTGCTTATTTAACTAGAAGAGATGTTTGAATCGTATGCATGGATTTTCAGTGAGTTCCTTTCAACACACCCACCTCTCAACTAGGTATGAAATAATAATAAAAGTTCAATTGTGCCTAACTCCATCTCCTCTATATTCACATAGAAAAATCTATATATCATGGGGTCTTAATTATCTGGTATGCACATGCAAATATTAATAGCACAAGAATGGATCTTGGAAAAGACTTTTTAAAGTGTCAGGTGCATTTGAAATACAGGTAGCCATTGCTTAACAGCCAGGACATTCAGCAATTGTTCAAAGTTACAACAGTGTTAAAAATGAGATTTATGACTGATCTTGAAATTGTGGCTGTTGCAGTGTCTCTGTTGTCATATAATTGTGATTCGGGAACTTGGCAACTAGTTTGCATTTATGATGGTCACAGTGTCTTACAGTCACATGATGATCTAGAACATGGAACTACATTACATGGAAAGGAACATGCAGTAGGACGCTTCAAGGTTTTCTTTTAGAGCTAGTGCTCTAGATCAGGGGTCTCCAACCTTGCCACTTTAAGACTTGTGGACTGCAACTCCCAGAATTTCTCATCCAGCTTTGCTGTCAGCTTTGCTGGCTGAGGAATTCTGGGAGTTGAAGTCCACAAGTGGCCAAGGTGGGAGACCCCTGCTCTAGATCATATTCATGACTGATCTAGATGAGGGAATAGAAGGAGAACTCATCAAATTTTCAGGTGACACCAAGTTAGGGGGAACTACTAACACTTCAGAGGAGATTCAGAAGGAACTTGACAGGCTTAAGCATTGGGCCCTAGCTAACAAGGTGCAATTTAATGGTGAGAAAAGAAAAGTCCCGCACTTAGGAATGCAAAATCAAATGCACAGGAATAGAATAATCAATACCTGGTTGAAGAATAGTAACTTGGGAGAGATGTATGTGTCCTAGAGAACCACCACTTAAGTACGAACCAACAATGTGTTGCAGCTGCAAAAAAAAGCCAATGCAGTCTTAGGCTGCATCAACAGAGCGGGATAGCATCAAGATCATGAGAAGTAACAGTACAGCTTTATACTGCACTAGTGAGGCCACACTTGACATACGGCATCCAATCTGGTCACCAAGATACAGAAAAAAACACTGAGACCTAGAAAGAGTCTGAGAAAAACAACGAAGATGATAAGGGGGATCTGCAGGATAAATCATGTGAGGAACAGTTAAGGGAACTATTTATGTCTACTCTGACGAAGAGAAGAATTGGGGTGACATGATACCTGTCTTCAGTTCATGAGGGGCTACTACAAAGAGTGGAGATCAACTTATTCTTCAAAGTTCCTGAGGATAGGATGAGAAGCAATGGGTGGAATCTCATTAAAGAGAAATCCAACCTGGAGTTAAGAAGAAACTTCTTGACAGTGAGAGCAACTGATCAATGGAACAGCTTGCCTCCCAGAGTTATGGATACTCAATCCCCACTGACAGGGGGTTGGACTAGAAGACCTCCAAGGTCCCTTAAGTCATCAGTGAATAAAAGCAAACAGCTGCTAGACATTGGTCTGTCTTCCTTTTTATCTGCCTCTTGCCACCCTTTCTCCCTGCAACTTTTCAAGACTAATATTTTTCATCAAGAGTTTAACAGCATGACTATTTTATGCGTTCTGCTTCTCCTGCCTTCCCCTGCAAAACCAGCCAGCTGATTATCTACATTTTCTATTTCTTTTTCAAAGGAAAGCCTGGGTCAAAAAGCACTCAATTATAATGAATTGCATGTGGCTGTAAAAGGAGTTAGAACGTAAAGTGTTAAGGACTTCAGGAATGTGAGTGTGCCTTGCTAACTGTGTTACCTCAAATGGTATGCTAAGCACAGAGGTAAATACCGAATGAGCAATGGCAAATTTGGTTAGCTACTGCCATGTCAGTGATTTGTTAAGCCCATTAAACGAATGAAGAATGGCATGTAGGATGCTTGTATTGTAGCTCCTACAAAAAGCATTCACTATCTATATTGAGAAGATGGAGACTGGGAGACAGTGCTCTGGTCAGCAGCGTGATTACTGGCAATGTACAAGATATAAATCTGCAATTTAGTTCACCAGCAAATAGTTTCCATTCACGTCTGGGGGATTTTACACCTTAACAAGGAGGCTGGGCAATTTTGCTGCCTTTCATATCAGGCAATTTCAAGGCAGTGACTGGTGGGTTTCCTCTATCCTGCTATTTACTGTCAGAAGATCTATCAGCCCATAAAATGAAGCCTTCTTGAAGTCAACCTATCGGAAGATATTTATGCTTATATCAAAGCACACCCACCCCAGAAGTCTGCCTGTGTTTGGAAAAGTTGGTTTGAAATATAAAGCAGAGAAATTGCAATTGGAGAGCTCTCAATGTTACTGTATTTCTAGAGCAGGGGCGTCAAACTGGATTTCTTCGAGGGCCTGATCAGCATTGTAGTTCTTCTCTGTGGACCAGCTGGGAGGAAGGGACGGACACCTCCTGCTGGTCAAAATGGGGCATGGGGAGCACCAGGCCCCCTACATCCCATTTTTGGCCTGGACGGCCTCCTGCAGCACCCTGCCAGCCAAAATGGGGTACGGAGGGCCATGTAAGGCCTCCCCATACCCCATTTTGGCTGCCAGAGCCATTGCAGGCCAGTCCTTTGCTATTTCCAGGCTGGCCCTATGGGCCATATTTGAGCACCCCCCATGGGCCTGATCTGGCCCACAGGCCCTGTTCTAGAGTTTCCACCAATGGAAACTAATTTCCCCCATGAATCTATGTTAGTTAGGGAAGCAGCCTCCTCTCTCACAAACCTTCATCCCCCTTTGTGTTAGTGAATTTGTATTTATCATCCACTTTGCCTGCTTCAGGGGTCCCCAAACTTGGCAACTTTAAGACTTGTGGACTTCAACTCCCAGAATTACTCATCCAGCTATGCTATTCTCCCAGCTATTCTGGGAGTTGAAGTCCACAAGTCTTAAAGTTGCCAAGTTCGGAGAGCTCTGGCCTGCTTTATGATCTTGCCCACCACACAGACCCACACAGAGTCTCACACAAAACATACCCATAAGAAGATTCTTGTGTGATGAATCTATTGATCTCCTTCAGTGTTTCAAAGTTAAGAAACAAAGACCAGGTGTTGAGTCTCTCTCACAATTAAATAGCCAAGGCCAAGGACCCTCAACTGGATGGGGAAGATGTGTTTGTTGTTTCATGTTGTGAAAAGAAGGAAAGTGCCACTTCTAAATGGGAACAATAGCTGGCTTAGCAGTGGTTGGGGATGAGACTTAAGTGATATGTCCTTCAAACATTTTATACTGCAGCAGCCAGGATGTGAGAATGAATGCACCAAACAAACCATACTCAGAAGTAAATCTCCACCTTCCTTCCCCTCACCCTGCAAAGTACGTTCCTTAGGCCCCATTGTGGAATTCTTTATATCATCTCATACCCCAATGATGACACTTCTTTCAAATGTGCATGGGCAAAGTTGGCTACCATTAAGGATTTTTGATATGTTGTTCTCAGTAAACAAACTGAGCAGTCTTAACATCTCTTGGATTCAAACATTGATACAATCACAGAAATATTTTCTGGGTGCACACTGTTCTCCTGATATGCATCAGCAGTGTTGCTTCCCAGAATGTCCATAGGGCACACATGATTGCTTCGGCATTCCATAAATATCTGGGAAATACTGGTGAAGAGCAAGTTCCATGCCACTGAGTCATAAAAAGAAAATTAAAGACCTCATATCCACCTTGTAAATAGGGGTAATCCTCAACGTACGACCACAATTGAGCCCAAAATTCCTGTTACTAAGCAAGGCAATGGTTAAGTCAATTGAGCCCCATTTTGCAACTTTTTTGGCCACAGCTGTCAAGCAAATTGCTGCAGTCATTAAGCGAATCATGAGGTTCTTAAATGAATCTGGTTTCCCCCATTAACTTTGCTTGTTGGAAGCCGGCTGGGAAGGTTAAAAATGGTGATCCCATTCACCCCTGGGCAATGCAACTATCATAAATACATGCAGGTTGCATGTGAAAACTGGACATAAGTCACTATTTTTCAGTCAATAAATGAATAGTTGTAAGTTGAGGACCACCTGTATTAGAAATTGGCAGGCTTTTATTATGTTTTTCTTTTCTTTTGTTTTGTTTTTAAAAAAAACCTGATCCTGCCCCTCCAGTCTGGAATAATAAAGTAGGGAGTAATATAGAATAATTTGTTCAGATCTGTATTGTGTGAAATAATCTAATAGGTTGAATGATCCGATACACATTTCTCTTGAAATTGCAGGATCTGGATCCCATCTGAAAACAGAACATTAAACTTTGGAACTTATAGGGTTTTTTTTTAACCTAGTACATTGCCTTCAAATTAATCCTCAGCTTTTCATATTCATACTCTGATAGTGCTTCAAAGGATCTTTGTGTTGCAATAAGGGTTTGGGGACAGTGTTTGCATATGTTTAAATAACAGCAACATCCAACAGCTCTGTTATCTGTTTTGAATTTGGGGACATTAGTTTAATTATGTCCATAAATTTTTTTCTAGCATTCCAGCTCAAACGTGTTAGAACTTGTAGACCTGAAGAACAATGATATTGCTGTCTTGCCCAAATCCTTTCCTAATTTTTTAAAAAATCCAATCTGATAAAGAGTTCTGGGGAAATTGAGAAATACTTTACGACCTTGTGGAGGAGTTGGCAGAGGAGGAGGAAGAGAAGGAGGAGGATGAAGAGGGGTAGGAGGAGGGGTAGGAGGAGGAGCAGGAGATGGAATAGTAGTTATAAAGGAGAAGAATTGGGGAAGGAGGAGGAGGAGGAGGAGGAGGAGGAGGAGGAGGAGGAGGAGGAGTAATAATAGGCTACTCATTATGTTGCTTCTGATTGTATCACTGTGGAAACAATCCTTTGGAAGCAACAACATTACTATTATAATTGAACACCAGCTTGTCAACAACAAGTCTGTTGAATCAACAATTGCTTTTATTCCAGACTCTCCTCTGGAACTCTTGCCAGAGGCAAGGAACATAATGCAAGTACAGACACTTGATTAATTACATGATCATTTAATAACAAATTAGAGAAAAGTTTGACTGATTCATGAATAGTTCTTTTAATTTACTCCTAGCGTTCTTACCTTAATGTTTCTGAGATATTTTAATCCAGAGATAACAACAACAAACAGAAACACAAATTCATTAGGAATTAAAAATTAAAGTGTTTTTTCCCCCACTGAAGCTTGCAGACTTCTTTTTCTTCCTTTCAGCTGACAGTTTTGCCATTAAAGTAAAATTCCAAAGTAAGTAATTGTATCAAATAATGGATATTAGAACAACTTGAATACAAGCCTAATTCTATGCATTATACTGGATCAAGCATACAAACAGACAAAGTACACCCTATGGGCTTAACACATAAAATGGATACCTGTAGGAGTGCAGTAGAATGCACAAAGGCTAGCATGAAACTAAAACCCTGGTCACACTGAATGCCAGACTCCATGAAAGTCCCTATGTACATATAGGTGTTATTTGTGTAGGACCCCACCCTTGGAGGAAATGAACTCAGTTCATGGGAGTGGGGACATGGCCAGCAGGACGCACAAGCACTAGGGGCAGAGCACAGTCCTGTTCCCTTCCTCCTCTTGTTCACTGAAAGCATGAAAAGGTTCATCAGAACTGCTCTAGGGTCCATCTGAAACATATAGAAACAGTAAATATCACAGTGGCAACTGTAATAATAATGGCAATGAAATGGATTCTAGATCGATGGGTGATGTATAGGTAGTCCTTGACTTACAACTTTTCATTTAGTGACCATTTGAAGTTACAACGGCATTGACTTATGACCATTTTTCTCATTTACGACCGTTGGAGCATCCTCGTGGTCGCAGGATCAAAATCCAGAGGCCTGGCAGCTGGCTCATATTTGTGACGGTTGCAGTGTCCCAAGGTCATGCAATCATCTTTTGCAATCTTCTGACAAACAAAATCAATGGGGAAGCCAAATCCAGTTCACAACTGCATTACTAACTTAACAACTGCAGTGGTTCACTTCTTCACTGAGACGAGTAAGCATGCAAAATGGGGGCAAAATTCACTTAACCACTGTCTCGCTCAGCAATGGAAATTTTAGGCTCAACTATGGTCGTAAGTTGAGGACCACCTGCATATATTTGATTCAACATGTTCGCCAAGAAGGGCCAGAGATTCCATTTATTGGAAAATATTGGCAACTGCCACGTATTGGATGCTAGAGTAACTCTGAAAGAACGGGCTTCTTTGAGCTGAAGGAGATTATCTGGATGAGTTGGAGCCACTGTCTATTATACACAATACACAATGCACAATCTGAGTGGAACAGCTTTTGCGCACAACTGAGGCATTGCAAAATTCCGCAGAAATACACAATTGATATGGAATTGCTTTGTAATTTGTGCTTCAGTTTTGGAAGCTGATTTGATTAAATTGTTTAGGAATTTGAATGGAATGAATTTGTCCTCTACCTCTGGTGCTTGGTTTTGTTTTGTTTTTTGTCTGCACTGAAGACAAACATTTCAACTCCCTTAAACAAGATCAAGAAAAACCAGTTGTAGGAACTGATTTCAATGTGTAGAAATATTTACTCTGGTTGGATTAATGTAATTAAGCAATAAAATTAAAGTAATTAAAAGTTTAGAGATGAAGAGCAGGTGCTTGGATTTGTTTTTGGAAAAATCTGGCTTGTTTTGTGATAACCCTGTACATGTTGGACAAGAGACTTTAAAAGGAGATTAGTTAAATACTTGGATCAAATTTATCTGCACAGTTCATGCCTTCCCAGCTTCTGATGTTCATTAAAAATAGTCATTCTTTGGGGGGGGAAGGGAAAGGAAGAAGGGAAGGGAAGAGAAAAGGAAAGAGGAAGGAGAAGAGGAAGGAAAGGGAAGGGAGAGGGGAAGGAAAGGAAAGGAAAGGAAAGGAAAGGAAAGGAAAGGAAAGGAAAGGAAAGGAAAGGAAAGGAAAGGAAAGGAAAGGAAAGGAAAGGAAAGGAAGAGCAAGGACCTGACTGGTTACTGTTCAAGATTACATGTTGGAAAAAATGAACTTTGATAGGGTTATCCAATATGATATTATTTAATGGTTTTAATGATACAACATTCCTTTTAAATTATTTTCTTAGATTTCTCCCTTTTTTGGTTTTAGTAGTAGCAGTAGCAGCAGCAGCAGCAGCAGCAGTAGTAGTAGCAGTAGTAATATTTTTATTGCAGGAAGCTAGGGCCACAATTTAGAGGACAGTTGCAATTTTAGGGGGGAGGAATGACTCAGGCATGGGAGTCAAGCTTAGACTTCTAAGTCCGTAAGCATATACATCTGTTTCTACATGCTTAGCAAGGACATACAAGTTCCAAATCAAGCAACAACATTGTATTCTTTAAATTATTGTTTATGGCCAGGGGTGGGATTCTACCAGTTCGCACCTATTCACTAGAACCGGTTGTTAACATTCTAAGCAGTTCGGAAAATCGGTTGTTAGAAGAAATTACTGGCCTAATCTTGTAAGGAAGGCAAGAAGGAAACATTCTGATGTTGCTTACAGAAACTGCCTCTCCATTAACTCTTATTACATTCTTGGCAGGACTAGACTTCCTGTCTCAGGAACTTCTCTGGAGGTTTTTTTCCTCCTCTGCTGGTACTTTGCTTGTGTGGAGTGACCATTCAAAGTTACAATGACACTGAAAAAAGTGACTTATTACCATTTTTCACACTTACGACTGTTGCAGCATCCCCACAGTCATGAGAGGCCAGGGGAGGAGATGCGTGCCTCAATGTGAGTGATGTTGAGTTGGCCACGCCCAGCCAGTCACATGACCACCAAGCCATGCCTGCAGAACCGGTTGTTAAAAAATTTGAATCCCACCCGTTTATGGCTATAGGATAAGCTGTCCTTATTATGAAGTGAACTTATTTGGTACTCACATACTATTTATTTCGCAAACTGTTTAAGTGCATGGGTCAAAATCTGTCATGGGAAAAACACCGATACAGCTTTTGTAATTTGTTCTGTTTCCAATGTAATGTATTTTGTGGGTTAGAATTTTTAACACAATTGAAATAGGCAAAATATTCATTTCTACAAGAACATCAACTACTGTAATACCCATTGATCATGTAAACTAACACTGTTATTGAATATTGGGGATCCACTGACATTGCTTATAATTAGGTTGGTGCAATTTAGCTGCATCCACCAGCGTGGTCAAAACAGGAACAATGCCAGTTGGGGCACTCCAATCCAATCCTTGGGATGTATGTTGATTTACACAAATATACAAAAGGGCAGAGCTTTAGTTGTGTTTCAAAAGCACCATCTTGCCTGTTTTGAGCTGCAGTTGCCAGTGATTCAATTTCTCTAGGAAATATAAGCACATCTGTAACATCTCTACTAGCATGGGGGTAATTGTAAAGATACACTGTACAGTTCAATAAATGTTTCATTTTTATTTTATGAACTTGTAAATTTATATCACTGAAATAAATTAAAAGTTTACTAGAGGTTCCCTGAGCGTGCACCGGTATGTTCCATATGGTTCCATTTTAGTGGAATGTCGGTAAAATCTAGGTTACTGTTTAGACTGGAGATTTGGTGTGCATAAACAAGTGTGAGCACATTTGGGGTGGAAGTGGACTTTGGTTACACTTGTGGCCTATTGCCCCAAATGGGGCAAACCTATCAGTATTGTTCATACCGTTATCAGGAAATGCTGCAAATACGGCAGGCATGACCGAGGCTATAATCTATCTTTTATTAATATTTGAAAATATTGGGCAACCAAGATTGTGTGATGGTCCACAGATCTATGACCCAATTATGTGAAGAACATGCCTTTTCAGCTAGGGTTCAGATGTGAAACATAGACTGAAACAGCACTGGACATTTGGATATGTATCTTTATTAAGGATGTGGGTGATCAAAAACAATCTTCCTATTCCTATTACACCCAGGGGTGGGCTTCAAAAATTTTAGCAAGCGGTTCTCTGCCTGGTTGCTGGGTGGCCATGGCCATGGTGGGTGTGGCCTAGTCGGCTTCCTGCACCATGGCGGGGGGTCATTTTTACCCTCCCCGGGTAAAAAGCTTTCCTTGAGCCTCCGGGAGGGCAAAAACAGCTCCCTGGGGCTCCAGAGGCCCAGAGTTCCCTGGGGCTCTGGAGACTGGAAACAGGCCCTCCCCGAACTTCCTCATGGGCCCTGCACTTACAAAATGGGCTGCGTGGTGGCTCCTGGGAGGGGTGGGATGGGGCAGGGTGGGCAGGGCGGGAGCAGCCAGGGGTGGGATTTGCCGGTTCACCAAGCCAGCCATAAAACAACCATAAAATTAACTACCGGTTCGCCCAAACTGGGAGAACCGGTAGCAGCCCACCCCTGATTACACCTCTTGGCTGTGTTCAGAACCATTGGCCATGCTGCTGTCCTGGTGAAGGATGGGGTGGGAGATATTCTTTTGCTCCTTCCTGATTGGACAGTTGTAGCCATCATTTATTAAGGAGCAGCAGTTCAGACCTTGACTCCTTGAGTGCTCTCCTGAAGCTAATTAAATTCTACATGGATTCTTGCATTGGGAGGTCATTATCTGGTTTCTAGAGAAGTTGTGAGGGACTAGATGGAACACAGCTAAATTGGGAGCCTCCGGCAAAGTTAATGGAATGAAAAACCAAATGGAAAAAAAAAGATATGGAATGAACTCGAAGAGACAGAATGCATGGAAACGATAGTGAGGCGACATTCCTCTGAACACTGCAAATGCTTGTGGCCAACAAAAAGAAAGTGGATGAAAAGTAAAGCAGAAATGCTGTGAAAAATGTTGAAAAATGATGAGGCTGCAAGTGAAGATGGAAAACATCAAAATACAGATGTGGTTTGCTTACAGCAGGGGTCCCCAAACTTGGCAACTTTAAGACTGTGCTGGCTGGAGAATTCTGGGAGTTGAAGTCCACAATTCTTAAACTTGCCAAGTTTGGAGACCTCTGGCTTACAGAATGGCAGTGCAACTCGTTTCAAGTGCGTACAAAAGTAGCCTCTGTTCCTGACAACTGGAAGGTAGTTGTGACTCGTCTCCTATACAAAATGTAGGGTAAGTTGTGTAAAAGTCACAACTACAGGGGAAATTAGTTTGTTGACTTGCCAAGTGTGCCTGGAAATGTGTTTAGCAGAATTCTGTCCATATAGGTGACCGTGAGCAAAATCTGGGAAGCCATGCTGGATTGGTTTTTCTCTTCCACAGGACCCTGTGAATTGTATAGATGTGACAAGCCTTGTACTTTTGTTGATTTGTAGAATATGTGTGATAAAGTTGAGCAGGCTTAAACTATGGAATGTTTTATGCAGATATGGAGTTGAAGGTTAGATCCTGAATGCATTAAGAGCATTATGTGCTGGAAGTAAAGGATGTATGACAATAAACAGGACGCTTAGCAAACATGCAGCACTAAGTAAGGATTAAGGCAAGGATATATAATGTTCCCATGGTTGTTGAAATGTATTTCAAATGTATTTGTGGGTAAAGAAATGCTTGCAGTGATGGTAGAAAGGTGCTCATTGGAGATGGGAATATTTGTGTACTTATGTATGCAACATAATACAGTGTTGTTGATTGATATTTTCAACATTAAGCTGTGGGGTGGCTCTGAAAACGCTTAGGTCTGAGATCATGGTGGTTGTTTTCCACAGAGAATACAGAGTGAAGAATTGTAGGTTTTATGATGAATGGCAAAATAAAAAATAAAAAAAAATCCTGAGCAAATAGATTATTCATTCAAGACATGATGGAAAATTTAAAAAATTTAAGATGTATAAATGCTGGGAGAAAGATAATAAGCAGTGTATTATAAGGGAAGAACATGTATCAAAAAAGTTAAATTCATTACATGAAAGAATGTGGTTTTGCTTATTCAGATACATGGACATGATAGTAAATACAGCTAGCCCTTGACTTATGATCACAACTGAGCCCGAAATTTATGTTTATTGTGAGTTTTTGCCTCATTTTACGACCTTTCTTGCCACCATTGTTAAATAAAGCATTGCAGCTGTTAAGTCAGTAACCCGGTTGTTAAGTGAATCTGGCTTCCCCATTGACTTTGCTTGTTAGAAGATTGCAAAAGCCGATGGCATGACCCTGGGATACTGCAGCCTCCATAAATATGAACCAGTTGCCAAGTGTCTGAATTTTGATTATGTAACCATGGGGAAGCTGCAATGATCTTAAGTAACATACAGGGCTTCCTGTACGTTAGGAACAACATAAGAAGGAGGCAGATACAATGGTCATGGCAGCCTAAAGAAGGTGCGTGCTAAAGAAGAGATAGGGTTAGAAATTAATGAGTCCTGAATGAGTGTGCATTGAATATAAAAATGAATTGCCACTGCAGAAAACATAGGCTGTGGAGAGAACATAGGAACACAAAACAAATAGAGATGAAGAAGGGGAGACTAGAGGGAAAAGAAAGGGGAAATGGTAGACAGAGGAAGTCAGATCATGGACTGGTGCAATCCTCAAAAAGAGAGAGATAAGAATTTGAAAGAACAAAAAAGCAATGTCTGATTCAGTGCATGGATGTGGTGGAAGTAAATAGGATTTTTCAGGAAGGAAGATATTAAAATGTATTGAGAATACTACTGATGTAAACTAGTAATATTTTATTTATTTTCTTATGTCATTATCATGCCTTTCTTTGGCTCACAATTATTTATCCAGTTTCCAATAATGCTGCTTATCCAAAAGGGAATAGGTGATAGAAATGTGTGTATGTCTGCTATTGGTTTTACCTCAGTCTATGGAGTCAACTATCCTTTTTATCCACTCAAATATTTCTGATTTCATCCAAAACATGTGCTACAGTTTGATCACCATTTGACCTTTAACAGATTTGACAATCACTAAAACTTACTTCACCTGCGGAATTTGTAATTGTGTTTATTAAAAAAACATATTTTAAACTTTAAAGGTCATTTTTTGCTAAGCATCTGACCAAAGAAATAAAAGATAATTAGAATTGAAATATTGGATTTATTCCATTTGAAAATGTTAACAATGGGGCAATTTTAACCACACCTAGTAAAATAAGCTTTATTAAGCCCCACAGGTTGTAATCTGAAGAAACATGTTTAGGGTTATATGGATAGCCCATTACTTAGCATTCATAATCAATATCAGAAAAGGGGGAAGTCAATCATAAATTACATGCGCTTGGGGAAACACCTATTTATCTATAGATATACATACACATAAATATATATAAATGTGTACTTACATGTGTCAGGCTTGAGTTGACTGTTTGTAATTCCAAAATATTGAGGATTTTCAATGACAGGAATCTTCGTCATTCCAATAATTACTGCATCTGGGCCTCCCTCAGAAGACGATGGTGTGTTGCTTCCATTAGAGATGTGATGAAGGGGACTTGCCGAATCGTCGTCATTGCTGATAACTGAAGAAGGGCCTAAAGTTAGAAACAAAGATTCCCCTGTAACTTTGCATAGTTCTTCCCTCCCTCTGCTCTCTCCTTGGCTCTCAAGAGCCCAACACACTCAGAAATGACCCTCCATGACCTTATCTTCAGCACCACCAAGGTGGCTGTCAAAGGAACTGAGAGCACTTCTGCAAAGCCGTTGGCCTCCCCTTTCAAATTATGAGAGCAGGTTTGTCCCACCTCAGTAGTGTCCCACAGAGCCACCCAATACTCTTTCCAGAGCTAGTGGAAAAAGAGCAAAAAAACCCAAAACCACCAATTATTAAGCAGATCCCAAGCTCCTTATTCCCTCACCATGTTTTGCACTGAAGAAAAAAATAAGAAACTAATTAGCCATTGAGGTGGAGCAATAAAACAATCCCTCATGACTGGGGAGGACAGGGGTCTATGTGTGTGTGTGTATGTGTGTGTGAAGATAGAAAAAAAGAAGCTACGAAAACAATACACAGGTAGTAAATAATAACAGAAAGGAAAAGAATACTGTCAGCAATCTAAGCCAATTTCATATATATCATATCTTTAAAAAATCTAATTTAAAGACAAAAAAAAATAACAATATAGGTAGTTCTTGATATGACCACAACTGAGCCCATAATTTATGTGGCTAAGTGAGATGGTTGTAAAGTGAGTTTTGCCCCATTTTATGACCTTTCTTGCCACAATTGTTAAGTGAATCACTGCAGTTGTTAAATTAACACAATTGTTAAGTAGATCTGGGTGCCCCATTGACTTTTCTTGTCAGAAGGTCTCAAAAGGGGATCACATGGCCCTGGGACACTACAACCATCATAAATATGAGCCAGTTGCCAAGCATCTGATTTTTGATCACATGATCATGAAGATGCTGCAATGGTCTTGTGAAAAATGATTATAAGCCACTTTTTCAGTGCTGTTCTAATTCTGAACAGTCACTAAACAAATGTTTGCAAGTCAAGGATTACCTCTACTCTATTGTTGTAAAATATTTTGAAGGCTGTACCAAAAGGAAACATATTGCATGCTGGATTCACATCTCCTGAATCCACATGGATTACACATCTCCTTAATCCAATCCTTTATATCTGGAATAATACTTTTGTGTTGTTGTCAACATCATTCTCACCATCACTACTTTAGAAAGTATTCAGGATATAAGTTTCATAAGGTCAGAGCTGGATGGTGAAAAGGTTCACACTCTTGTTATGGAAGGGAGGGTGGAAAAGCCAGCAGCCACAGAGCAGGATGAGGTAAGAGTTCTCACCAGTGGAAAATTCCCTGTATTGGACCTCCATCAAACACATTACAAAAGTGCTTTCACAATATTTTGTTTTGAACTGGGCTGGTTGTTAATTGTCTCTCATTCCCAAGACCCAAGCATAGAGTACCATATGGTGGCAAATCAATGTAGTTCTTGTGTTAGAAGATCCTTCAAATATTCAAACTGTCCTGATTGATTCATGTCTCCATATTTTCTGACAAGGATCTTTCCCAGTCCTACTAGCAAGGTAAAGCTAAAGGACCTTCTGCGGATTTTACTCTGCTAGTCATTACCAACTACAGGGGGGAGGGGTTTCTCATCTCCATTTCAAGGCCATTCAGCCAGCACTGTCCAAAGAGATTTCCACAGTTATGTGGTCAGCGTGACATCATGGAGCACTGTTACCTTCCCACCGAAGGGATATCTCTTTATCTACTCACATCTGCATGTTTTTGAACTGCTAGGTTGGCAGAAACTGAGGCTAGGATGGGAGTTTACACAGTCATATGGGACTTGGGTCTCGAACCCAACATCTTAACTGCTAAGCCACACCATGCCTCTCAATTGACAAGGTGGGATTTTCTAAATGGAAACATGTACTTTCCCTGAAACAGTTCTTTTCTATTTTTAGGTGTTGATGATTACACACCAAACTGAAAACGAGGGGTACTTATACTCATAATTAAACCCCTGTACCACTTTTCCTCATGTGACTATTGTACAATAAGGTAGACCAGGGATGTCCAATGTTACCAATTTTAAAATTTGTGGACCTCAGCTCCTAGAGTTCCCCAGCCAGCATGAACTCTGGGAGTTGAAATTCACTTGTCTTAAAAGTGGTCTAAGTTGGACACCCTGATGTAGACTGTGAACTATTTGAAGTGGAACATATTGCAGAAAAATAGTGAGAGCAACATCTCAAAGTATTTATTTATTTATTTATTTATTTATTTATTTATTTATTTATATATACCGCCCTTCTCCCAAGAGGGACTCAGGGCAGTTTACAGGGCAATAAAAACATACAATACAAAAATTAAAATAAAGATTAAACTCAAATAAAGCCCCACCAACATTAAATTTTGAAAATTTAAAAACGATAGTTTAAAAACGATAATTCCAATCAGAAAATTAAAAATATTTCTCATGGGGCAGATCAGCTTGCTCAAATAGCCATGTTTTAAGGGCACGGCAAAAGGTTCTCAGGTCGGGGACAATCCGGATCTCTAACGGTAGCTCATTCCAGAGGGCAGGGGCCTCCACAGAGAAGGCCCTCCCCCTGGGGGTTGCCAGGCAACATTGTTTGACCAATGGCACCCTGAGGAGGCCAACTCTGTGGGCCCGCACTGGTTGGTGGGAGGCTGTCATCGGCAGAAGGTGGTCTCGCAAATACCCTAGGCCTAAGGAAAAATGGACTGAATACGAAAAGGACGTTTGCTTTTTTTCTCCCTGTCACTATGGCCTCACAAATTCTTCAGCCCTTCAAAGTTTTGGGACTGCAGGGTGAATGTGGAATTTGTTTCTTGGATGCCATTTGTTGCTGGATAGACTCCACTGGCTTTCTCCCAAATTTTGAGCAAGCATAAAGAAAAATAGCAGGCATGTACATGCAACATATACATACACAGACAAATTACAAGGGAGACAGAGTAATTATTTAAATTAAAATATATAGTTAAATAAAAATGTCTCAAACAGGTGCTGAAAGTTGGTACAACATACATCTCTCTGAGAAAGATATTCCAAAGCTGAAACAGCATCATTGGGAAAAAATATTTTGCTTTGTAAAAACATATTGCACTTTCTATAAGAATCCCTCAGCCAAAAGTCTTGTTCTCCTTAAGGTCAGCAAGATCTTGTATGTCTTTCCCCAAGATTCATTCTATATGAGACCACTAATAATGAATTTCTAAGACTTTCTATAAGATGAGGAATGCTTATTTATTTAGCTCAGTACATTGCAACAACAATGGCTTCTTGAGGAGTTAAAATAAAACATAGTAGTAGAATTTAAAATGTCATTAAAATCAGAACAGAAAATCAATGTTGAGTTGTAATTTTCAGATCTAAACATTCAATCCTTCTCAATCACAATAATCCAGATGTAATCCTCATTAAACCCATTAAATTAAGATCCTTTCTCATATCACAAAGCCTTTATTCATGTTAATACCGTAGTGTCTATAAATATTCAAGGGTTAATTATGCTCAGGAAAAGAAAAAATGTTCCTAAATAATTTAAACCCTCTAGGAAAAGCTGTGCACTGGGTGTTCTGCAACTCTGCCAATAATACATAACATATAATAATACATAAGATGGAGGGGGGGTATCAAAGAAATTGAAATTATTTTTTCCTATGTTATCTTGTCTTCAAGTAATTTTTGACACTGAAACTAGATATTTTCAAAGTTGCAATGACACCGGCCTCCCTGATATATGTGGCATCTTTGATATACACCCACACATCCTTTACAGCCCACACGATACCACACACCACATACCATTTCTGACTCATAGCACCACACACCTCTTTGGTCCCTTTCCCATCTGGCAGCAACCACTTATCTGCCTGTTGGCCTTGGACTAGCAACTTCCTGCTTACTACCCCACTGTCTTTCTCCTTGCAAGCTTCCCACAAGCGAAGGAAGGAAGGAAGGATTTCTGATGCTTCCTGCCAGCTTCCTATAAAAAAAATCAATGGGGAAGCCACCAGGAAGTCAGGGGTTGCTCTCACTCCCTCTGTTTTTGCCTAACTTTGGTAATTCTGTTTCTCTGTTTAGGTAAGGAAATACCTTTGAACTGATGACCCAATAGGGATCAGTTTTTCTAGTGTCATGCTAAAGGCCAGGTTGAAATTAACTTCAGCTTCTGATGATTTCATACCATATAACTTTTTTGGAAATATTATAGAATCCACTCTATGTTCATCTCTTCCAGGATTTTATTTTTTAAATTTGCCAATCAAGCTATTAACCTGAAGTTTTCTGCTGGTCTTATCTATTCCCAAGTACTAATCAGATCTGACTCTACTTATCTTCCAAAACAAGGGTGGGCAGTTGCTGCTATTTTAAGATAATGATTGTAGCTCAGTAAACTAAATTATATAATAAAAATAACACTTTAAAAGATACTTTATTTGCTCAATCTCATCATGCCTTCACTGGATAGAATTACAAGTTAGGCATTGAGGCAAGACATAAAATAAATCCAGTAAAGCATGTGGATAATCATGTGCAAAATTATCAACTCTATCTGAATAATTGCACCTTGCAGCTTATATAGCATCCCTTTCTTAATGGTTTTCTGCAGAAATCCTTTGGGATAGTTGATCAAAGAGTGAGGGACTAACCAAAAATCACATAGTGAGCTTCCATAGCCAAGGAGAGGTCCACTACCTTGATTCCTACATCAGATTTTTATTTATTTTATTTATTTATTTTGTCAATCGCTTACAAGATAATAAGTATAAGGATAAACATAGTTGTGAATACATGAAATGAATACATATAAGAAAAATAAAAGAAACAATAGGACAGGGACGGTAGGCACATTGGTGCACTTATGCACACCCCCTACAGGAAAGGGGTGGGGTCAACAGCAGACAGTCTAAGGTTAAAGTTTTTGGGGCTTGGGGAAGAAACCACAGAGTCAGGTAGAGTATTCCAGACATTGACCACTCTGTTGCTGAAGTCGTATTTCCTGCAATCAAGTTTGGTGCGGTTAACCTTGAGTTTGTATCTATTGTGTACTTTTGTATTGTTATGGTTGAAGCTGAAGTACTTGAAGCTGAAGACCTGGCCTGTATTACCGAGACCTGGTTGGGCCCAGAGGGTGGCGTCCCTCTGGTTGAGTTGTGCCCTCCAGGTTTCCGGGTTTTGCACCACAGGCCCAGGGAAGGGGTGGTGGGGTGGCTGTGGTTATTCGGGAGACCTTGTTTCCAAGGGAGGTCACTGTCCCAGAGATAGGCAGGAGTGAGACCCTCCTCCTGAGGTGGGGCCTAATGGTCGGGTGGGCTTGCTGCTCGCATACCTCTCTCCCAGCTGTGTGACAGCAGCCCTGCCTGGGCTCCTTGATCTCCTCTCAGGGGTGGCGGTGGAGTTCCCAGGCCTTATAGTCCTGGGGGACTTCAATCTGCCTCCTGGGGAGCATCAGGGTTGGCCCAGGAATTCATGGCTTCTATGGAAGCCATGGGCCTGACCCAACTAATTCAGGGCCTGACTCATGAGGGGGGAAACACTCTTGACCTAGTTTTTGTCTCTGAGCAGTGGCGTAGTGACAGAGGGCAAGCCACTTTTACGGCATTGCCCGTTCCATGGTCTGATCACTATCTCCTACGGCTGGTCTTCCAACAGGCCGCCCCCTACTACTGGGAGGAGGAGCCACCTAGATGGTTCCGCCCCAGACGCCTCATGGACCCGGAGAGGTTCCAGGCGGAACTGAGGTTTCTTCCCTCTTCCCTTGCCCACAGCTCTGTCGAGGATCTGACGTCTGCTTGGCAGCAGGCTGCATCGGATGCCCTTGACAGGGTTGTCCCCATGCGCCCCCTCACACGCCGTGGATCCCGGATGGGTCCTTGGTATACAGAGGAGCTCTGGGAGATGAAACGCCGTCGGAGGGGCTTAGAGAGCAGGTGGAGGTCCACCCGCTCCCAGTCCAATCGAGCCCAGCTAAGAGCCCATATTAGGACTTACCTGGTAGCTATGAGAACGGCAAGAAGGTCTTATCTCTCTGCCCTCATAGCATCCGCAGATAACCGCCCAGCCACCCTGTTTCGGGCTACCTGCGCTCTCCTTCGTCCGGATGGGGGGGCGGACCCATTGCGGGGAAGGGCTGAGGAGTTTAGTCAATATCTGTCGGATAAGATCGCTTGAATTCGGCGCGGGTTGTCCTCTGATTTGCAGTGGTCTGGCCAGTGTGACCCGGGATGAGTTCGATCCTGTTTCCGAGGATGAAGGGGACAGGACTATGCGGCGCCTGAGTTCCACCACATGTTTGTTGGACCCGTGCTTCCTGGCTGGCTTATGCCGCCAGGGAGGTCACCTGCGGTTGGCTCCGGGCAGTTGTCAATGCTTCATTAAGGGAGGGTGTTTTTCCCTCCGCCTTGAAGGAGGCGGTGGTGAGACCTCTCCTGAAGAAGCCTGCCCTGGACCCGACCATGTTAGACAACTTTCATCCAGTCTCCAACCTTCGCTTTTTGGTGAAGGTTGTTGAGAGTGTGGTGGCTCGGCAGTTTCCACTTTTCCTGGATGAAGCGGTCTACCTGGATCCGTATCAATCGGGCTTCCGACCTGGTTTCAGCATGGAGACGGCATTGGTCGCTGATGGATGATCTCTGGAGGGCCCGGGACAGGGGTTTTTCCTGTCCTGGTCCTATTAGACCTCTCAGCGCTTTCGATACCATCGACCATGGTATCCTTTGCGGCGCCTGAGGGTGGGAGTGGGGGCACTGTGCTTCGGTGGTTCACCTCCTACCTCTCGGGGAGTGCAATCGGTATTGGCGGGGGCAGAGGTCGACCCGAGGTGCTCTCCTGTGGGGTCCCTCAGGGTCGGTTCTCTCCCCTGCTATTTATCTATATGAAGCAGCTGGGTGAGATCATCCGTGGTTTCGGGTGAGATTCCATCAATGCAGATGACACCCAGCTGTACATCTCCACCCGAACAAATCAGTGATGCCCTCTCCCGATGACCCAGTGTTTGGATGCGTACGATTTGGATGAGCGGGAACATGCTTCACTCAACCCGCCAAGACTGAGTGGCTGTGCATACCGGCATCTCGGCCCAGTCAGGAATATCCACTTTGGCCATAGGGGAGTGGTGTTGCCCTGTGGATAGGGCGCAGAATCTGGGGTCCTCCTGGATGTATGGCTCTGGTTAGGAGGAGCAGGTGGGAGCCGTGCGGGGGGCCTTTGCCCAGCTCCGCCTTGTTCGCAACTTCGCCCATTTCTGGACCGAGATGCCCTGCACAGTCACTCATGCCCTTGTTACCTCTGACTTCGACTACTGCAGCTCTCTACTTGGGACTGCCCTGCATACCATCCGGAGATTGCAGCTGGTGCAGAATGCGGCGGTGGTGATGGGAGTCTCCGATTCTCCAATGTTACCCTCCTCCTGCGCTGCCTGCATTGGTTGCGGTTGTGCTCGGGTGAGATTCAAGGTTTTAGTTTTAACATACAAAGTCCTCATGACATGGGTCCTCAATATTTAAGGAGAGACTCCTGCCAACATCAATGCCAACCGCCCTGTCGCAGCACACAGGCAAGGACTCCTTGGGGTCCGTCGGGGGCCAGTGCTGGCTGGTGGTCCCCCGACGAAGCCTATTCTGTCATGGCCCCTGACCTCTGGAACCAACTTCCCTTGGGGCTCTGGCCCCTGATCTCCACACCTTCTGCCATGATTTGAAGACCTGGTTGTTTGACCAATCTGGGCTGTGACCCTTCCTGGGTGGGTGGTTTTATTTTTAAGTATTCAAATTGTCTTTTTGGGCTTGTCTTGGTTTAATTTTTCTTAATTATTTATTGTTGTTTTTAGCTGTGAGCCACCCCAAGTCTTCAGAGATGGGGCTGCATACAAGTCCCAAAAAATAAATAAATAAATAAATAAATAAATAAATAAATAAATAAATAAATAAATTCATTGACCGGAAGGACATTGCAATGTATGATTTTATATACTATACTTAGATTGGACCGGCGGCATAGTTCTAGATTTTCTAGGTCTAGAATTTCAAGTCTGGTGGCATAAGGTATTCTGCAACAAGTAGAGGAGTGTAGAACTCTTCTTGTGAAATATTTCTGGACTTTCTCAACTGTGTTAATATCAGATACATGATGTGGGTTCCAGACTGATGAGCTGTATTCGAGTATTGGTCTAGCAAATGTTTTGTATGCTCTAGTTAGTAGTGAAAAACTATATACGATTAGGTTAACAACTCTTAATGCCTTTTTGGCTATGTAGTTACAGTGGGCTCTAGCACCTAGATCATTAGAGATGAGTATTCTAAGGTCCTTGACTGAGTTTGGATCATCATCAAGGTCTTGACTATTCAGCTTGTATTTTATTTTCTGATTTTTTTTTGCCAATATGTAAGACAGCATTTATTTGTTGAGATTTGAAGTTGCCATTTGTTTGACCATTCTGATACATAGTCGAAGTCTTTTGAAGGGTAGCAGTATTGGTGGTGTTGAATAGCTTTACATCATCAGTGAAGATAACGCAGTTGCTCTTAATATGATCACAGAGGTCATTTATGTAGAGTATGAATAGAGTTGGTCCTAGAATGCTGCCTTGGGGGACACCACTGTTGACAGGTACAGAATTTGATAAGACACTCCCAATTTTGACCATTTGTTGTCTGTTTGACAGGAATGCTTCTATCCAGTTATGCAGTTGTCCAGAGATACCCTAAGATTTTAGTTTTAGTAGTAGTTTGTCGTGTACCACTGAATCGAAGTCTTTACAGAAGTCAATGTAGATTGCGTCTATTGCTTTGCCCTGATCGAGTTGTGTAGTCCATATGTTTTGCAGTGTAAGAGTTGCAGATTACAGGATAGTTTTTTTCTGAAACCATATTGTTTGTTAGAGTAGGTTGTTTGTCTCTACATGGAGGATAATGGATTGGTTAATAATTGATTCCATGACTTTACAGGTGATGCAGCATAAAGAGATTGGTCTGTAATTTTCAACTAGACTGGGGTCTCCCTTTTGAAGATGGGGATGACCGTGGCTTGTGACCATAGGTTTGGCAAGGAGCTGGTTCTGAAAGATTTTTCAAAGATTATGCTTAGAGGTTTGGCTATGGCATCGGATAGCTTTTTTAAGAAGTAGGCACATATTCCATCCGGTCCAGTAGATAGAGATGGTTTTAGATTGCGTAGTGCTTTTTCAACATTGTCTACTGTAAAATCAATATGTATTAGATCATTGTAGTTGTCTGTGGTTCGACTAGGAAATACTGGGCATGAGCCATTGCTGTTTACAAATACTGAGCCAAAGAATGTGTTAAAGAGGTTGGCTTTAATGGTGTCATCGTTGCAGTCTGTACCATTATCAAATATGGAATACATTAAACTCAACCAAAGTGGGTCACAGAGGAGTAAAAATTTATTCTTTTAGATTTGAACTAATGGAACATGTAGAAACTATCAGAATAAAGTTCTCCTACTTAACAGCAGGCAGTTCTCAATGTAACAATGATACTTAAAAGAAGAATAAGTTCCCATGTGAACTAGGTAAGTGGAAAACACTTATTGGGACTGGCCAATATTGCCAGAAGTTATAAACATGGATGACAACTGTAGAGCTTTAGAGCCATCACAAAGAGTGAATTATTCTGGAATTCAGACCTAGCCAGATTTGATAGTCATTGAGATGGAAATGTATAGATGCATGTGTGTTTGAGAAAAAGAGAGAGCTACAGAAGTTGTAACTTCAGAAAGAGAACAAAAGAGATTGTGAGAATGCATTCATTTTTACATGTCCTCAATCCCTGGATGAATTATAACAAGTAGAACTGGAGATAAGATATGCATGGACATCTGATAAGATACTGTAAGGGAACATTCATTATTTCTTGTCCAAATGAACGGTCCCAATAAGTGAATTACTGCAGTCGTTTAAATGAATTCAATGGCCATTAAGAAAATCTGCTCCTCCCATTGATTTTGCTTGCTGACAGCCAGCTGGGAAGGTTACAAATGGTGATTACATGAACATGTGACCATGAGGATGCCGCAACCGTCATAAGTGTGAAAGCTGGTCATATGTCACTTTTTTCAGTGCTATTGTAAACTTCGAACGGTCACTAAACAAATGGTTGCAAGTCAAGAACAACCTGTATGCCTTTCAGAGCAAAAATATATTCAAGATCTGTTACATAGCACCTATCAAATAGGCCTGAAGAAGGCCCAGGTATTAAATTTGAAACCAACAAGCCTACAATGAGCAGCGTTTACACCTTACAAGATGACTAAAACACTTCAATAACATGAGATTTTAGGCTTACAGCATGAGATCTGGTGAAAGTTCATGTGAATTTGATGACATACAGCAAAGGTCTCCAAACTCGGCAACATTAAGACTTGTGGATTTCAACTCCCAGAAGCACAGCTGGCTGGAGAATTCTGGAAGTTGAAGTCCACAAGTCTTAAAGTTGCCAAGTTTGGGGATCCCTAACATACAGGGAAATAGTGAATCTTGGTTGTTTTAGAGTGGAAGGGTGCCTGAGGGGAGAAAAGGTTTCGGAGCTTGTATCATTCGGCATGGCTCTACAGCAAGCACGGGACATAACACCGTTGTGAAGTCAATCAATTTGGCTTCCCCATTGACGTTGCTTGTCAGAATCATGTGACTCTGGGACCCTGCAACGGTCATAAATGTGAGCCAGTCATCAAGCATCCGAATGTATATCACCTGACCATGGGGATGCTGCAATGGTCATAAGTGTGAAAAATGGTCATAAAAATAAAAAAATGTCATTTTTCAGTCCCATTATAACTTTGAACGGGTCACTAAATGAACTGTTGTAAGTCAAGAACAACCTGTCATGGTAGTTGGTAGTTCTACATGATAACCCCATGTAATTTCCAAGAATTGAGTCTCAGCTCAAGAGCATCCTTAACTTATTTTTCTCCTAACTAATAAACTGTACAAGACTCAACCTCACCTTGTGTTTCCTTGACAGAGAGTTCTGATACCGAGGATTACTTGGTGATTTTATGTTCCCATGTGTACTGTCTAGGGAAAGTACGGCACTGATGATAACAGGAGGTTTATATGGGCTCAAGCTATAATTATATAAGTGGAAAATCTTCAGACAAAGGCCCTATTGTCTTGCAAGATTTCACAAGAAGAGAAAGAAATCCTGGGATAATGCAAGAATGGAATAAGTTTTCAGACACCCTTGCAGTACCTGCGGGGTGTTTTTTGTGCCTACTATCTTTGTGATGCAACAGATGGCAAGACTCTGTGTGCCAGGAGATTGCTAAATATCCCTACATTTAAGGCTTAATTTGTCAGTACACTTGACAAGTGAGTAAACTGTCACACACACTGTTTTAATGCTTGCTTATTTCACAGACAAGCTATTAGGCAAAAGACTACATCCCAATTTACTCAATGCAATGTTGAAATTACACCACAATCAAAGGCAAATGCTATGAGGCCAAAATTCAGTTGAACAATCACATTTATAAGTGCAACTTCAAGAACACACAACAACTTTCCAGAGAGAATGTGAAAATACTCAGTTTGGACTGAAACCAGAATCCACTGTTGGACTAGATCTCTGAAATGTGCAGCAGGGATCTCCAGGCAAAGGGGATTTTTTTTTCTTTTTTTTGCTTTACCCAAACCCTGAAATGCCACTATGTCAGGCTCAAATGGAGGCCAGATAATTGTCATAAAAAAATAGAACATAGAATATCAGAGTTGAAAGGGACCTTTGGAGGTCTTCTGGTCCAATCCCCTGCTCAAGTAGGCAGCCCTACACCATTCCAGACAAGTCTCTTCTTCAAAGCCTCCAGTGATAAGAGCACCCACAACTTCTGAAGACAAGCTGTTCCACTGGTTGACTGTTCTTACTATCAAGACATTTCTCCTTAGTTCTAAGTGGGATCTCTCTTTGATTAGTTTCCACCCATTGTTTCTTGTCTTACCTTCAGGTGCTTTGGACAATAGGTTGATCCCCTTGCTTTGTGGCAACTTTTCAAATGTTGGAACATTGCTATCATGTCTCCCCCGGTCCTTATTTCACTAAGATGTGCTATATGCAAATCCTGCAACTGTTGATCATATGTTTTAGTCAATGGTAGGATTCAAATTTTTTTACTACCGTGTCAGCATTCCAGCAAATCTCCATTCCAATCAGTAACTCCAAGACAAACATATCTCAAAAGTACCTTTATTAGAATAGCACCTGGAACATCTGTGGAAACCTGAATCGAAAGTTTTGGGTTAAGGGCATTGCATTAACCCCTGGTTGCAATTTCTTTATTATCTCTTTTAGGAGGCAAATTTTTCAAGGGGGGATGCCTATCAGCTTTGAAATCACCCCCCCTTCCATTCTCCCAGGCTATGTGGCAGCGTGGAATATGGCTTCCAAAGCTGACAACCGGTTCTGTGGGTGTGGCTTGGTGAGCTGGCAGGGGAAGGATACTGTAAAATCTCCAGTCAGAGGTGGTATTTGCCAGTTCTCTGAACAACTCAAAATTTCCGCTACCAGAATTGGTCAGAACTGGCTGAATACCACCTCTGGTTTTAGTCTCCAGGCTCCTAATCTTCTTTGTTGCTCCTCTCTGCACTTTTTCCACAGTCACATCTTTTTTATAATGTGCTGACCAAAACTGGATGCAGTATTCCAGGTGTGGTCTTACTAAGGCTTTGTAAAGCAGTACTAGTACTTTGTGTGATCTTGATTCTATCCCTCTGTTAAGGCATCCTAGGATTGCATTGACTTTTTGGCTGGCTCATATTTAAATGATTGTCCACTAGGACAGGTTGAGCCAGGTTTCACCTGATCTGTACCTGTACTTTTGGATTTTCTGTCCTAAGTGTAAGATCTTACCTTTATCTACCTTAAATTTCATTTTGTTGGATAGGGCCCAGTGTTCACATCTGTTGACGTCCATTTCGATCTCGAGCCTATCTTCTGGGGTTGGCTATTCCTGCCAGTTTAGTGTCATTGGCAGATTTGATTAATTCCCCTTGTATTCCCTCATCTAAATTGTTTAGATGAATGAAAGGAATGAATGAATGAATAAGTGAATTGTTTAGATGAATGAAAGGAAGTATTGGTCTTATTGATTTAGCTTTGACCAATCCAGTTTTGGCTTATGCTCAAAAATTTAAAAAGAAACAGCAACCCACTCACCCCGCCATCTAATAGTGACCATATTTTATCAGGGGTGGAGGGTAGAGGGGGTGGGGGATGAAACTAAGACTAAAATAACAAACAAGCCAATCACCCTTAAAACACCAAAGGTTTTGTGAAAGCAGAAATGTCTTCTTGGTATGTTCATCAGATTTTTTTTAAAGAAAACAATCCTTTGCTATGTTGACAAGATGGCAGCCCAATTTAGATAAGAATTAATACTCTGTCATGAAGAGAAATCAGAAAATAAGAGAAAATAAATAGTTTGGAACAGAGATTTTTTTCCTCTTGAGACATTCAACATGTCAGAATTGTGCCTCTCTGTGTGCATGTGCATCATAGGTGTTTTAGCATAGAGCTTAACTGGAGTTTTCAAAATCAGAAGCTACATTTCTGAAAAGGCACAGATTGTGACTAGTCTTTTTGTAGGTGTGAAGTTGTGTGGAAAGAATGTCACCTATTACACAAACCATTCGAAACACAGAAACTGTTAAGTTTGCATGAAGAGACAGACGTGGAGTGCTTCAAGCTCTTTGTTTATTAGTGACTACAGCTCAGAACGAACCCACTTTGGCTAGGCTGCGGCTGCTACTTATAGCCAGCAGCCGCAGTTGCCAGCCAATCAGAGTGCAGGGTTTTCCCGCACTTTTTAAACCAATCATTTCTTACATTTTACAAGAACAGTTCAAACTAAACCAATGACTTTAAACCTGCATACATAACACCCCTCCCCACTAGGTTCAATCCATACTCAAACCCCAGCCTATCTAATGTATTCTTTTAAATAGGTGGAGCTCTTACGTGTACATTGAGACCTACGTGGTTCAGATGTTTTAAGGTTCTCACCTTGTGAGGGAGGAAATGTGTCTGCTGACATTTCCTTACTAGGACTTGTAGTAATGATAGAACCTGTTTGGTTACTACAACCTGGTCTCTCCTCCCAATCCATCTCCAACCCAATGTCAGCACCTAAATCAGGTAATGATGTGCAATCTTCCATTTGTGAAAATGCTTGTTGGTATTGTGACAGGTTTTGGGATGGTTCCTGTCATGTTAGCTCGTTACACATGGGGTTGATTCTTGCTTGTTCATTACACTCATGATCCTCCCCTTCCCCTAGAAGAGGCAGTAGGTATGGGAACCAGAGAGGAGCAAAAGCGATGCTCCTGAGGCAATCTGGATCTTAACTGATCAATGTGCCTGCTCCAAGGACACAATCCTCCGTTTGTACCCTGTAAGACCTGGGGCCTGTGATTTGGGTTATCTCAGCAGGAATCCATAATGGTTCACCCATAAGGTTCTTAGCATACACAGAATCACCCACACTGAACGTGCGAATTTTGCTAGTGGAATCTAGTGGTGCGTTGTGGGATGAAGGCGGTCAAGGGGAGACCTGAGTTTCCTACCCATCAACAATTCAGCTGGGGACAAATTAGTTGAGGGGTTGGGAGTGATATGCTGAACACTGAGAAGTTTTTCAACTCTCTCAGTGATATCCCCTGGACCCAATTGCTGAACATTTTCCTTGGTAAATCGTACCATACGTTCAGCCCGCCATTAGCCGGGATGCCCAGGGCTGTCAGGGCATGTCTGATACCCTGTTGTGCTAGATATGATTCAAAAAGGTTGGATATAAATTGAGGGCCATTGTCAGAAAAAAGCACATCAGGTAACCCGTGAGTTACAAAAAGCTTTTTAAGCTGTTTGATGACAGCTTCAGTTGTTGTGGATGCCATAGGGATAACCTCTAGCCATTTGGAATATGCATTAACTGTAATAAGGAAAGTGTGCCCTCTGGTAGGGCCATCAAAATCAATGTGAATCCTGGACCATGGGCCCCTAGGACATTCCCATTCCTGTGGGGCAGGCCTGACTACCTGACAGTTGGGACAAGATGCAACCCAGTTTTCAACCATTTTGTCAATACCTGGCCACCATACATAACTCCTGGCCAATCCCTTCATTCTGACAATACCTGGATGACCCTCATGTAACATTTCCAAAACCTCTTTTTGTAGTTTTGTAGGAATAACCACCCTGTTACCCCACACAATACATCCTCTTAATACAGATAATTCAGTTTGCCTGGATTTAAAAGGTTGGGCAAGTTGAGGTAGATCTTGAAGAGGCCAACCTTTCTTAATCCAGCCTATAACAGGAGCCAATACAGTGTCTTTGGCAGTCTCTATGGCAATTTCAGCAGCATGTACTTGAAGCTTGGCAACAGTTTCTAGGAAAAAGGTGTAAGCCTCAGGAGCAAAGTCCTCAGTGTGAGAAGGAAGTGGGCAGCCACTCAAAGCATCTGCATGCCCAATGTCTTTGCCAGGCCTGTGGGTGAGTTTGTATGAATAAGCAGCAAGAAATTCAGTCCACCTCAGCATTCTTGGTGACAGGATAGTGGGCGTAGGTTTGTCTCCTGCCACAATGCCTAACAGAGGTTTGTGATCTGTGACAATGGTAAATGTTCTCCCATATAAATACTCATGGAATTTCTTGACAGCTGCAACAATTGCCAAGGCTTCCTTGTCCAGTTGGCTGTAGTTCCTCTCTGCTTTGGTCAAGGTAGAGTAAAATGCAATAGGAGCTTCCCTCCCGCTGGGAAGCCTTTGGCTCAAAAACAACCCCCACACTCCAAAAGGGGATGCATCACAAGTCAGTACAACAGGCAAATTCTCAGATAACTGTATCAGTACAGCATCAGACGTGATTAGTCTTTTAATATTGTTAAATGCAGATTGTTCTTTTCTGCCCCAGACCCATGCAGACTTTTTGTCTAATAATCTGTGCAGTGGTTCTGCAATGGTTGCCTTCTGAGGTAGAAACATGTGATAAAAGTTAATGAGTCCAAGGAAGGCTTGCAAATCTGTTTTGCATTTTGGTCTAGGGGCTTCTTTGATTGCCTGAACCTTGGCATCTGTGGGGTGGATACCATGCTTGTCAATCATATAGCCCAAGAACTCAACCTTGTCAGTTCTAAGAGTGCATTTTTCTTCCTTGACTTTTAACCCCGCTTTTCTGAATCTGGTAAGGACTTCTCTGAGTCTCTCTTGTAACTGAGTGTCATTTTCAGCAGAGATTAACACATCATCAAAGTAAGGTACTACCCCTGGCAGTCCTTGGAGCATCCTTTCCACAAGGCTTTGGAAGATGCCTGGTGCCACGCTTACTCCAAACTGTAACCGTTTACATTTGAAAGCACCTCTATGAGTCACAATGGTTTGGGCCTCTGCAGTGGCATCATCAACTGTTAATTGTTGATATGCCTGGGCCAGATCCAATTTGGCAAAGACTGTACCCCTGCCAAGTGAATGTAGTAAATGATGCACCACTGGAACTGGATATGCGCTCTGCTGAAGCATGGTTCAATGTCCCCTTATAGTCTCCACAGATTCTCACTGACCCATCAGTCTTGACTGGTGTGACTATGGGTGTCTCCCACCTGGAGTGGTCAGTGGGCTCTAAAACTCCTTGAGCTATTAGTTTATCTAATTGTGCATCATTTTTTCCTTTAAGGCAAATGGGACCCTTCTGGGCTTTAATTGGTGGCACCTTGGGATCTAGATTGAAAGTGATAGGGGTCCCCATATACTTGCCCAATCCGTCGCTGAAGACCTCTGGAAACTCAGACTTCAAGGCCTCCTCCCATTCAGTGTTGCTCACATGATTGATGCCAGTCACCTCGATGCCTAGTGGATTGAACCACTCAAGTCCCAGCAAGCTTGGGCGATCCTTGTCCATGATGGTCAAGGGCAAGCGTTTGGTGTGGCCTTTGAACTTCACGTTGAATTCTCTTGTTCCAACTACTGGAATCTTGTTCCCTTGGTAGTCTTTAAGAGTCAGTGCTTGCTTCTTGAAATGCTTCTTCTGAATGTTTGGGAGTAGTCTGTGAATAGTGTCCCATGACACCATAGATAAATATGAGCCTGAGTCCACTTCCATTTGGCAAGGCCTTCCTTCAATTAGTACCTTGACATGCACTTTTCTGTTATTGATAGAAAAAGAATGACCAATAGTTACTGTCTGATGAGTTTCATTCTTCCCCTTTGCTTCTGTGCTGCACCCCATTTTCTCACTGAGGTTGTTGGGCTTGAATTCTTTGTCAGGAAACTTCCTTCTGTTGGGTGGAGTTCTGGATGATTTGCAGACTCTTGCTAGGTGTCCTCTTTTTCACAACGGAGGCAGATGGTATCTAGGAACTTGCATTCAGTGCGGGGTGGCTTCCCCACAACCTCTGCAGTAGAAATCTTGCCTCTTTCTTCCCAGGTCTTTCTTTTTCCGCTCCATTCTGAGTCTATAAATTCCTTCCTCCACCTCACTACAGTCTGACTCAGAATCTATTTGCTCACAATGAGTTGTTGTGGACTTTTCCACATCAGGATGGCTTGTGGCCTTGTTAATTTTCTTCATGGCTGCTGCTGAGGACTTGGTAGCTTCTGCTGAAGAGGCCTCTTCTATTGCTTCCTTCAGCGTGATCTTAGGTCTTAGTAATAACTTGCTCTGAAGCACCTTGTCTTTAAGGGCCAGAACAAATCGATCGCGCATGGCCTCTTCTAAATTGTTAAATTCACATGCACCCCCAATGTCTCTTAAACTTGCCACGAAGTCATTTACGTTTTTGCTTTCCCCTTGATCCCAACGGTAGAATTCGTGTCTCTTAATGAGGCACGATAGTTGTGGCGCGTAATGGGCTCTTAATAACTTTTCTAAGTCAGGCCATTCCATTACCTTCACGTCTGCAGCTCCCGCCAATGCCTTCGCCATCTTGAAAACTGCCGGACCGCAGTGTGTGAGAAAGACCACCCTCTTCCGCTTCTTGGAAATGTCAGCAAGATCGTTTCCTTCCAGATACATTTGGAAACGATCTGCATATGTCTCCCAGGCTTCTGCCGTCGGATCGAACGGGGCTGGGGGTGTTCAGCACAGCCATCTCGCTCTCCTTCTGTTCCGCGTTGCCTTCTTCTTCAGGGAGATCCCACCTTCATCGCCAGGGTTAAGTTTGCATGAAGAGACAGACGCGGAGTGCTTCAAGCTCTTTGTTTATTAGTAACTACAGCTCAGAACGAACCCACTTTGGCTGGGCTGCGGCTGCTACTTATAGCCAGCAGCCGCAGTTGCCAGCCAATCAGAGTGCAGGGTTTTCCTGCACTTTTTAAACCAATCATTTCTTACATTTTATAAGAACAGTTCAAACTAAACCAATGACTTTAAACCTGCATACATAACAGAAACAGTCCTATAATCTGCTCCCTCTTCCCAATTCAAATTCCTACATACAACACTAATGCTCGGGAAAATCCATCCACAATATCTTATAATGACATTAGTGGCATACTTCATATAACAATAGCATTAGCATTTAGACTTCACAGTGTTTTACAGCCCTCTCTAAGAGCTGTACAGAATCATCATATTGCCCCCAACAATCTGGGTCCTCATTTTACTGACCTTGAAAGGATGGAAGGCTGTCAACATTCGGCCGGTGAGAATCGAACTGCTGAACTGCTGGCAACCAGCAGAAGTAGCTTGCATTACTGCATTCTAACCACCACAGCTCAGTGATGACCTGCTAAGACTTCTATGGCTGCCTCTTGTCACAAATAGCAAATCTGACCCTGAAAATCCAGCACTGCTGAATTTCTGTTCTGTCATTTGCACAATGTTCCCCACCCAACACCACCAAAGAAATGTTGGATGAACTTAATAAAAATGTGGCTGTTAAAATAGAATTGTGAAGGGTTTCCCCCCTTAAATATGGACATTAATAACGTACTTCATTTTGCTCTACATGAAGAAACTGTAGCACGGGTGGCAATACAATCACATACTGTATATGGCTAGTCAAAAACAAGTGTTTAATCAAAGATGAAATCTTGCAAACCCTGAAAATCTGAAACCCTATATTGTAATGCTCTCTTTATTTATTCTTCTCCAATGTCATCTTCTAACCTTTCAGTGACAGAAAACTGATCCTCTATTTATTCTTAGTTAACTTTTGGCTTGAACTGAAATCTTGATAGAATCTGAAAACAGAATTAAGCCTTTCCTGTGGGCTAGTTTAGCAAACTGGACCATATAATTTGAATCCTCTTGACTGTGCTTTTTCTGTGTTTTTTTTCCTATTTTGTTTTATCAACATTTTGAGATCTTTATTTAAATAAACTATTTAATGGGCTCAAAGTGAGATGGGTACAAACAAATCCAATCGATCAATTAATCAATATTTCAAGACTATCAATTCACATCACACTAATAGTTTGATGTGAATTGCAGTGGCTCTTTCTGTTTTATATTTATCTTTGGATGAAATAATAATGGAAAGTTTCACTTTCTATTTTCAATACTTTAAGCTTTTTGAATAACAGAATGATAATCACTTTTAGGTTTTTTTTAAATTTATTTATTAGATTTTTATCCCTCCTTTATTACTTTATAAGTAACTCCAGGCAGGAAACATACATAAGGTTCCTTGCCCCTCCTGTGTTCCCCACAATAAAAACAAGCCTGTGAGGAGGTTTGGGCTGAAAGAGAGTGACTGATGCAAAGTCACCCAGCCAGCTTTCAAGCCTAAAGTGGGACTAGAACTCACTGTGGAGAATGTAATCTGAATTCCCAGGAGGGAGTCGTTGCATTCCAGAGAACCAAGAGGCAGTGAGGTTTAGATAGTATAGTTGGAAGAAAGAGGGTCAAGATAGATTCTCTAGAAATTCTCAAAGTTTATCTTTGATGAGGCAAGTATATGCTTCACTTTGGCATCTCTCTCTCTATCAATAGTAGATCCCACCTCCCCCCTGCTTATCCTACTCCCTCCCTCCCTCCCTCCCTCCCTCCCTCCCTCCCTATCTTTTAGTTATAATTTGTAAGGTGTATTTTTATATAGAATAGAATAGAATAGAATAGAATAGAATAGAATAAACTTTGCTGTCACTTTACGTGTACATTAATCAGCATGCATTAAAATGAAATTTTGTTGCATTCAGCTCTCAAAGGATAACCATTATGCATATACCAGTGGTGGTATTCAGCCGGTTCGCACCAGTTCAGGTGAACTGGTAGCAAGGATTTGGCGTGGATCGCTGAACTGGTAGTAAGCTCTGGCTAGCCACACCCCCGACCCGGTCGCCCGGTCACCACTGGCTCATTTGCCCCACCTGCCCAATGCTCGCTCACCCGGCCCGCCTGAGGCTCGTCCCTTAAGGTATTTTTTCCCCTCCTGACAATCAGCTGTTCATACGATCAGCTGTGCCGGGATTCCCCTTCCTGAGCCCCAGAGGAGCCTTCTGGGAGCAAAAACACTCCCCCAGGAGGCTCCTCTGGGGCTCAGGAAGGCCCACAGCTGAATGAACAGCTCCCAAAATGGAGCAAGAGGGGTGCTATGTGCCCCCTCCAGGCTCTGTTTTTTTCCTTCCTGAGCCCCAGGGGAGTCTTTTGGGAGCAAAAATACCCCCCTAGAGGTTCCTCTGAGGCCAGAAAGGCCCCAAAATGGAGCGAGGGGTGCTGCATGCCCCTTCTATGCTCCATTTTTTTTCTTCCTGAGCCCCAGGAGAATCTTCTGGGAGCAAAAATGCCTCCCCCAGAAGGCCCAGAAGGCCGGAAAAATGGGTGGGGGGATGGCTGCAAAAAAATCAAAAACAAAAAAACAAAATGCCATGCCCACCCAGTCACATGGCCATGCCCAGAAAGCCACACCCACAGAACCAGTAGTAAAAAAAAAGTTGAATCCCACCACTGTCATATACTCCCCATACATACACATATATGACACAGAGAAACATCAGTCTAGTTCAAATGTATACATATACATGGCAAAAAAAAAAGAATCCTGCGAATTTACAAGATGGATGGCATAAGGAAAAAAGCTGTTACAGAATCTAGTAGTGTCGCTAAAGATACTTCAAAACCTCCTACAACAGAAGCAACAGAAACAGACTGTGAAGTGTGCATATGAGGTTTCTAACAATGCTTCGATAGTGCTTATACAGCAGTATCCTGAATAACATGAAGTGGGCTTCCTATCATCTCAGCTGTCCTTACCACTCTCTGTATTGCAGTTAGATATATGTGTCTGTATGGTTGTATTGCTTTTACTCTTGTTAATCTGCCCAGTGTCATCTCATGGCAGTATGGGAGGAAAATAATAAAATAAAATAAAATAAAATAAAATCATGAATAAATACCGCCGCATTTCATATCAAAGTAGCAATTAAGTGGCAATAGTTTCAGTCTGAAATCAATTACTTCATATTAGAATCTCTATGATATTAATACCTAGTATATATATTTCTATATTGATAAAAGGAAATAAAAGATAGGGATAGTTCTCAGCATAGTACTGAAGCCTGTGGCTAGAAATTGGGGATGTAAAAGGAAGGGAAGGGAAAAATAATTGGACTAAAAAGTAATTAACTTTTCCTTTTTCACTATGTTTTTTTTTAATTTAAATGTAGAACAATTTTTTTATCATCATGTCCTTTTTAACTTTCTTCATACTTCAATACAGTATAAGTTTTTCTCTACTTTAAATGTCAATGTTTTAACAATAAGTATGCCTTTAAAAAAAGAATCTTCTCATTTCCTTTGACACCAATTAAATTCATACAGGTATTGTTCTGATATTGAGAACTGATATTGCTCATTTCTTGAAAAGCTGAGAGGACAGGAATCCCTCCTATAACTGTTTCAATACTTTCAACAATAACTCCTCATCATATTTTTCCTATCATCCAAATGTTTCTGTGTATCATTGGAGAAGATATAGGCCTTGCATGTTAAAGGTAGTCCTCAACTTACAACAGTTCATTTAGTGACCATTCAAAGTTACAACAGCACTAAAAATAGTGATTTATGACCATTCTTCAAACTTATGACTGTTGCTGTATCCTAGTGGTCATGTGATCAAAATTAAAATGTTTGGTAATGGCTCATATTTATGATGGCTGCAAGTACCCATGGGTCATCTCCAGAGGTGGTATTCAGCAGGTTCTGACCAGTTCTGGGGAACCGGTAGTGGAAATTTTGAGTAGTTTGGAGAACCGGCAAATACCACCTCTGACTGGCTCTGCCCTCATCTATTCTCTGCCTCCCGAGTCCAAGCTGATCAGCTGGGTCTTCTTTTGTTGCCCTGCACAGGAGAACGGAGCTGGAAAGCAGGTTAGTGGGGTGGGGAGGGAATGGGATTTTGCAATAACCATCCCGCAGGAGTGGGGAGGGAATGGGGATTTTGCAGTATCCTTCTCCTGCCAAGCCCACCAAGCCACACCCACCAAGGCATGTGATGCCCACGAATCCACGCTACGCCCACCAAGCCACGCCCACAGAACTGGTAGTAAAAAAATTTGAATTCCACCACTGGTCATCTTGTCCCCTTTTGTGATCTTACTTGCAGTGATTCACTTAACAACTGTGGCAAAAAGGACGTAAAATGGGGCAAAACTAATTTAACTGTCTCACTTAGCAACAGAAATGTTGGGCTCAGTTGTGGTCCTAAGTCAAGGACTATTGTCACATCTTGAAAAGATGAGAGGACAGAAATCCCTACTATAACTATTCTAATATTTTCAGTAATAACTCACAGCAAGGGTTTACAAATCACTCTCTTCCCATGTTTATTTCACTTTCTTTCTGACTCTAAAAGTAATTACAAGTATTTCCTCTTCTTCCTCATTTATAGAAGTACATGAGAAGTGGGCCAAATCCACAAACCCCTTGTATATACCACCTGTGCCTACTACTGATATGATAGAATACGTGGAACTATTACAATTTGGGGGAAAAGCTCCTTCCTGTACATTTATAACTGGGAACATTTCAGATACAGTATGAGGAGAAACTTATTAGTCTATGGTAACAAAAAAAGAAAGAAAGAAAATATCTGGAAGCATCCTTTATTAGATTTTAATAACATCTAGCTGATTTTATTAAAAGAACTTTGAGTTAGGATAGGATTTGTCCAACATCACCTGCAGGCTGTGACAGACACTTAAAAAATGAAGTGCTGCAAATAGCAATGTTATTATTTATTAAATATATAATACTGTTACTATTAAATTACCCAGTTGACCTTAATGAAAATCAGATTTTTAAGAGGGTACCAGAAATGTGCTAACAAGAATAAATATATGATGTTAAAAATGGAATATTTGAAAATCCTTTACCCTCTTATTCTCTTGCATAAATAAGGCTGCTGTGAATTAGCAAACTTTTAAGCAATAACTGCAGGTATTACTGATAGGCAGCTATCTTACAAGACAGAAACTTAGAAAATAGCAGTTATTTTTTAATGTAGTAGAAATCATAAATCATACATTTGGTATTTACAAAGGGAAATTCTATATCTCTGTGTTTAAAAAGATTTTTCTTCAGTTGCATTATTATCCTGGAAATAAGGCAATCCTAGCTGATGTTCTGCCTTAGAAATCTCTTAGAAATAGTGACAATGCTGACAAACATGAGACAGGGTTGTGTTAATGACTGAATATGATAGTAACAGTGTTGACTAGTTTTTATTCTCATTTTCCAAAAACAGGTGAGTCATACAGTTCTAGTACTATTAGTATAGTATATTGTATAGTATACTAGTATATAGTATACTGAATACTACTTTTACTTGATAGCATAAAAGCTGCTTTTACAAGAGGTAGCTTTGCATTAAATGCAATGACAGATAATGGACTTCAATTACAGTGTCAGGGAATTTTTTCATTTATTCATGTTACATCAAGAATATCCATATTTATTTGGCTAAGAATCAAAGATACATTTTAAACATATATTTCTGAAAACTGAAGAGTATTGTGAATGACAGGGCAATATCTTTGAGACAGGGTTGTTGTCTGGAAGAATTATTTTTCAGCAAAATGCAACTCATTGTGTTCTCATTGGTTTCAACAGAGCACTACTCACATGCTTAGCAAGGTTGTATCCCAAACAAGGGGAAAAAAATCAAGTGACATGTAAAAGAAGGTATTATATCAGAGAAGCAAAGCTTTTTCTTCTTTTACTATATATAATTGTAATGTAATTATGTATTTATGAACTATTATGTATTAATTTACATTTTAAACCATCCTGTTACCTTCATTTAAAAAAACCTTAAATGCTTGTATAGATCCCAATTTTTTCTGGCTGCCCTGAAGGACTTTTAAAATTCCTAATTCCTACCATAGATTGTTTGGGCTGTCTTATAGTTGAAGACATACAATGATATCATGACCCACGAATGGTAAAGATCCAGATGTCTTAATTTCAAATAAGGCAATGCATTTTCTATGCTTCCCTTGCGGTTGGCTTTTCACATTATGCACTCTAAAGTTCTCAAGTTCTTGTTTCTGATTTTTGACCACAGTCTCAGTTTGTGATTGTAACATGAATAACAGGAAGCACACGCAGGGCTGCAATAATAATGACATAAAATGCATGTAATCCTCTGCTTTTGTATGTCACAACAGTGGATTATAGGATCAAGCCCTTAGTTCCAGAGCTTGTAATACACCTTCCCCAGTCAGAACTTGAGTAAAATCGATAATAAATAAAGCAATTCTACATTTCCTGATATCCAACTGCACTGATATGAGGACTTGTTCAATACTTTTCTATGCTAGTTTTGTGCGCAGTTGGCTTATTTCAAGGACATTTGACACACTGGGAAGGAGAGCATTCTCTTTTGATGCTTGACAGGAATGGCCGCTGGTGCCTAAAATTCAAGTTCAAGAACCAACCTGCTGAGTTTTTGTCATCCAGGACTGAATGGGATCTCAGCACAAGGACAGACTTTGCCAACCCTGTTGGAATGGGACACTTCTTAATGCATTTTTCATTTTGTCTATCAGGGTACTGTCATGCTACACCTTTTTGCTTGGCAGAAAAATCAATTTCTCTAGAGCTTAAGAGAACTGCAGTGGCATATCTTGCTATTTGATTTTTGATGAAGAGGAAATGCACCAGGATGACATTTTAAACATTCCCCACTCTTAACAACGTTGGCAGTCTATAACAGGGAAGGCAGTGCTTTGTTTCTGAATACCAAATGACCTGCAACAATGTCAGAGGGTCACCTGTTCATTTAAATACATCTTTAACCATGGGACAGGTCCTTTATCATAACTGCTCCACTGAGAAAGAAAAATGGAAGCTATTTCCTTTGAACAATTTGCATTTTAGTATTGCTCTGCTCTCCAAATGAATCAAAGATGCAAATGAATGATAAATGAATTGTAAGCTGCACTGGCTGCAGCTGACTGCTGAGAGCGGTTCAGGATGTTGGTCATCACGTACAAAGCCAATTATGGCATAAAACCTGGCTGTTTGAGGGACTTCCTATCTCTGATATTTTCTGCCCAGAGCGGGCAGAGTTTGTTCATTTCAGGTCTCTTCAATAAAGCAGTCCCATCCATCAGAAGCTGAGGAAATGGCATCCCTCCAGAGATGCATATGTCTCCTACCCTGATGATCTTCAAGAAACCTTAGGGCGTAGTGGTGAGTGAGCCCCAATCTGTTTTTTCACTTTTACTTGTTTAAAACTTACTTTTACTTGCTCTTACTTTTTAATATAAACCAAGGGTCTTCAAACTTGGCAAGTTTAAGACTTGTGGACTTCAACTCCTAGAATTCCTGCGCTAACATGACTGGAGGAGGAATTCTGGGAGTTGAAGTCCACAAGTCTTGAAGCTGTCAAGTTTGAAGACCCCTGAAATTATAAACTGACCAAAGTCAACTAGAATTGTGTTCAAAGTGAATGAATGAACAGATGAATGTGTTCCAAAATCAGGAAGCTACTACTGCAAAAAAAGAGAGAGTTCATTCAATACAAGCAGGACTTACTCCTTCTAATTGACTCTCTTTCCCAAGTTGCTTTTCAACTCTGATGCTAAATAGATTACAACCATGCCTGGGTGGGAAACTTTCGGTGGAAAGAAGCTGCAGATTTTAGGGGATGAGGGGACAGAGACTGTGAACTGCCATTGGCATGGAGATGATGCAAAATGGCAGAACCATGTTTTGCTTCTGAGTGAAACAAGTCTCTCCCCCACCCCCAAGTGTGGTGGATATAAGCTTAAAAGTATCTCTTGCTTGTTCGTTAGTTTTTAAACTGTGTTAAGTGTGCAGTGTGTTTTCCACCCAAAAGGCATGACATTAGTTATTGCTTTTTAGCTCCTGTATCACATTCAGCAGTGCATTGAGTGTCTGGTGCTGAGTGTAAGATCTACATTATATCTGGTGGCAACAGGCTTAGAGTGACAATGTGTGGGCAACAAATAACCAGACAGCCAGTAAATGGAAGGCAAGAATTTATAGTATCTTCTTGCATAGATGCAATGGTCATTCAAATATTTACAGTTCTGCTTTGGTTCCTATGCATGTTGCTTTCCAAAGTTTAGGGGAAAGTGCTTAGTTAAAACCTGTAATAGCTTGGAACCAAAGACATTGAAGAACTGTTCACGTGTACCATCTGGTGTTTCTGGTTCCAGAGGGTGGATCACTCTTTTTTTTAAGTCTAGAGTTGAATGTTCCTATGTTCTATTTATATTCTGTTGCAATTAGAAGAATAATCAGCTCTTTGTGGATCTCCGTTTGGCCCCCGACCTCCGCTCCTTCCGCCGAGACCTGAAGACCTGGTTGTTTCAACAGGCCGGCCTGGAATGACCCTGGGGGGGGGGGGGCGAGGGTTTTAATTTTCTTAAAGTTTTAATGTATTCGGCTTGTTTTATTTAATTGTTCTTTATTGTAAATTTGCTGTTTTAATGTTCGCCGCCCTGAGTCCTTAGGGAATAGGGCGGCATACAAGTTGAATAAATAATAATAATAATAATAATAACCCCTTGAGATGGGATTGTGTAAATTGTATTCTTGGGCAAGCACCAGATTCTCCTTTAATTCAGCCCTTGGAATCCTTTTTTGAGGTGAACTTACATTTCCATTGTCAATTCCAACAGAAGCTAGGAGTGCTTTCCTATCTTCTCTTGTTTAACAGACAAATTTTTTCCAATCTGCAGCACTGTCTGCAAGGAGAGGCAAGGCAGTTGCTGATTGTGATCAAATAAACAGAACAAGGAACCATAGAAAAATTGGAGGTCTCTATTTTCCTACTCCAATCATTGATACTAGCTGATACACAGGTCAACCTATCTCCCTTCTGGATCATCTTTGGCTATAATCAGTGGCATTTATGTAGCTTTCAGAGAATTCTTCATTATAACAACCATTATTTAATTATTATTATTATAATTAATTATTAATTATTAATATTAATTATTATTGTACTCATTCATGTGAGATAGCCAAGTTTTAGTTTCTTGTCCAAATAATATAGCACTGCACCAATTAAAGACTTAATTTTAAAAATTGAGAAAGGTCCACATTCATGGATCAAGAAGTGCAAATAGAAAGAAATCTTTTTTCGCCTAGACTTTAACACCAGAAGTGAATGAATGTGAGAAAAATTACTTGGAAATATTATTTTGATTTTAAAATGGGATGTACTTCCTTATTAGATATAAAGAGACCAGAACCTAGAAGATAGCTGTCTCATTCCTAAAACAAGAGGGCAGCTTTCAGGATAAGGGACAAGGCCATCTTGATTTTTGTTGTGCAATAAAATAGATAGTGTTATAATAGAAATAGCATTTAGACTTATATACTGCTTCACAGTGATATACAGCCCTCTCTAAGCAGTTTATGGAGTCAGCATATTTATTTATTATTTATTTATTTATTAATTCGACTTATATGCCGCCCCCTCTCCCGAAGGATTCGGGCTTACAAAGTAAAAACAACACAACAATAAATTAGATAAAACCAGATTAAACAAATCAAGCCAAATTAATACTAAAATCCCAGCATTAAAACTCTAAAAAACCACCCCACCCCAGGGTCACAGCCCGGGTTGATTAAACAACCAGGTCTTCAGGTCGCGATGGAAAGTGCGGAGGTCAGGGGCCAGGCGAAGCTCCAGGGGAAGTTGATTCCAGAGGTCAGGGGCCGCGACAGAGTAGGCCCGTCGTCGGGGGACCGCCGACCCCAACTATCTGGGTCCTCAGTTTATCGACCTCAGAAGGATGGAAGGCTGAGTTAACCTTGACCCAGTGAGACTCAAGTTGCCCAAGTGCTGGCAGCCGGCAGTCAGCAGAAGTAGCCTGCAGTACTGCAGTCTAACCACTGCGCCACCACAACCATAATGTAGCCAGCCACAGCCAGACCTTTTGGAATCACCTAGAAATTTGTAGCCCTACAAAAGTTAGAAGATCGATTGCTCAGTTTGAACAAGTTTGAATAGTTTGTCCATCAAAGAAAATACTAAAAACTTTGCCTCATCTTCTCTTTCAGAATTTTGACTATTTGTTCTAGATTCCAATCATTGACCTGAATAGATTTCATTTTTCTCTTTCAGTTAAATCCCATTATTCTTTTATATCAGGGATGTCACACTCAAGGCCCTGGGCCTGTATCCGGCCTGTGGGGTACTTAGATATGGCCCACAGGGCCACCCTGGAAACAGTGAAGGACTGGCCCATAGTGCCTCTGCCAGTGAAAACAGAAGAGGCCATCGCAGCTGAAAATGGAGCTCGGGAGTCCATTTTGTCTGGCAGCCACCCCTGATACGAGTGATGTTGAGCTGCCCACACCCACTCTGTCCCCCCAAAGTCAAGCACAACCCTGATGCAGTCCTCAATGAAATCAAGTTTGACACCCCTGCTCTATATAGAATGGCCATGGCTATCCCACTGCCCAATTCAACTAAGATCTTCAGTACTGTAGCAATCTGAAAAGCAACCTATAGCATCTATCTGTCAGCCATTAAGGTATGGTTACTCTGTAAGGCGAATATGAAGTCAGCTGATGAAATGGAAAGAGTGTTCAACTTTATGATTCAAGTGTGATGCAATTTATGTGCATTTGAATTACAAATTTAAAAATTCACTAGAAGGTACTTATTTCAATAGAAGTAAGTCTTCTGGTAGTTATAATAACCTAGTATATAGGATATCTGGGCTGACCCTAATTTCCATAATGTAATAATAATAAAAGATCTGAGCTGGTTTTTTATCACCACTAATATCTGATAATGCAGGTAGTGGATCCATGCACTTCTCCATTGTCCTAGCACACTGAAGTCATTTTTCTTGAAAGGAAAATCTTTTTTTTTCTATCTCTCTGTCTCTTTCACACACAAGCATTATGCAGAGCGATTTTTTTCTGAAAATCTTTTGCAAAATAAAAGAATGCATGCTGCTTCTCTTTCCTCTATATTCTAAAGCATGCTAGTTATATATAGATTACAATGTGTAGGCCTGAAGCTTTAATATTTTGACAAGGTAAACTACTAGTGGTATAACATTCCTTCTAAGGACTTTACATTCATGTTATTAAACTGATGACATTTGTTTCAAAGCGTAGGCACTTAGGATCTTCAGAAGCTGTTGGTATTCCATCACTGGAGGCTTTTAAGAAGAGACTGGACAGGCACTTGTCTGGAATGGTATAGGCCAGCGGTGGGATTCAAATAACTCAACAACCAGTTCTCTGTCCTAATCATTTCTTCCAAAAACCAGTTCACCAAACTGCTCAGAAAGTTAACAATCGGTTCTCCTGAACTGGCTGAATCCCACTACTGGTGTAGGCTCTTGAACAGGAGGTTGAACTAGAACAGGGGTCTCCAACCTTGGCAACTTTAAGCCTGGTGGACTTCAATACCCAGAATTCCCCAGCCAGCTTGTGGAATTCTGGGACTAAAAGACTTCTAAGGTCCTTTCCCAGTCTGTTATTCTATTCTGTTCTGTTCATCTATGACAGGGGTCTTCAAACTCGACAGCTTTAAGACTTGTGGATTTCAACTCCCAGAATTCCTCCTCCAGTCATGTTAGCTCAGGAATTCTGGGAGTTAAAGTCCACAAGTTTTAAACTTGCCAAGTTTGAAGATCCTTGATCTATGAGTTCATTCATCTGAGGTAAGGGTCTTTTTCATTCTGCAGCTTTAAGCTGCTTGAGTCCTGTATATATACCAGTTGGAAATGAAGCCATTTTAAGAAATTCCTTTCCAAATTTCAATCCTTCCTTTCTGCTTTAGATTACCACACCCCTTATGTGATAGGTTTCCTTGCCTCTTTGCCTTTCTCACCTGGATCAGGAAAACAAGCACCAAACACTTGCTTTTTCTTGGGAGCATTTTTGTGGTCATATATGGGTTTCCACTGATAGATCTTTGCTATGATTCCTTCAATCAACCACCCATGTACCTGACATTATCCTATTTGGGGCATCGACCAGCAAATGGAAATAAGAGTTTCTTTTTCACAGTCTCAACCCCTCACAGCTTCAACCTTGGTGGCTCAGGCTGTTAATTGCCTGCACTTAAGTTCCAGCTGCCTACAACTGCTGTAGGCTCGAATCCCACCAGGCTCAAGGTTGACTCAGCCTTCCATCCTCTCGGGGTAGGTAAATTGAGGACCCAAGATTGTTGGGGGCAATTAGCTGACCTTGTAAAAATGCCGCTTAGTAATAAGCAGGCATATACAATGGAATGAAGGCTATTGCTGAGCACACTAGGTTGTATCCCAAAAATTGTAAGCCGCCCTGAGTCTTCGGAGAAGGGCAGCATATAAACGTAATTAAAAAAAAACAAAACTGTCTACCATGGACCTCTCCCCATTCTTAAGAGGTTCTTAAAAGGGTCATGCATAAGCACACCAGCGTGCCTGCTGTCCCTATCTTACTGTCCCCATTTATCTGTATTTACTTCCTTTGTTCATGTTTATGTTCATACCTAGACTTGTTATCTTGTATATGTTTGACAAATAAATAAATAAGACACCATAGTTGTATTCCTCTTCCCTTCTCTATGAAGCTTGCAGAACTCTCGTTTCATTAAAAAAAGAAAGAAAGAAAAAGAAGGTTCACCTTTTCAATTTCCATAGAGGACAACATCACACATTCCTATTTTCAAGAAATGATTAGTGATTATCTAAGGGCAATTAGTTATGCAGATCAGTCCTGCAGCACTTGAACACAGCAGTAGCTCACTTCCGTTTCTTTTCAAGCACTCTCCCAAGCCTTCAGGCATAAAATTAACCTAACCACCATACAATATTGGGGCTAAGGCTATCAATGACATCTCATTCCCCCTTCTACATGCAAATGCCCTCCATGCCTGTAATAAATTGAACTACAATGCTTTATGTGTTTTACCTTTGTTTTTGGAATTCCATCACGTGGTGGGAATAATTTGCTTACACTGTACAGTCACAGATTGAGCAATCTGATGTCACTTTTTGCACGAGACAGGAAAAAAAATGAAATTATAAAGTATGGGTTTGATGATATAAACAACAGATAATAAAAAATGAAAGTCATCATTTGGTTGAGTGGGTAGCTATAAAAATTGAATAAACAAACAAATAAATGCTGTAACATTAGAAAAAGAGGTCAATTTAAATTCATACTTATAACTTGTAAAAGAAAATCAGAAGTCTTTTCTTTCTATCTCTTTTTCTTTTCCCTTCTTTCTGCACTTTTGGCTTTGTTTTCTTGTTCTTTACTTTTTCTTTCGGTTACCTTAATTATTAGTTATTTTAGTTTTGAATTTAGAATTCTTATAATTATTATTTTTTTACATTTTTAGTGTTTAAAAAAATCTAACGCTTATCTAAAGAATTAAGTAATTTGATGTTATTAAGCATCCATCTGGTGTGTCTTCCAGATATGCAAAGTGGAAGCAGTTATACTAGAAAGGCACACCCTTTTATGTCTACTTAATGTTTCACTGAAAATCCATGTAATCGATCCCTGCTTTATTTAAGTCCTCAAGAAATAAAATGTAGGATCAAATCCTGAAAATACCTTGATCCATGCTGAGACATACAGTAAGTACAAATGGGAGTTTTGCCAGCTTAATATTAATGATGTGCGTGACTTGGCCCATAACACTAAAGAAAAATAAGTTATTCCCTCTATCCATCTATGTCCAAAAACACATTATTTAAGTCTTGGACCTGGCTTTGCCAAACCTCTTGGCAAAAATACTAGGCTTCTGCCTTTGTGGGGACTGCACAACTATGCTCGAAGTAATATATAACACTTTATCTGGCCATCACGCTCAGAACATTGCCTCCATACCAGCCCAAAACAGAAAACAGGATGTAAAGCAAAGAATTTATAGTATGGAGCTTTAAAGACTGGATGAATAATCTTCTCCCCATGAAAATTGGGGGGAAAATCCTACCTCAATTATTTCACTATGACTCTTTCTCTTTGTTTTCCCATTCCTCTGTTCTTATCATTCTATATAATCCATGGGCTAGGAAAAGAGAAAATAGGCTGTGTATAGCAATAGCACTTAGACTTATATACCACTTTACAGTGCTTTACAGCCCTCTCTAAGCAGTTTACAGAGTCAGCATATTACCCCCAACAATTTGGATCCTCATTTTTTTTTTAATTACATTTATATGCCGCCCTTCTCCGGAGACTCAGGGCGGCTTACAATTTTTGGAGCACAACCCAATGCGCTCAGCAATAGCCTTCATTCCATTGTATATGCCTGCTTATTACTAAGCGGCATTTTTACAAGGTCAGCTAATTGCCCCCAACAATCTTGGGTCCTCAGTTTACCTACCCCGAGAGGATGGAAGGCTGAGTCAACCTTGAGCCTGGTGGGATTCGAGCCTACAGCAGTTGTAGGCAGCTGGAACTTAAGTGCAGGCAATTAACAGCCTGAGCCACCAAGGCTCATTTTACCTACTTCGGAAGGATGGAAGGCTGAGTCAACCTCGAGCCTGATGAGATTTGAACTGCTAAATTGCAGGCAGCCGGCCGGCAGCAGAAATAGCCTGCAGTACTGCACTCTAACCATTATGCCACCATGGCTCATATAAAACTGCAATTGATTTTTCATTTATTCCAAAGGAATGCATGTTAGGATGAACTTTCAACATAAAGAGTTTGCTTCCTACCTTGGCTAGTTAGCATCATTTGGTTGTTTATTTATCAACATATAAACATGTTCAGGAAGATCACACCAGACAGTGTATTTGCTCATCTAGCTCACAACTATTGATTTACATTAGCAATAGTTCTTCAAGGATTTTGTCAACCCTATTAACCGAGATTATTTTAATTGAGGTTTCCAGAAGCTCAGCTGGGTATCTTGAAGACATAAGATATGTACCGCCATTCACATCGACTGATAGAAAGAACAAATTATTTTCTCCTGAAAAGCACACGGTATAAATCAAACCTGAGCAATGTCTATGGAGATTCTCAGTCATCCAGGTCATGACTGTCCCAAAGGTGCTTTTTCAAGAGGCAACTGGACTTTCTGGGTTTTTTTTTTTCTTTGAAGGTGTTTCGCTTCTCATTCAGTTCTAAAGAAGTTTCTTGGATGAGAAGCAAAACATCTTCAAAGAAAAAAACCCAGAAAGTCCAGTTGCCTCTTGAAAAAGCACCTTTGAGACAAACCTGAGAAAACAAAGCATGTCTTTGTTTTAGCATTTCTTAGGAAGATGTGGTTATTTGCCACAAACCTTTCAAACAAAACTCTTGCCTAAAATAAGTTACGAAGTTGTAAATTAAGGTCCATCTTCAGATTCGTTCTTGATATAGCTTGGTGCAATAAACCCACACCATATGCACTCTGTTTGGAAGCAAACAGAGAATACAGCCTTACTGAAGTTACGTAAGTTTCCAAGTTTGGGTGCTTTGGCAGTTTTTGTTTTATTTATACATGGGACTGCCCTTGCGGATCACCCGGAGGTTGCAGCTGGTGCAGAATGCGGCTGCACGGGTTGTGATGGGAGTGTCCCTATACTCCGGTTACACCCCTCCTGTGCGACCTGCATAGGTTGCCGGTTGCCTTCCGGGTGAGATTCAAGGTACTAGTGATGACATACAAAGTCCTACATGGCTTGGGTCCAGGGTACTTGTGGGAACATCTCCTGCCGGCATCACATTCTGATCGCCCTGTACGTTCCAACAGGCAGGGCCTCCATGGGGTACCATCAGCCAGACATTGTCTGCTGGCGGTGCCCAGGGGTAGGGCCTTCTCTGTGGGAGCACCCACCCTGTGAAACCAGCTCCCCGTGGGTCTTCGTCTGGCCCCTGATCTCCACTCCTTCCGCTGGGACCTGAAGACCTGGCTGTTTCAGCAGGCCGGTCTGGACTGAACCAAGGGGGGGGATTCTTTTTAAGGTAATTTTAATTAGTTTTAGTTTATTATTGGGCTTGTATTATTTAATTATTTTTAAGTAATTTATTCTATTGTGTTTTTTACACTGTGAGCCGCCCTGAGTCCTTAGGGAGAGAGGGCGGCATACCAGTCTAATAAATTATTATTATTATTATTATTATTATTATTATTATTATTATTATTTACTACTATACTTTGATCTCAGTTCAAACTGGTGCAGAGGGATATAATCTGATCTATCCTCCCAATAATCAGTTTGTGAAGCTAATTAGCCTAAATGTATCCAATGAGCTCCGTGATTGAGCAGATATTTGAAGTTCCCTAGTCAAGTCAAATCGTTTAGCCATTACAGAAACAGCAGTGGGTTATCTGTATACATTTCTTTGTATATAATAACATTTTATTATAACTAATATAATTCTTCACAAATTTCCTGTATGCTGAGGGACATTCAGAGATACCCATGAAAGCAACCGGCCTGCATGAATGAGCCTTTAATAAGTTTAATTTTCTTCCATTGTTCCATCCCCCAAACAGTTTCTATTTGGTATTAAGAATTTTGCATACTCGTTTTACACTGTTTTTGTTTTATCAGCCTTGTCCCCTTTTATCAGCCAAATAAAATGCTTGCACTTTCGTGCTGAAAGGCATGTAATCTATAAATGGAAACAAGTGTTGTGGTATTTTTCTTATCTGAAGAAATGTATATAAGATGTTTCATTAGAACATTATACGATACAAAAGCATATTATGACACCGATGGTTTTCCCCCCAAACACGATCCAATGAATTTGGAGGAGGATCATGACAGTGCTGTTCCAAAATAAATTATAATGCATTTGCCTGCTGAGAAGAGCTTTTATCTATCCTCAACATGGGGTTTATAATAAAGCAACAGAAACCAATAACACTAGAAACCAAAGCTGTACAAACATTCCCATCACGAGCAAGAAGTCCACATTTATTTGGCATGACAGAATGTGAATCTGGAATCTATTAACAGGAAATAATGGAAAGATCAGAGGGGGGTGGTGTTTCATATGAGGAACCAATTAGAACTGGGAAGATACAGATACAAACATACAAGGCATGGCCTGGTGTTGGATTATTTCCTTGTCGTATAGCCTACCCTATGTCACAAAATATTTAGTGGTTCAGAACAGAATAAAAGGCACAGAACGGAAATATTATTGAGTTGACTGGAGGAATGATAGGCTATCATAATGTAAAAGAACAATTGGAGTTGGAAACTTAAAAACTATCTGTTTTTACATAAATTATACACATTGATTCAACTCAGAAGTAAGCCTCTTTCAGTGAATGACCTTTATTCCCAGGCAAGTGGTTTTAAATAATAGCCATAATAACTGAGGTCCCTTTTTTAGAAATTAAACACCATAAAAAGTCTCAATTTCAATGGTGGTAGCTTTTTAAGAAGACTTTTTTTAATTCTGTAGAAAAATTTGATGGCTAATTTCTACAGAACTATTTAAAAAGAAATAATACCCATTTAAAGAGAATTTCCTTAAAAAAGAAACATTAAAAAGGTTTTTTTCATTTCCAGTGTAGATAAAGGTTTATTCCAGAAGCTATAATCAAAGACTAGCACTCACTTAGAAAGAAAGCAGTTCTAAACGTTGACTTGCATAATCAAGCATCAGAGAATATTTACAGCTTGACAAGTTGATGACACTAGAAATGTTCTCGGAATCTATTATACAATTATGGTAGCATGACTTAATTTATGTTCCTTTAGTGGGGGGGAGGGAATCTGAAATAAAGATATTTATATGTTTTTGAAGCTTTTAAATGGATTATATATGTTGTGCAACTAAAGTAAGAGTTTTATAAAGCCTAATAGTGCTAATTTTGAAAACCATTTGTTCCCCAAATTACAGATCATGTTTTATTTTTACACACAATATTATTCAAATGACAATGTGTTTTATTAACATTGTTGAATAGACATGTGTGAAAGAGAATTCCCAAACTAACAGTCCATTCTCTTTAACTTTGACCTTACATTCAAAACCAGACAATCTTTAAAGTACATATTGTTTGTTGGGCAATACTGTTAAACAGGTGGTCTTCACTTAATGACCATGTTCAGCAATAGTTTAGATTTACGATGGTGCTGAACAAGTGGCATTAGGACTGGTCCTCATACTTAAAACAGTCACAGCATCCTCAACAGTCACAATTGCAATCCAGGTGTTCAGCAACCAGCTTACAATGACAACATCACAGAATCCTGCAATCACGATTGTCATTTGCAACCTTAACTGCCAGCTTTGAACAAGCAAAGTCAATGGGGAAGCCAACAGGAAGTCAAAAATGGTAATCCCGTGATGCTATGCTTAACAACAGTACAAGATTTATTTAACAACAGCAACCAGAAGTGCCAGAACTGTTATTATTACTCAGTGGGATGCTCATGTGACATTGTGTTTTACAGCTGTGCTGTTTAATTTCAGAAATTCAGAAATTTTGGTCCCAAATGTTCTTATGTCAGGACTATCTTTATGCCTGTGCCTCACTTTAATCCTGTTCATTTTGTTTTGCCCATTTTATATATACTGGTGCTTCGAAAGTTTTTCAGGAATGTAGACAGACACAATTAGAATAAAAAAGTAATTTTTCATGAAACATATATTTTTGCTGAAAAGATTGTGGAATATCAAAGTCAATACTAGAAAGTTTGCAGTGCTAGAGTAAGCATTAAAACAATCCCTCTCAGCCTAAACCAAATCAAAGCTAAAAGAAGTTAATCTCTCTGACATAATCTCTCACATGATTTATCATATTAGATTTTCCAATGAATTTTTAAAATTTCCATCCTCTCATTGCTGGCCAATGTAGAGCTTCAATATCTTGAGGAAAAAATGTTCAGGAAGACAGCCTCACTTTTTATCCTTTCAAAAAAAGCATTAAAGACCATCTTCTTCTATCTGAATTTTTACGCACTAACAATTTATTTTTGATGTTTTAGCAATTTTAATTGTTTATATGTTGTTAGTGCCCTCTAGACTTCCCTATGGACAGAAAGATGGAGTCTAAAGCAAAGTAAGAAGCACAATGACTATGGAGAATGCCCCCCCTTAACAAGCAATAAGGAGCTAATAGTTTGATATATAAAGCAAGTCAGCTGATTTCATTCTTCAAGGGCAGGAAACTGAACAAAAGCACAAACTAAACTAGCACAATTGAATAACTACTATGCTCTATGCCCCTATTCCTCCTACACATTACCTCCTTACAACCAAAGGAGATAATGGTATAGCACTAAAGGTATGAAGCAGGAGCTGTTCACCTTTAATTAACAGGGTGAGGTCCAGTGGTGGAATTCAAATTTTTTTACTACCAGTTCTGTGGGCATGGCTTGGCAGGCATGGCAGGGGAAGGATACTGTAAAATCTCCAGTCAGAGGTGGTATTTGCCAGTTCTCCGAACTACTCAAAATGTCCGCTACTGGTTCTCCAGAACTGGTCAGAACCTACTGAATACCACCTCTGGTGAGGTCCTAGGAATCATGGTAAAAAGCTTTATTTCAAACTGGTTGGAGACATGGATAGCACTACATAATATTCTAGTTCTTGCAGCAGAACCCTGGCATAAGTAAAGCTTCATTATAGACCACTTGGGTACCAAATATGTGAAGAGGAGCTAACATTTTTTCCCATTGGTTGTTAGGCTGAAAGTGCTCCCGTTGTCTCTGAGTGAAAATATGCACATTCACATTCCATAAATGAAAAGTAACTCAGAAAATAAAATCTACATCTATCTAATTGCTTGAACTGTAGTATTCAGATCCATGGGATAAAAAAAATACATGATAGTAAAAATTGCAGATATAACAACAACATTGCTGTAACGCTTATAAATTGCTCCTCATTCTTTCAGAAAATTCAGAAACTGCTATTGGGCATAATAACCCATTGACATTCAGGCAATCCCCTAGAAATGTTTTAGAGCTTTTCTTTATGTTTTCTTCTGAAAAGAAAGCAGCACAATTCCTCAGACTGTTGTTGAGGGGGGCAGCTGTTCCACAGTTCTATGAGAAAGATCCATTTTTAAAAAAGAGTAAGAATCTGAAAATGCAGAGTGAAGCCAACAGGCCACAAATGACATAATGCGGGTGAAAGCAAAACTGACAATCCACTAAGCTATATACTGTACAGGACTGATTTAAAGGAATGTTGCAGGATATATTTAAATAAGGTGCCTCTGAGATACATTCCAGCTCAGTTCTAAGCGTCCCCTGAGAGTTAAGCAATTCTCCTCAGCATGTCATCTTGTAGTCCTGGTTTTCAGATCCAAGAAAATGAGATGGGAGAACATACTGAATCATTTTTGACTGTATATTTGTATATTTTGTATACAAATATTTATAAATATATTTACAAAATATAGTTGTATATATTGTATATTTTGACTGTGTATTTCTAATGTTATCAGCAGCAGCAGCAGAAACAGCTATGACACATTGCAGTAGCTGGAGAGACGGGTCAAAGAGAAACAACTAGAAGAAATAGGGAAGTATAAACACCTTCAAAGAGACATCAAGAGTGTGTGGATACTAATAATGTTTTATTTATAACTAGTTAACTCTTTTTCTTCTATTCTTGGGCTGTGGGGTTGCAGTGGTTAGAATGCAGTATTGCAGGCTAACTCACTGCTCACTCCAGGAGTTCAATTCTGAGCGGCTCAGGATTGACTCAGCCTTCCAACCTTCCAAGTTCAATAAAATGAGGACCCAGATTGTTGGGGGCAATATGCTAACTCTCTAAAAGTGTTTAGAGAGGGTTATAAAGCACTATGAAGCTGTATATAAGTCTATGTGCTATTGATACTGTTTAAAGTGGTTTTCCTGAAAGTGCCAGGTCCACTTTTTTCAGATCAGCCAAGTATTGAGCCATTGGCTGTGAATCCATTGGCTGCAATAGGAATTGTCATGACCCTGTCGGAATCTGATTCCGAGGGGGAAGCCGAGCAGCTGACAAGGAGTAGGAGTGTGGCTCTGGTGGCTGTGGACAAAGGGCAAAGTCCAGCTGGGCAGAGCAGGGGAAAGGTAGAGCAAGGCAGAGGGAATTCAGAGGAAGATCCAGGCTCACCCCCTCTTCATTCAGCAGGGAGGAACGGAGAAGGAAGCAATGCGAGTTGCATGGCTTATGGGGGAGGAAAGGGCCCTGATTCCCTTCATTAGCTGCAGCTGGGAACACAGTGTTTAAAAAGGGAGTTTGCGCACAGCAACTCGTGGGAAGCAAATCGTGAGTTATCTTTTATGGTCGAGGCTTATCTGGGTTCCTGGCGTCTTCCCAACTGTGTGTGTTTTGTTGGTATTTGAAGTCTGCAATTCCTTATCCTGTCCTGTCCAGTTAATTGCTGCAGCATGGTTTGTGTGGATTTTTATTTACAGTTTATATGTACTTCATTTTCGGACTGAACTTCCTTCATTTAAAGACTGTTCTTGGGAGAGTTTTTTCTCCATCCAAAGGTAACTGGACATTGGGGGAAAAATTGGAGTATTAAAGGAACTTTTCTTACTTATGTGACTGTGTTGCCTTTGTACCACGTCCCGGGTCATCACAGGAATTGACTAACCAGCTGATCACCTAAGCCAGACACTGCAGGCTGAGAGTGACTGGCCCAATATCTCATTAAATATTATTTTAACTATTGCTGTGTATGTAATAATGCTTTATCATAACTATTCCTTAATGAGTTAATGTTCTATTTTCTTATAGTTGGTAAATACAAATGTGATTTTCCCCATCTGTTCTACATATGAGGATCCTGGTTCCTGATTATTAAATGAACAAACATGGATAATTCTTTTCCAATGGCCCACTGACGCTATTAATTTTCCTTCATTGCTTTTCATCAAGGTGGAAAGAAAAAATCTTAGCTGACTTCAGTTACTGGGGCCCTTCTGCCTACTCTATGCTGCCCCTTCATTCAGAGAAAGTTAAAGCCAAAATCCATGGAAGAGGGTTGGACATTGCAAAGCAGATAGATCTGAATGTTACAATCAACTTGGGTTTGGAAAATATTTATGCCTACAGATTACTTATTCAAACCTGTTTGCCCAGGACACTACACAATCTTTTCTTTGCTTCAATGCCTTACTCATGGCAGTACTCAATGGGAGATACAGTGACACTAAGAGAACCTTATCCTTTCTCTGCCAATTTACATGCAGACATAATTCTACTATTTTTTAACAAAGGTACATCTTTTATGTGGGATGAGTAGTCTATTTCCTATTTGCAGGCCAGAATCCCACCAGTACTTAAGTTTGTATCTGCAGCAATTTCCATAAAAAGGATAAGGTATCTTGGAGTGATGACATTATGAACTCTACTCATTGATGACATTACAAACTCTACTCACTCTTTTCTTTTATTTCTATTTTTATTCCATTTTCATTTTACCTTATGTTTTATATTGTATTATTGTATTTTAATTCATGTTTTTTCATTGCCAGGATTTAGGTTTTTAGATTTTATATTCCTGTTACACTGTAGCTGATCATTGCTTCTAAGGGTTTTTTCTTTCTTTTTCTTTTGGTTGTTAGCCACTGTTAAATAAATGTGGTACTTACTTGTCTTAACAGGTCCTGAATTCTCTGAAGAAATGAAAATCTCTTAGATATATATGTGAACAAAATGAATAAACAAAAGAAACTGACTCCATATCACAGAAATAAGCTATAAATCTTACTTAAATATATAGTGAATTCAGAAGCACAAAATGAAATGAAAGAATTCCATGTCCATACACTGTATTTTCAGTGAAACTTTGCAAAACTAAATGGACATATTTATAAAAATTCAAGACACAACAGTAACAAATTATAAAACTTTATTACTCTGTTAAAAATAAGTTTAGAAAATTCAGTAAGTACAATCTGCTCTTATTATCAAGAGCATATTTTGAAATAAAATAAGTGATTGTCAATTATATACAAGAAATAGAAAAAACCTTTAAAACTGAGTATGACAAGAGTAAAATTCTACAGATGATTAATGGATTACAGCAGTGCTTATTATCCCAACACAAATAGAAAATTGGATGTGAATGATGATCATAATTGATAATAATCATATTGAACTTGTGTTATGCTTTAATTAGGCTGTAAACAATTCAATTATTGGTCATGAACCACAGCATTTGAGTCTTTCCTTAGTAAAAGAGTAAAACATAGGATAAATGCTATTGACCTCACTAGTATATGAATGCACAACAAGCTTATTTTATTTTCTACCAAAATAAAATCCTACCAAAATGCAGCAAAATTTGCTCTTGGATATCAGCTATTTACATAATTTCCTTACAGGACTTCCAAGATATAGGAATTATTTGCAATATCTTCCAATGAACAGATGGAAATACTTATCCATAGCAATGATGAAGTCAGTGACACATGTCTAAGTTTTGTCAATCTATTAAGAATTTAAATTAGAAGCATTATTTTAGGGATGTAGTTAGAAATATATTTTCTCATATTGAAAATGACATTTATGAGCATTTGAGTTGTTCTCCTTTTGCAAAAATAGATTATTTATTACATAAAATTTGCAAAATTTATATGGACTTGCATTTTATTAAAAATAAAATGATCATAATTTTAAATTCTCAATTCTCTAAAGTATCATTATTTTGTTTGTAAAAAGGAGATGTATTATATCAACACCCCAACACTAAAAGTGATTCAAAGCCTGTGTTAGCTGCACAATCATTAGTTATATAGCCTGGGAAATCAAAATTGCACTTGAGTTTGGTAAGGTGTCAGCAAATAAAATTTCCTTTCAAACTATGAGCTTTTATATTAATTGTATTACAGAAAATAGCACAATCTGTAATTAAGTATGCCATCATACCTAAATCAAAGGATTTCACTTTTCTTAATAGTTCTATGCCATGTCAGCACAACTTTCCAAACAGTTAAATGACAAAGGATGCAAAGCAGTTGACTATATGAAATTATTTGTGGAAGGAATTATTTTATTTTTTAAGCAAGATGATGTTAGAGCATTAAAAATGGGTTAGCAATGCACTTTGTTGCTTGTCCCAGTGGAAGCATCTGGGCATAAGGATTCCCACGAGGCTCAGCTCAACTGATTTCATCATAAATCACAGCATGATTCTGCCCCCCACCGTGTGTGTGTGTGTGTGTGTGTGTGTGTGTGTAAGTAAACCAACCCTTGTTCTTCTAAATGACAATGTTGGCTATAAAATCTAATGTAAACACTAGGGGCAATTCTTCCTTGTTCAGGCTTTATAAATGCATAAAAAGTACAAAACAATTTTTAAATAATCCATTAGCAATTTTTATTGCATAGTAAAGCAGAAAAGGCCATTTTAACTTTGAATGCTGAGCACTCAAGTGTCTAACAAACTTAATGGATCCTGGCTGATTTCTTAGTATGACTGTCACTATGGTTTATAAGGGACATTAATTTTATAATTAACCATGATATTTGTAAAGCAATACTGTGTGGGCAGATTAAAACCTCTCTAGTGACAGACAAGAATAATTTATTATTCATTCACTTATCAATAAAATAAATAGTGCAATTTTCAGCTCAAAGATCTGGTTTGAATCAGATTTATTTGTTCCTCTACTGGAAAGGAAATTAACTAACAATGCTAGCTTCATTCATTATTTAAGATGGCTTGGTTGTTGCCAAAACAAAAGTAACAAATAAAACTTTGTGAAAAATTACAATGAAAACAATATATTTGTATATTGTATATATTTGCAAACTTTGTATACATTTGGTATACAAAAGCATCCAAAAATGTACTCTGCATTGCCTGTGTGCATATATAAATTGATGGTTCAAAAAAGAATTATATTTTATTAAAACAAATGCCTCAATTACACAGATCCAAAATATTCTGTCAGTACATGTAGAATTATCCAAAAATCAGACTTGAGGCTATCAAGTTGAGCTGCAAAATATTATAAGAATAAAGTATTGAAAGATAACAGGAGAAATAAATTGATTATGCAGCTAAATGTTCATCTGGAATCTTATTTACTTTGGGAGAATTAAATTTTGTGACTGACTAGAAGTTGGGAAATCTAAACTGGGGTTTAGTCTTTAACTATTGATTCTATGCAGATGAACTACACTGTAGTTCAGTGTCAGACTGGAGTGTCAAACTGGCAGCCCACGGGCCAGATCACCCTCAAGCCACACCCACTCCAGCTCTGCAAAGGGAAAAAAACATCGTGAAACATCACATGACTGCAACGTGACGCCACAAGTTTGATACCCGTGAACTACAGTCTGGATCTTGAACGAGACTGAAATCAGTTAAAAGTATCATTAGCTCTGTCAGCCATTCTATTATTTAATAATAACATTTTAAAAATTAGGTAGCTATTAATATTGATAGATTCTTTTTCTGTCATTGGCTGAGGGAAACTAAACAAGCCAATTTGGAGATATAAAAACTGGAGGAGGGGTGGAACAAGAGGAACTCTTAGTAGAAAAATTCATCTCATTTGTATCAAGATGCTCCAAAGGTGCATGTAATAGAATTAAAATGGAAACAAGAAATGTAAAAAGATAATCAAACTTCTTGGGTTACTGTAGTAGAAACTGTACCTTTCATAACTTTTACAAGGGTAGCATGATAAATGTTTCACTTTCCAGAATAACATAATTTAAGATTATCTCAATATTACATAGCTATTTTCTTTCCTACCATACTTAAGAAAGTATGATAGGTATGAAGAGAAGAAAATTAAGAAGGCTTGTTTAGGGCTCCAAATAATATAGCAGATATTAGAGGATATTAGGGGAGCAATTGCAACACTTTCTTCTGGATTACAGAATGTCATGTATACTAACATTATCTGAACTATATACATTGAAGGATAGCAATTCAGTAAATTTAATGGAGATGTAATGGAAGAGACCAAATTAACATGAGTACTTGCTTTTATAAGGTTTCTTTGCTAACATAGACGTTTAACATGGAAAGTGATCAGTTTTAGAACATGTCAGTGCACATAGTCAAGCAATACTAAGATATACGTTAATTAAATTTATAGATATTTTTACTGTTTACATTCTCTTCAGATGATCTCCTCCATACTACTACTACTCCATACTCTATACCACTACTCCATGCATACTCCATTTTACACCATATATACCACTCACATGGAGAAGCTGTGCAGAGCTATTTTTAATACACATTTAGGGCCTGCCAACTCACCAAAGGGCAAGTTTAAATAAACAATTGCTCTACTAAGATCAATGATTTATTCTAATGGCTAAAAATTAACATTCTGCAGAATAATATAAAATATTTTTTTTATTTACTACTTTTAGTACTCAAAATATTTGCAGTTCACATTTAATAAATAGCTATGAAATTAATTCTCTTTGTAACTAAATTCAAACAATAAAATCAAACTGGCAAAAATGTGTTGAAATGTCGCTTTGTGAAGAAGATAATTGTTAATATAACATAATTGTTCATGTTTCTGCTTTCTTGATTTTTATAGCTGCCTAGGGCTGAATTTCTGGTGAAGCTGCCAAAATTTTGCATACTTCCAGATCCTTCAAATATAACCCAACTCTACCAGACAGGTCCAAGGAGTGTAGCAATTGACAAAACAATAAACTGCCTAATGTGCAGCACAGAAGTTCAAAAAACCCTCTTTTTTCTTTATTTCATTTATTCATCCAGTGGAATCTTATGAAACAAAACAGAACCTAAAAGAAACAAAACAAACACATGAGAAATAATACCTATAATGATTAACAAAAATTAACACAAAGATAGAAACACAAATAAATTATTAAAAATCAAATAAACCTGAAATGCATTTATATACCATATGTCAAAAACACAAATTAAAAAATGCACATGTAATTTAATAAAATTTAATAGGACTTACACGTATGGTTTACTTTACAAATAAAATAACATGCACAACTGAATCTGCTACATTTAAGCAAAAGCAGCCCTAAAAATATTTCTGGCTTTAAGTGTAAGCTCTGCTTTATTCCCAACTAGTTTGAGGGGAAGGAAGAACTACATAAATGTATTCCAATATATTTTTTTTTTAAGTAGGGGAAGATAATAACGATCAGGCAGAGAAGCAGAAGCCAATTTGCTCACATGCTCAGTACATGGGTAAAGAAAGGGGTGGATTTTATGTTGGTACTAGAATGTAAACAATTATTATGTAGAAAAGCTCAAGTATTATGAAACTGTAAGGGCAGAACATCCCCATGTATTAGAAGAAACAATTCACTTAACAAGTTTTTAGTAAGATGAATGAAACCCTTTTGTCCTGAGGAAGGACTATGGTTGAAATGTAAGAACACCGTTTACAAAAAAAGTTCCTGTCTAACTGGATTCCCATATATTCTTTAAGGTTATGAGACATCCTGCTTCAGTTCACAGTGGCTAAACCCCTATTTGAAGCCATCCCATTTAAGGGATATTTGTCCAATTCATATCTAGAATAAAGAACCATGTGGAGAGCAGGAACCCTTCTGAAAAGGAGCATCAAAAATAAACCGAGCAGGAATCACAGACTATCTAATCTAAGCCTTTTTCACCATGGCATTTATTTTATTTCTACTTACACATTATACTTAACTTTCCACTTACATTATACCTAACCTTTCTAATTGTGCAGACATATTTACAAAGTTGCATTCCATATGCAATTTTTGTGCAAATCTTTTGTGTTTTTTGTGGGCCACAATTCTGCCTGTTGGGCAACATGACAAACCTGACAGCCAATTGATTTAGTGGTTAAGGCACCAGCCAAGAAACAGAAGACTGGGAGCTCTAGTCCTGCCTTAGGCATGAAAGCCAGACTGGGTGACTTTGGGCTTTCTCATTCTCTCTTAGCCCAACTACCTCACAGGATTGCTGTTGTGGGGAAAACAAGAGGAGGAAAGAGCATTACGAATTAGGTATATTATAAAAATAATAAAGGCAGGATAAAAAAAATCTTAAAAAAGCATTATTACCTTTCTTGTTCAATTTTTCCACTGAAAAATTCCAGTACAAAATATGTAAGACAATGTTTGTTCTGCCGTTGTAACAGCAGAGTACCATTCTGATCTCAGCGCTTTAAATTAGCATCAATTTTCTCCTCAGCATTTTAGCTGCCAAAGTTCTTTAACAACTTATAAACATGTATATTTTTGCAGTACTTTTGTGATTTCTAACACAGAAAGATTCCATGTAGAAAATTTCTCTCAACTGAAGTTGCCACAGAGTCTGTTTGTTGTTTGTCTTCCCATTTATCACACTATGTGTATCAATAAAAAAATTGGCATGTATGATGGGATAAACAGCAATTACCTCATTTGAATTCTATCTGATTGCTAATTAAATACCTGAGGCAGCCAGATTATTTTCTGCTTCCTGTAGGTAACAGATTATATGCAAAACCAAACAAGCTTACTAGATGTGATTTCATGTTTCTAATAGGGCTTGCCTAAATTCCTTTTTGTTGAAGCATTCACTATTATGTGCCACAAAAAGCCAAGAAAAACAGATAGAATAAAAGGGATTTGGCTAAATCACACACAGAAATTATAATCTTAAAACAAGTGCAATAAATTACGACTGCCAGGATTCTGTAGTCAGCTGCTTCAAGGAATAGGCTTTAGGATATTAAAAATATTAATTTTATGGGGTAATACTTGTTGCAATGTCAGCTGCTTCTGAATACCACGTTCATTCTATGTTAATACTCCACAGTGAAATAATATTACTGGCACTGTTAACCTTCTCAGCAAACTATTTATATCTTGCCCAGGTATGAATAGATATGCTTCAGCACACTGTGGTATAACAGCACTTTGGTAGCACTTTGAAGATCTAAAGAAGTCAGTGCAAACTCATTGATTAATTAATCCTGTATAGGGAAGTTTATCACCTAGTGGGAAACTAGACAACAAAACAATGAGTCACTCTGAAGGAAAAAGTGTTTTTCCCTTCCTGTAAAAGTAACATCCTCAGCCAGATACCTTTGAGTATTTTAGAATACCACCATCCTTGTTAGAAATACAGTGAATGTTGTAGTGGATTTCATCTCAAATAAATAAAGTTAGGGGAGATGACACGAGGCTAATTCCAAGTATGTGTTATCTGTATTCAATGCTGATTTCCACTAGAACTATTTAAAAAATATAAATATAAACTTTGCTTTCACATTTGACCATTACATGAGTAATGATTTATTGACAGATTTTTTTTAATTGCTGAGAATTAAAAGAAGGGAAAGAGGGAGAGAACTGGAAAGAAAGAAATGCAGCGATATTCCTCCCAGAAAGAAAACGTATCCAATTGTTCAGAACTGGGCAAAAACAAGCAACTGACTCTTCATTTGCTATTTGGAACTATGAGATAATTTTAGGCAGTAATGTTGCTTAGTGTTACTTTCTAATTTGTACATGATTTTACTTCTTTAATTTACTGGGGAGAAAAGCATGTTTACTTGTTTCTGAAAACCATTTTCTAGGCAAGAACGTATTAATATTCTGTGTCATCAGCAAAATACACCATGACAATAGATAACTTGGAAAATCTTTTATACAGAATTTTATGAAGAACCAAAGTTGGAGCTAATACGTCAATAACGTACAATGAAAATACTCAAACTCTACTGTTTTATATGGCTCATAACATATATTCAAATTTTATTTCTCAGTAACTGCTTAATAATATTAAAATATTTCAACCATTTGAAAATGTTCTTTAATTTCTGACAGTATTTCTAAAATTATCACATTTGTTTTTAAAAGCACTTTTTTTTTCTTAACTGCATGTATTTTGTAATCACAGAGCTCATCTAGATACCAGAGGCAAATTCTTAAGTTGGCACTTTCTTTTTATAGCTGGTTGCTAGCCTCCACTAAACTTGGGAATGACAGGAAAGAGCAGGGGGAAAAAGAATATTTTAAAAACTCTGGATTATTCGCTTATCTCACACGGATAGTCAGGCCCAAATAACAGGTGTAAATTTAATATGGAGCCTTTGCTAAGTAACTTTAGACAGTTCCTAATGACAACCTGCTTTTTTGCAAATGTTTAATCAATGCACAGGGAGGTTAAGCGAATCATTGAGCAAGATCACATATCCTTTAGTGGATGAAGTAAACTGCAATCCTGGCTCCTTTTCAGCTTTCCTTGAACTTCTGCAAACATATAGTTAGAGTAATAGATGCAACCTATTATTCTTCAATAGTATCATACTGCTGGACACTTAAAAATCTTTCTCAACACTCTTGCATGCTGATATATATGAAAGAATATAGTTAAAATAAAAAGGAATTACTGATGCAATTGCCCTGGTATTTCTTATACATGTTTATTTGTTTGGGATTTTATGGTTTTAACTGTATACTGAATGCCTATTGTGTTATTCAATAAATCTGCAAAGTAAATAAATATAGAGTGAATAGACTTAAAGCTATATTTATGTACATTTCCCCAAAAATCTCCCTTCTAGCCATGGGACTTGATTTTTGTATATTATAAGTGCAGCGAGATTATTGTATGCCTAAAGATGGAAAGATGTGGCAATACCCACAATTACAGAGTGGTTGGTGAAGATGATGGCATTTTCTGAGCTGGCCAAATTTACTTCTTTGATTAGAGAAAAGAAAATATCTGACTAGAAACTCTTTACGGACTTTTTGTGTAAAAAAAAGAACTTATTTATGATTTAAGGAATTGACAATTACTTAGGATGGATTATAGAAAGAAGAAAGTTATGTAGTAATTTTAGAAAAAAGGGTACATTTAAAATTGTGCTTATAACTGCTGTAAACAAGATGGAAATCACTTCTTTTTATATTTTTCTTTATTTTACTTTTTTCCTTTCTTGTACTTATAGCTTCCTTTTTATATCTTTCATTTTATTTTTTCTTCCTTGATTTGCATTCATCTGTATTAATTTTTATCTTTCACTTAGATGTGCTCCAGACAGCTGTTCCTTGAAAGGAGACCACAGGACGTGATTTTCATTGGTCTGAGTACCTGGGTCAGTAAGATTAGCCATCTTGCTTGCAGCCACAGGGGACACTAAGTTCGCAAACCTTACTTTCTAATCACTTGTGGAATTTACCCATTAATTTTAAGTTATCAGAGACCTTCAGAATGACAAGCTGGAAACTGCCAGGTGAGTCTGCTGCCTTCAATCATGAATAGAAGAAAGTTTTACTCATAAGCTTAGAATTTAAAAATCTGAACTGAATAGGAAAAAGCTAAATAAGATTTTTGATCTTAGAAACATATAAACAGATAGTCTGCATAAAATTAGAATATTAAAATATATTTCCAGGGAAAAGATGGGAAATATATACAATGGAATTAAATTATGTGACATACATAAAATAGTATTACACATGTCAATAAATAAACATTGTAGACTGGCTTTCTTTGTGGCACGTGACTCCCAATTTAGGTATGATGCAAATTAGTTCTTAAACTATGTAATTTATTCACATGTATTTGATATATAGCAACCCTTGAGAAGCTGAACAATAAAGTGATAAGTAGGGTTCCTCCCCCCCGCCATGAATCAAAATTATCTGTAAGAAGCTGACATTTACTTTTTAGAGGAAGTTTGTTATGAAGGCTACATTTGAAATACATAGGATAACATCCAAGTTGCTTATTACAGAATTAAATAAATTACCTTCTCATAACACCAAGTTTAAATATTTATTATTTATTTATATCCTGCCTTTATTATTTTTGTAAATAATTCAAGAGGGCAAAATATATCTAATACTCCTTACCTCCTCCTATTTTCACCACGATAACAACCCCATGAGGTGAGTTGGGCTGAGAGAGAGTGACTGGCTCAAGCCATCTGACTCAGATGGCTTTCATGGCTAATGTGGGAGCTGAACTCATGGTCTCTTGCTTTTTAGCCTGGTTCTTCAACCACTAGATCAAATTGGCTCAGTAGTTATGATGTTTACAAAAATCACGAATGTTGATTGCATGCACAGAATTAATGCCATGACTAGTTTGGTCCTGTCAACTAAGAACTGATTAAAAAAACAAGAAAGAATGTTGATAAAATATTAAATATTGATCAAAAGGGCATGTGTACCACAAATGCAAAATGATCATGCTTCTTTTTTTCCATTTCAGCCCTTCTCAGATTCAAAAAAGTCACCTCAAGGGCAGAAGACCTTAATCAATTTTAACAAGTCTTTTTGTTCCTGTGCCATATCCTAATCCACTTTTGAAAATCGCCTCATTTTCCAAATACATTGCCACATAGTGAAAGTTTGTTTAGAAGTTTCTGCTTGAGGAACACAAATACACAACCCCTTGGGCACACAAACAGATTTGATTCTACATCTGCATGCACAACTTTTTTTCTGTTTTTAGTCCTGCATTTAAACAGAAAATCAATGTTTATGTATGTCATTCTATACTAGAGGGATGATTTAGAATTTCTATTTAAATTATAATTGGTCAGCTTCCACCCCACGAGACTCAGAAGTAGGTGGATAAATCAGGTCAAACGCCTATAACGTTTCTTTTGTCTCTCCCTGTTTTCTACTTTTCTGGAGAGACGCTTTTAATGACAGGGATCTCTGAATATTTCTCCTGCAAGTAAGGACAGTGTGCTAATAAAAAGATGTTCCTATCTGTACAGAAGGAACACCCAACTGTGTAACTATGCTCTTATGGAGAAAAGGATAAGGGCAGAATAAAAAACCATGAGCACATATTCTAGTTGCGCCACAGCTGGGGAGATTGGATGGGATAAAAATAATGATTTAAGCTTGGAAACAAATCAGGAGAAACAAAAACTTTGCTCAGGACAAATTGAAACCTGCCCCGCTTTATGCAATAGTGTTAAGTTTTAAGTCCAGCAATTGCCATCTCTGAAATGTCATGACATCTTCAAAGTGTCACTCAGGTAGCATGTTAAGACAGGCTTTTTTACATATAAGTCTAGATGATGCTTGGGTAAAAAAAAATCAACTGATGTGTTATTTTTTTTCTTTAAATTGGTTCCGATGCATTTTATTAAGTCAGCTGCTTTGGGAATGCTCTGTGTAAACTTGAATCTGACTCCTTTAGTAGAAAAGATTTTCAGCATTTTATTGTCAGGGTTAGCCTCCGCTCCAGCCCTACCAGTCTCAGCAGCCAACATTATTCACAGGCCTAATGATCAAGACCCAACTACCTGGGCATTCATTCTACCTGGCCCTATTGGGCTAGGGAAGGGAGGGGGCTGGCATTTAGACCAGGCTTATAAGCAGGCAGGAGAGACAAAAGGTGAGACTCCAAAGAATTTCGTCTTGGATGGGCAAGTTGGGTTATTACTTTACTTCACACTGCCACACTGCCTTTTAAGTGCCTGGAGGATCTCCAATAACCTGGTGAAAGGGATGAAATTTCCAGTAAGTAAGCATGATCAGGAGTGAGGGTAGGGGTGGGGGATGGGGGTTAACAAGTCTGGGAAAATAAAGAAGATGAAAAAAATGTGTTTAAGACAATTTATCCTGCAGCAGGAAAGTAGGAGGGAAAGCAGATCAGAAGGGTGATAGAACTAGGGAGGAACATACAGCAACATGGTAGTTCCTCTTTTCCAACCACACCTCTGTCTGTCTGCCTGTCTACACACACACACACACACACACACACACGACACACAAACACACACATATATATAGGCAGCAAATCTCACACTCGTGTGGATTATGGGATCTAATTAGGTAATGAAATTTTGCAAGCAAACACCCAAGTTTAAAGAGCACCAAAACTTTACCATTCTAATGCTAGTTATAAAGCCCTTGATAGCATAGGTACTGGTTATAGATTTTTAAAAAGAATACAAATGAGATTTTGAAACAGAAAAATGTTGTACTAAGACAAGCAAAAAGCCTGAGATCATAGTTTTGGAAATACAGACAGAAACTGTAGGATACTTGGTGACGCAGTGGTTAGTATGCAGTATTGCTGACTAACTCACTGCTCACTGCAGGAGTTCGATCTTGACCGGCTCAAGGTTGAATCAGCCTTCCATCCTTCTGAGGCTGGTAAAATGAGGATCCAGACTGTTGGGGACAATATGCTAACATTTGTAAACTGCTCAGAAGGTGTGGAAAACACTATGGAGTGGCACATAACTCCTACTGCTATCATGGACATGTAACAACTCTGAAGAAGCTGCTTCAATAGCTTCTTAACAAACTTGAAAAAAAATGTATGAGAGCTTTCATTGGAGCCAAACACTCTAGTTCTTTTATGTTTCCAAAAGTCAGGTTTTACACTTAAACGCATTAACCATACATTGTTAATGTATTTGACTTCTTTCTTCTGAATTAATTATGTTGCTGCTGCAACAAACTTCCCATATGAGAAGATTGGTGGATACTACAGGAAAAACAAACTGATTTTGCTCCAGCACAAATTTTAAAATAAAAATAAAATTATATTCCTTGTTATAATTTGGTCCATCACAATCACCAAAATCAAACTTCTGCATCATATGTGTAAGCAGCCCAAGTTTAACATTATTTTTTTTATTAAAAACTTTCAAAGCTGCTCAAATGACATTATGCAAAATGTCTTTCATCTGAAAACAGATAATATGTAGCTAATAGACATACAATTTCATTTAGCAAAAATTCAAAGTTAATTCTAGTTCCTCTTACCAACTAGCTGCCAAGCTTAATTTTTTTTCTATCGATTTATGGCAGATCTGGCTAATTGCATCTGGCCCAAATCTCAATCATCTATTCTCTGAATGCTGATTTAAGGTAAGTTTTTTTTCACCCCAGGCAGAAAAGAGAAAATTTCCATACATAACTTGTACTGATTATTATTATACAAACAGCTCTCTTGGTTCCTTACTCAAAATAAAAAATCCTCTTCATTTTTGTTCCATAATTAAATGGTTCCAAAATGTCGGCGAAGATGGACTGGAGCAGAAAGGGGAACTTTCAGAAAAAGGAAGAAAAGGTGAAAACAGTGATCTTGGCACTGTGAAGAGTGAAATTGGAAACCGACCATTCTGAATCATTAATGAATTACAACTAGGTACTCTGAACTTAAGTAATCTTTGAGAAAATAAAACACAAGTTCTCTTAGCATTCTTCCAAAATATGTATATGAATGCCTTTCTTCACTCAGACCATCTTTATTTAAGATTTTTTTAAAAAAAAAAATTCTGGATTGTATTGTTCAGTATAACAACTCTGAAATCACTTACTTTTTTTGTATATGAAAACCATTTACATCCATGTCAGCAATAATGGCTGAATAAAGAGAATAAAGGTTTTCCCCAAGGATCAGTATTATGTCTATTATGGGCAATTTGTAACTGTATTAAATCAAAATGCTATGAGCCATTTAAGTTTAAGATTAAATTGCTTGGGTCTTTTTGTTTATTATAAAAATATGTCTTTATAAAAGGAAGCGGAAGAACTTGAGCTAAAGTTTCTTGAAAAAGCTGGACCATTTCTTGGGTATCAGCTCTTACTCTGAGATGGGGGTCACTTCAGAGGACATTCAGATGGAAGCAAGGCTAGAGAGCATTTGAAGCAGCTAGAAACGTTAGGATGTGAGGCCTGATCCAGGAACATCTCCCAGCACTAAAGTTTGTAGCGCTGAGTGAAAAGCAGAAGACCAAGGCAAGGGCATTCCTAGCAGTGATCATATGCACCAGGTGTGTGTATGGGAAGGTGTGTGTGTGTGCTAATTTAGAGCCACTCTTAGCAAACAAACTCTTGTTGGGAACAACTGTTTGCTGGAAAGTCTGCCTCTTTGCACCCTGAAGTCTTAGTATATAGAAATTGTTCCTTTGAATCTGTACCAGCTGACAACCTACCCATCATACTGAGATCTTTGGGCCATGTATCTAAAATGCTTCTGCCCATTGCTTCAGACCTAGTTACTGAAAACTTCCTTACAAACAAGTTTTTAGAATTGGGACTGTTCAAAACTGTGCATGCAACTGCACACATGTCTTGCCTGCCACTACTTATAGTTACATGAAGTAGAATAAGGCTAGAGAGCATTCGAAGTCTTTGCAAATGAACATGTCTTTAGTGTGTGCATGTGTACACATTTGAGATAGGACATTGGAGATCTATATTAGTAAGGAAATATGTATGATGCCCACAAAACAGTGTTATTCAATGGAACGATAGCACATGTGAAACTTGTTTTTATAGAGGGGCAGAACCTTTTACCGTGTTATGGGATTATTATGGAATGTAAGACACTATGAATCTAGCATGGCACTGAAAGTAATTGAGTAAAAGACTTAGCATTTTGTCTACCATTCAGGAAAAAAAAGCATTATGGCTAACTCACTGGTACATCATCATTATTCTAATAAACAGAGGCTGTCCATATTCATTTAACCTCTGCTCCAAGGACAGTGCATTGGAATTGACAGCACTGAGTATTACTATACATGGTGTTCAATTCCTGCCTTCCTACAGTAATTTGAAACTACTAGTTGTAGATCTCCCAAAGGTAAATAAGGGGTAGAACGGGGGAAGGGGGAGGGAGAAAGCAGGCCCAGGAATTTTACCAGATTTACTTTCCTGCTGTCTAGAAAGTAGAGAATACTGCAAACTACAAATATATGTATAAAAAAGGGTAGCAGAAACTCTCCTAGCTGCAAGATATGCTACATTAGTAACAACAGACATTTCACTTCTATGCATAATAAGAAATGAAGGATGGATCTATATTATTTGCAGAAGTAAACAAAGCAATCATTGCAAATAAAAACTCTGTACATTCAAATTCCTGCCACACTCCTGCGCACATTTACCCAAGAGTAAACCTATTAAATCTCTGTTAGGCAACAAGCTTAATTACATGAGCTGTGTTTAAGCATTTACCTATACATATGAAGGACTCTCTCCAATCTTCATGCATTCAAAAAGGTGATCCAAAAGGGAAGTACACTCACACTGATTAGAATACAAATATAGCTCCCCATCTGATCCAGGATATTTTAAAGCATTTTCTACAATTGGGGCATGGGTTGCCTCCAATTCAGTACTGACTCTCAGTGAATGCCTAGACTAGTCTGCAGTTTACTTGGCAAGATTTCAGGAGTAGTTTGTCATTGCTCCCTTCCTAGGGCTGAAAGAGAATGACTGGCCCAAGATCCCCAGCCAGCTTCAGGCCCAAGGGATTAAAGTTTCCTGGTTGCTATCCCAAATGTCTCTCTTCTATTTTCTACAAAGTTTATCTTAAAAAGGTTTTACACCCTGAAGAAGAAATAAATATTCCCAAACTAGATAACATGTCTCTCTTATAAAGTAACCCTCAACTCTACACTTTTGTTAACTTGACTCTTCTTCTTCTTCTTCTTCATCATCATCATCATCATCACATATTAATACATATTGTGTACTTCTAATATATAACACATTTTTAAAAAAATTTAAAATTATAAGCATAAATTAAAACCTTTCTAAGCTGAGAGAGAGGGGGAGAGAGGGAGAGAGAGAGAGAAATTTTATTTTCAGTCATTTTTTAAAACTAATTAAGAAACCTAAAATAGAAAATCTGGGAAACTCTTTAAAAATCTTTTCCTTCTATGCCACTATTATCACCTGTGACTCGTACCTCTGACTTGTAGAATTAGACAAAAAAAGTGACTCATGAGGTACAAAAATCTTTTATTTATTTATTTATTATTTATTTATTTATTCGATTTATATGCCGCCCCATCTCCTGAGGGACTCAGGGCGGCTTACAATTAAAATAGATTCAATACAATTAAACAAGTGAATTACGAAGTCAAGGTTTATCTAAAGAATGGGAGTTTATATTAAGGTGTAGGGATATTTTTCCTTTATATTCTAATCAGAAAAAAACCCTTAAAAACTATTCGTGATTTAAACGTGATATTGTAATTCAAGCTGTTCAATTCCTTGGTAAAAGGTGCTTTGGAATAAGTGAGAGCACATACCAAGCACCTCTTTTCATACTGTTAAAGCTGCTGTGACTTCTTCTATGATCATGTGGCTGTTCTGAAAACTGTTCCAAAGCAACTTTACAAACAGCCATTCAAGCCTGGAGAAAAGATAGTGATGCTTTAAGGATCTGAAAAGACCCTCTTTTAATGTGTTCTCACACATGCCAAACCTTTCTGGAATGTGGTAGCCACTGAGTTTCCCTGGATGACACTAGAAGCTGGCAGCACACTGCAGCCTGGTGGAGGGGGCCTCTTTTGCTATCCCATGAGCTCATCTTCTATTCATCCTCTTATCTGTTGGATGGGGATGGGATGTCTCTGATTTTCCAGGTATACAGGTGATCTCATTTACTAACATCACCACTAACTTCCAGGATTGGTTGAGGGGTTATGCCAATGTGATTGAAGGGTTTCACCCATGTGGGATCTATTCTCCAATCCAAATGCTGTATCTATGCTACTCTTCCTTGCTTGTAAAAATGGTATAAAAAGAATAAACACTGCCCAGGCAGTCAGACATCTTTGGACACTGAAATGACTGGTTACTGAATCCCTACACTGGAACAATAGCAAAGGCTTAATTATAACCTTGCTTACTGGAAATGTGTGGAATGGATCAGTGGTGGGATTCAAAAAAGTTTACTACTGGTTCTGTAGGTGTGGCTTGGTGGGTGGGGCTGTAAAATCTCCAGTCATAGGTGATATTTGCTGGTGTCGAACTACTCAAAATTTCCGCTACCAGTTCTCCAGAACTGGTCAGAACCTGCTGAATACCACCTCTGGGATGAATACAGTATACGTGAAAATGCGTAATCATTATTTTTATTAAGAAAAATATACAATTCATTCACCCATTCCATCTGTTTTTCTAATATAAAGTTCTAAGAATATGTATATAAGTATGTGTGTGTATGTATGTATGTATGTATGTATGTATGTATATGTGTGTGTTTGTGTATATGTATGTATGTATGTATGTATGTATATAATTTCATATTCACTGAGACCAAGATCCTGTCCCTATGCAAATAAATATACTTACAATATGTGTGTGTGTGTTGTGTATGAGTGGGGTGGGGAAGAGATAGAGACAGACAGAGTCAAGGAACACTTGCAAAAGACACAGAATTAGAATGTGCTCAGGTGACATGATGATACCCAAGAGTCTGCCTTCTGAAACATCCACTCAAAGTTCTATTTCTCTTCTTATTTATTCAAAGTAACCACAATGAGCTAAAAAGTGACATGTTGTGAAATGAATCTGATGCATTGAAGAGAAAGGAATCAGCCATGAAGAAAAATGAAAAAGGAACAGGATTCTATGCTCTGCAATATTTAACCTTTAGAATATTTAACCTTTAACAATTAGCTCACATCTTCTCGATGGATGAAATACTGTAAATCTTTCCAGATGTAACATTATGTTGTTAACTTCAACAATCACAAATATAGTTTTACTGCATATATCCTTACAGATTCCTGAAAGAATTACTTAGAATGGTGGTTCTTAAACTGTTTCAGGCAAATATCTTTTTTCTGGGCTTCAATAATGTCATTACCGCAGGAAAAAAATAAACTCTTATTATTTTCACAAGTATCCTAGCAATGGTAATCCCAAATTGGATCCTTGATTTAAAAACCAGCAATTAGCAATTGCAAATTACCCCCAGAATATACCCAGTTTAAGATCCACTGACCTAGGCTAAGATCTTGACTTTAGACGTGATGCCTGCAGCTTCTCTGCACCCCCTTTCCTCAGTAATTTCTTCTCTGGTCCACGACCTAAAGCCAATTTTCACTGGACCATCTATCATGCAGGAACTGCTGCTCTGTTCTGGGTACAACCATTTTAAGTAAAGAACTTGCATGAACAACAATGTGGGTTTTCAGCTGATTTTAGCACCACAGGAGTATCAGGGTAGTTTGACTTTCATTGTAGCCTTGAGAATAAAAATGTTTTTCTTTTTTATCTAAAATTTACTTTACATAAAGGCAAAAAGGCACATTATGATAAGAAAACTGGTGAAAGAATGACCTAAAACAGATTCTTTCTGCAAAGTATATTCTTTGCATATAAAGAGATGCTACTTCCTTTATCTATACTTACACTGTTTTACAGTGGGATAACTCTCTTAGATAGCAATTAAGTCTATTTTAGGAATTAAACAATACCTACTTTCTTGGAGGAATGTAATCAGATCAGAATTGTATAGTTGTTTAGAACTGAAGATAGGACTTCATGCCCTTATCTTAAGGATCCATGAATAAAAACCAATGCTGGTTAGGAAGGAGAAGAAACATGGTCACTGACAAGTTGGTCAGTGAGGAAACTATATTGAAGTGGGAGAGGTGTTGAAGAAAAGTTGAGGTAAAGGAGCTTGTCCCATTTGAAATCCCCAGACTTCATACGAAAAATTCTTCAAAAATAAAATAACTGTAATATTTCTTGCAAAACATATTACTATATATCAAGTGAGGTAGAACCTGCATTGCATGTAAATTAATTTCTGTATGTCAGAACTAATTACCATACATCAATCTACTGCAAATCACAGAATTCAATAGAAATGTTGCACTATTACCTTTACATATTTAAACAATTTGAATAACCATTTTGAATAAAAGAACAAAAATGTATACCTGTAATTGTCTAAACAATTACATAAAACAACCAGCAGAGAAACATATGGAAAGAAGAATTAAAAGCAGTCGTCTTACCTTTCATTCCAAACTTAGAATGTCTTCCAAACTTGAGAATAATGAGCATAATAACTAAGCCAGTGCATACCAATGCAGCAATCCCCACTACAACATACACCTAAGAAAAAAACAAGCAACAATAAATTAAACTGCACAATTTTTCCAAGTTTCGCTGGTCTAAAAATATTAATTAGATTATTAGCTATTAATATTAATACATTGGCAACATTCTTAAACATATAGTAGGAGTGGATTGGTGGGGGGTTTCTTCCATGTCTGGTTATCAGAGGCTGCCTTGACAAGTCCCTGCAGTTTTCTTGGCAAAATTTTTCAGAAGTGATTTGCCATTGCCTCCTTTCCAGGGCTGAGAGAAAGTGACTGGCCCAAAGACATCCTGCTATTATTGTGCCTAACGCAGGACTAGAACTTCAGTGCTTACATAGCTTCTCCAACTGGCATCTTCTAAATGTGCTTGGACTACAAGTACCAGAACTCTGAGCTTACTAGTAAATTCAAAGCAGAGACATCTGGAGACTGTAATTCGAGCTCAGGAGGAAGACACAATGCTGCAGAAAATTAAATGAAGGAAATGTGAACATGATTTTAAACCATGATGTGCCAACTTTCTAGTCATTTCAATTATTTCAGGGTGCACTGCAGCCTTTCAGTTAGCATTATGTTTTATTTTTCATGCTAAAGAAAACAAGTTCAATGTGCAAATGAAAGCTGCATTCTTGTGGCTTGGGAGCCACCATTTCCTAGTATCAGCTGAAATGTATGAATCAAATTATGTAAATAATGTTATGTCTAAATTTGACCAGCTTGTCCTTAAAAAATTGCTTCACATTATAAAGCCACAACTAAAAGCTCCAGGGTACATGCAAAATAATGTCTTGTTGCAAGCTAAAATATCCTAGGCCAACTAGATTCTTACTCGGAAAATCTATTGTGATTACAAACCAGGAAATGATGTTTATACTTACAGTGATGCTATCTTCATTGTCTTTGTTTGACACATCCGTAGAAGTAACTTGGTTACTATTATTTGTAGTGTCTTCAAATTCATTTGTTGGTGTTCCATAATCTTCTAAGAGAAAGAACATATTTATTTTCTTTTAAATATTGTAAAAAAAATGTGTGTCTGCTAAAACAGCTAAACACATACAATTAAAATTTGCAGAGATTTAGGAACACATTGTTCAATTCTACTTATTTGCCACATTGCTATATGACTTGTTTAGGACAGAAGTCAGAATGAAGATTACGGGAAACAACGGAAGATGTGCAGATATTTAAAGGGAGGAGAAAAGCTACACTTATGTACTGTGGGACAGAATACTAGACAAAATTGGAATATCTGTAGAAAAGCTGTGGAAACATTCATGACTGCCTGACACAACTGAAATTCCCTAGCTTTCTCTGATGCTTCTGGTCTCCCATTGTTTATGGGTTCTGTGTGTAACTTTAAATCTGAAAAAGGAACTATTTTCAAGCGAAATACAAATATTTTAATAGATGTGGGAATATTTTTAATGTAGTAAATCTGGAAAGGTTTTAAGATGAAATATTAACAAAATCTATTAATAAAAATTAAATAATTGCATAATGCAGAAACTTTCCAGACTAGCAAAAAAGCTAACTTCCAGCTAACAGTCCATGCAATACAGAAACAATTTAATTCGTGTAGGAATTTGGAAGGCCAAAAGAATAATTGTTTTGAAAAGCTCTTCAATAATGGTTGCATTGATCTTCTTCTATAACTGATATAGAAATGTGATGAAATAAATTAAGGCTGCACAAATGAGAACTTGAGAGAAACAAAATTCACAGATTGGTCTCTCCCTGGTGCTAGACGGGTCAGAATAATAGTAATATAGGGAGAAATAATGCTACCTTTTGAGAAATGCTAACTGTTTAAATTCAGGATTAATTATTTAATCCTCCAAACAGGATAGAAATGTTTTGATTCCTGTGATGTGACTTGGATACCAAGCAGTTGAAAAGTATGGCACTGTACACATCTTCCAAACAAAACCTTTCTTAGCTCTTCCTTCAGTGTAGAGAATAAATCAACCTTCTGCAATCTGGTGACTCCAGGTGTTCAGAATCTACATAGATGTGTTGGCCATTGCAGGCTTATATCTGCAGAGCAATATTTGCATTTTGGAGATTTTTATTTGGTAGTAAAGATCCTAAAATATTAACAGGGAGGAAGAGGAGAGAAGGATTGGTTTCCAGTATTGTCTCTACTAGGATTTTTTTAAGCCAATCCATTCCTGATGGTATTAGGCATCTGAGTAGATCAGAGTGGAAACTTGTGAAAAGTTCCTTTTATAAAGGAAAAGGCTTTCAGCCTAGACTTCCAAAATTAGAAGTCAGAAATTCAGCCCATGACCTATATGTATTTTAAAATGAAAACATGCAAACATTGTTAAAGCCACTTGCAAAGAGTATATCCCAACAGGCTTAATTAGCAAGCACAATTCCTCTAAAGGTTCAAGAAAGTCATAAATTCAAAAGCAAGATGCAAATGAAGTTTCTGTGGCACATTAGTGATTTTACTGTTCCATCAAACTGCCATTCTTCATTGTTTTTAATACAGTCCTCAATGTTTTTAATACAGTCCTCAACCACAATTGAGCTCAAAATGTATGTTGCTAAGTGAGCAATTTGTTAAGTGAGTTTTGCCCCATTTTATGACTTTCCTTGCTACATTTGTTAAGTGAATCACTGTAGTTAAGTTAGTTAGTTAGTTACGGTTGTTAAGTGACTTCTCCATTGACTTTGCTTGTCAGAAGGTTGCCAAAGGTGATCACATGACACCAGGACACTGTAACCGTCACAAATGTGAGTCAGTGGCCAAGCCCCTGAATTTTGATCACGAGACCATGGGGATGTTGCAACACTCTTAAATGTGAAAAATGGTCGTAAGTCACTTTTTTCAGTGCTGTTGTAACTTCGAATGGTCACTAAAAGAACTGTTGTAAGTTGAGAACTGCCTGTTTATAAATTTTCTCCAATAAGTGTCTTCCTAGAAATTATAGGAGTTATAAAGGAATGACACAAATAGGAAATGGTTGCATTACTTTATATGAACTCAAAATATAAAGGGCAAAGAGAAATATATGATCATATGGATTGAGCCAATTCTGAAAACTAAAAATAAACTATCATCAGGTAGAATGTTCAGTGTAATTATATAAACATTGAAGGGAATATTTAGTTTCACTTTGTACCAGGTGGTACCATGCAAAATATTTTTTATGTAACACTTTAAAAATTATACCGCTTGAGTTCACCCTTTTATGTAATTTTAATGACTTTTGGGGTGGAAGGGAATGATGTATCCAGATCTAAGACTAGAAATTGAGCAAGCAAAAATAATAATTTTACTCATATGAGTTCTTTGTTTTATTATTAGAGAATCATTTTAAGCAATGTCATTCTTCTCCCAAACTATATAAAATATTTTGACTTTTCTGAAAGATCTTGTTCCCTATCATTTATCCTTTAGCAAGTTGATTTGTATTGCTGGCAATTATTTTAATATAATTTTTGACAGTCTGGGGAGAGGATGGGAAGGAGGAAGAAAAAGAAGTCGGTGAAACTAACTGAGCTTCTACCTAATAGGATTAAATGTGATATCAGCCCTGTGTAAAGCCAAACAAACATTAGACTCCAACTGTTTTCTCTTTTGCTCTCTCTTCTAAGAAGAGAACTATAGATTTCAGTTTGAGTCTTTCCTAATTTTTGTACAAACAATATGAAAGCATGTTTCACCACACTAAAAATACCAAGTATCTAGAAATACCAAGTATCTAGGAATATATAATACTGGGTAATATTTAATGTGCATTGCTACTATACTCTATTTTAATCATTAAAATAACTTATAAACTGCCCCAAAGATGACATTTCTCAGACTGTTAAAATAGTTAAAGCCATAAAGGTTAAAGGACCAAAACAGTGTATATGTTTTTCTTAAAGGAAAACTGAGTTTTCCTTCAGTTAGTAGGTAATTTGATAGGATTGTAAATATGCTCTATTACATTTTTTCTTAATAATTATTTTAATATAAAGGCATGTGAAAGAAAAAATAGTTTATTGATCTTATGAAACAGTCCAGTTTAATGATGAGTCAGTTAAGTCTGTATCTCACAAATCAAGTAAATAAAATTATGGATTCCAAAGCTAATTGAGAACTATTTAGTGTTCTTTAAAATAATTCCACTAGCTTAGATATTCCTGCCATTTCTCAGTAAGTGAAGTTTATCCTATATCTTTAAAAAGCCCTACTTACAGATAAATAAGTATAGGATTGAAGCCTTAACTTTCTTTATATACAGAGAATGATGATAAAGTTACCAGACAAAATTTGTATGAAGAAACTGAAAATTCAAAGCACCTTGAAATTTAAACAATGCTCTGAGAAATAGATTCATTTGTAATGCATCAATAACACTGGATATATCACTATACATTGTACAACTTTTGTTCCATATTGTGAACTGAAATTAATAACAACAAATAAAAATGGATTATCTCATCTAATTCAGTATGTTTTCTCTTTGGGTTGAAGGGCATTAAGATCTCAAAAATAAAACAAGATTTGTTGTCCAGATTGATCAAAATATATATAAAAAATAAAAATTACATGACCTTTCTATGAACACTAAATGTTCACTGGAATGGGGATTTTTTTTATTATTGTATCACAATGAATTTATTATTACTGCATAATTATATTGTCTGCCAAAGCATTCTGAAGTGAACCACTGGTGATGTCATGACATTTTAAATAAATATAATGAATAAAACTATTCTTCAGGATCCAATCTCGGTCGGTCACTGGGACCAGAGATTGTCTTCCAAACTTTCAGACTTCCCTCAGTCTCTGGCTAGAAAGAAGTTCCCTGAAGATGGGCTCCAGCACAAGTCTGAAAGCTCAGAAGACAAAACCTCTATTCCCGATGACCGACCCAGATTGGATCCTGCAACATTATCCTGGGACATGCATATTTACCTTCATTCGTAAAAATTATTCTGATTTAGAGAAGTCAACAAGATAGTACCATCATTTTTAATGAAAGGTTTAAGTATATGTTAACATATCCAAAGTTCAAATTAATGATACTAAAAATGTTAACCATGGCTGAATCATGCCCATTATAAATATTTCTAGTGATATTTAAACAGCATGAAAATCACATCAAGTATAACATCTATCTTCTCTTTCAAACATTTAATTATTACATGGTGTGTACATATATAATAGAAAATAGAAAATGAAAATATACCAATGTAACCGGGATGATCATAGAACGGACTACCTACAGAACAGAAAGAAAAAGAAACATATCATAGCAGCGTAGTTAACAGAAACAACTTGCATAATTGCATCATATTTAGGCATACAAGCTACTTTATATTTAACGCAGAACTGAGTTTACCATTGCCAGAAGCAAATTATTAATTCTAAAATTTCTTGGCCATGGGAGCAAAATCCCAAACCAAAAGTGATCTCTTTTACACATAGCAAGGTTTTCCTATTTATTTCTCCCTACTGCAGGCCTTGCATGAACTCAGATCTGGAATGACACCTCCAGGATGGGAGTGAGTGTATGAAGGAGGACTATAGTAGGGAGACAAGATTTACTCCACATATTTATTCCACAAATCGATTTCACTTTGATAATATACTAACTCAACAATGTTCATAACATTAGAATTCAGATTTTAATTGGAAAAATTTCTATCAGAGAATCTATAAGTATGAAACAATATTATCTGAAAGAAAGAAAATAATGCAACAGTCTGAACAGTTCCACACCATTCCTTAATGCAGACTTCCCTTACTTAGTGCCTTCCAAGTACATTGCAATACAATTTCCATAATTCACAATTTAGGAAGATACCATGTTAGGGAAGGTTGTGATACTAAACATGTTTGGTACATTACACTTTTTAAAAAATTTGGCCATTCATTTGAAATCTGCTGTACAAATTTATGCTTGAAAATAAAAGATTTTCAGTCCATAAAATCAACATCTGTATCAAGAAAAAAAATCACTTTTTACTGAAGATCAACCAAGACCATTTTCTTCTGTAATGTTACTGTACCGATATTAGCCTAATTTGGGAAGCCTGTCTCCCCCTCCCCATCCCACCTTACTCCCAATTATCTGATGAACAAATAAATCCAAACATGTAACATGTGTTTGCATTAGAGAGGTATCCTAGTTTGGAACACTCCAAGTTCTGAAAAAAAACACATATTCTAGTGCTTTGTTCAGAGCTTGGAACTAAGTGGGGTGTTTGTTCTAAATTTTGAGTGCTCCAACATACCATCCTTGGGTTGTTAGAGACATGAGACTTGGAAAGTGCATATATAATAAAATAATAGGCAAACTACTTAAGAAGAGGATAAGATAGAGTGAAAGTCATATGCTCAAAAGATTTGAAGCCACTTTGGAATGTTGCTCCTGGAATGGAGAGAGAAGTTAAAGACTGTAGTCAGATTTTGAGACTTTGAAACTGAAATTCATAGATGAATATACTGTTGCTTGCCTAGGCAACTGCCCTCCTGTCTTATGCTCCAAAGTTAATAACACTGTGTAGGTTAATTCATTAGTTAATCAAGAGGTTAAGAGGAAAGAAATAAAGTAGGAAAGGGATTCATATCCCTCTTGTGCTGTTCATTTACCTTTAATTATGCTTCTACATTTAGTTCCCTCAATTCCCTCAAATATGCTCCCAAATAAGAAGTGGTTCTTTATTTGAAAGGATTCAATTAAATTATTGTAACATATTGGTAGACAGTGCATATCATTTTCCTGGTATATGTACATATTGGCTATTGGACTTTTTAAATAGCCAACTGAGGGTGATTAAGTATCAAACCCCACCCTCACCCTCCAGACTGCCACTAGGCACTTTCAGTTTATCAAAACATTCCTTCATTGGCACTGTTGACTTGGCTAGGCCCCATCACTAACTTACATAGAGTGTATTGCCTCTGTTATGTGCTGTTCAGCTGAGGACAACCAACTGGACATAGAAACAGACTTCTTATTTCCTAAGAGTTAAATTCCTATTGTTTTACATTCTTTGCTGTGAAGAAACTGAAATTGAGTTTTAAGTTATGTAGTTGCCCAATATGTCATATGTTTTGTTTTCTTTTTTAGGCACACTGCCAAGTGTAGAAATGTGCATGTGAGATATATGTGTGTGTGTGTGTGTGTGTGTGTGTATTGTACAGGTAATATTGTTCTGCTTTTCAGTTTTCACGCTGTCAACTACAAGCACTACATTGCTTTAGTTATATGTGGAGCTTTATAGAAATACTATGTAAGGAAAAAAAACATATTTTGCTGTTGTGACATGATAAATGGGTTGTGGTGAAATTCATCTACTGGTGTCACTCTTTTGCTGAGATCAGTTCTGTGGCTGTTGTGCAAGCACTGGCTACAGAAAGCGTTGAAACAACTGTTGCTTACACAATTTGTTTTGGAAATTGTTATAATGTTGAAGAAAAAATTAAAAATCATTTCCTTGATCCTTTTTTCTGTACACCGGATTGTACATAGCATTCAATGCAGACTACTACGCCACCTAGGATACTAAACAAGGGAGTAAAAGGATTGCTTCAAGTTCAGATTGTTCAGATGGCAAAACACTTGAGATATTTCAATTTGTTTGTCAGAACACAATCCACTCAATCATCCTTCTAAGATATGTTCTGAGTGGGACTGTTTTTTTCTGAGCTGAGAACACAATTTTTTGCTTTGTATATACCCCTTACTTTGCACCTGTTTCAACTCATGCAAGTGGCATACTTATTATTTGTACTCTTTTAATTATTCCTTGCTCATTTTACTAGTCACTAGAGAAAATAAATGCATATCATAATATATGTTATGTGCCTATGAGGAATTCTCATATGAGCTTGCTTATGAGACTCTGGGTTGCCTACCTGTAAGTTCTGTCTCATCTGGGGTTGGAAACCAGCATTCCAGGTATTGCTCTGTGGAGGAAGAGCTCTGTGAGCTTACTTATGTGACACTAAAGTGCCTACCTGAAAGACTGTCCCACCTGGTCTTGAGCTTCCAAGGGAAAGGCACTAGAAGCTTTTCCAGAAAAAAAGGGCCTGAAAGGAAGACTTTAATTTATTCATACTGACTTCTTCTGGTGATTATTTTTGTCTTGTCTTTCTTGGGAAAGGAAGGGGGTCTTGAATAGGGGTCCCCAAACCCCCATCCATGGACCAGCATGGGCTATGGCATGCCAGAAACTGGGCCAAGCAAACAAGTGAAGCCCCATCTGTGGGATGCAGACAGCATGTAAAATCATGCCCCCTCCAATCCTCAGAAAAGCCTCTCTCTACAGAACCAGTCCCTGATGCCTAAAGGGTTGGGGGCCATTGGTCTAGAAGATTTGAGAACTCAGTTCTTTAGTGCTAGTGGTGCTAGTGAAGCTTTATGGTATCACTTTTTCAAATAGGAGAACCACTGCATAAAGGCCAGGACATTCCAATGCCATTAGAAGATTTCTGTCATTTACTGACCTGTATACTGTACAGTAGTCCTCCAACATAAGCTGGGGAAGGTTCCCAAAGGCAATAATAAACACATCCAGTGAGGAATCCATACCCAGATGATCTTTTCATTTCTCTTTTTGACTTATTCCAAATTTTAGAAATGGTGATTTTATTGTTAGTTGTAGCTATCATGAAAATTATAGGAACTTGCCAACAGAAGGCATATTAAAAAAAATGGAATATAACAAGTGTTTGACTTTTCTCATTTGCTTCAAAAACCACTTTGCCTCTCCTACTTTAAAAGTAAATTGGTATTCTAATCCTCTTATTACTTATTTAGAAACTTGGAACAATTTCAATAATCACAATAATAAAAAAATATTACTGCCTGCTCTGAATAAGAACAGAATCCAAACTTAAGCTCAAAATTTTGTGCCCAGGCCAAAAAATATATCTTCTGTACAGTTTTATGTACATATTTTATATTAGCACATTATCTGGATAATGAACTTGTCTCTAAGACTAACTGGTTTAAATATTAATAATAAAAATTACATGTAATTACATTTGAAACGTATTATTATTCTCTAACATCAATTTGATAGTTTTGTATGAAAAACGGGTACAACTTTAGAACATTCTAAAAATGGCTTGAAATATAATTAAAAATACAATGAAGCCAATACTTTCTTGAAAAAAACTTGCATATGTAAGTTCTGGAATAGCACAGGAAATTATAAATTATTTTCTTTGCCCAGTTAACCCTCCCAAACAATGGAGAAGGAGGGAATGAATTCCTTCCTATGTTGTACTACTCTGTTTAGGGTTAATTGTACAATTTTCCTCTTGGCCAGGGACTTAAAATAAAGTGGCTGGATGTAGATTGTTTACTGCATCCCATAAACCACTGACAATAAAAGACAATTATTTGTTTAATAGTCCTATTATTATATCTGCATAGTTCTAACCATTTTCTTAACCATAGTAACATGCATCAATAGACTTTAACTGACAGAACATTGTTACTAGATATTATGCATACCTATTGAAAGATTTACATAGCAGATACTAGAATAATAAATTACTTGTCTCTGTCAGTACAGAATCTTAGCACACATTATATGTTTTCATCTTTGAGATGAAACTGATCTTCTGAGTTTGACTGTGATAATTACACTTTAAAAGTAGATAGATTTATGTTATAGCCTTCAAATCTGCAATTTTGTACACACTTTTCAAGTTTCAGTGAGAATATGCCTCACTAAACTCCATGAAACTGACCTCTGAGTATACAAGCATAAGATCCCACTGTTATTCAAGTATTTATCAATTCTATGATGACATAAAATCAATTCTAATCTCAAGGAGCATATTCCTGCTCATTAAACATCCAGTAACATTTAATGCTAGCACGTAGGCATGGAAATGAATATAATACCAGGGTGTGGGTCTACTTGTCATGTTTTGTTGTGCAGAATGTACAATTTACAATGACAATGCAAAGAAACAATAGCCATGCTAAGATTCCAAGAATGATTTGTATTCATCTTAAATAGCAACAAAAACTTTGAATGTAATCACAGCAGATTTTATCTTTTCACATTTATCTTTATTTACATAATGGGAAAAGATGGACAAATACTGTTTATGCTAATGTCCTTTTAAAAGGATGGTAATCAAACTACATAACAAAAAAATGAATTTTAGTTTCTGGCATACTAAAAATAGGTCAGATCATAAAAGAGCAGCACGTTTATCATGTTAAAACATATTCCTGCAGGAGTGAGGACACTGGGTACAAGTTTATCTCCCCTTTCAGGCCCCTCTCCCCCACTTTAAGCAAAACTTTGCAGCACAGGAAGTCTCGTAGGGCTGCTTTGTAGGGAAATATCTTGGATTGGAAGAAGAAATATGATTTAGAGCAGGGCTGCCAAACTCGCAGCCCGCCGCCTGGATGCATCATGTACTGGCCATGCGAATGCCCAGTTTAGCAAAGGGGAGAAAATGTCACGATACATCCCGTGACGACATGAGTTTAATTTAGATTTAGAGCATCCTGTGTAGAACATTGTTGGGAACACCTTTAAGGCAGATAATAAGTAACTGATACTTACTTATACTATAACTACTTAAGAACAATAAGCAATCTCTAGAAGTTAGAGAATGCTCCAACATCGGACGTTTTTAAGAAGAGATTGGACAACCATTTGTCTGAAATTATATAGGGTCTCCTGCTTAATCAGGGAGTTGGATAAGAAGACCTCCAAGGTCACTTCCAACTCTGTTTTTCTGTTCTGTTCTGAATCCCAAGCTATCATATATTTCCACGAGCACATTTCCAGGGTATCAAATATTTGACAACTATCCCAAGATGCCACCCTTCTCTGTACAAAATCCAGGTCAAAGTAATTGTTATTATGTTTGAAAAATACAATACAGGGAACAGAGACCATACCTTTACAACATTTGAAATATTCTATTATAGTTTCTTATTAGGGATATTAGAGTCGCCTTACAGGGGTGGCATAATTAAATTCCACGTATAAACTATTCCAGGTGCAGAAGTCAAGGAGGTTTTGTTAAAGTCAATGATATATTAAGTTGAGGAATAAAGCCATTAATAAATTATATGCATCGTTTAGGTTAGTCTTCTTCACTTGGCATTAGGCATCTAGCACTATTCTACCCTTATAGTCTTTAAGTTGCAAGATAGAGAATAAGAGAAATCTGTTCTCATTCAGTCCACTTTTCTCTTTTTTCCCTTTATATACTGCCATTTTTTTTCTTGAGGGGAAGAAAAAAAATCTTATCCAGCCTTCCCCAACTTGGTTTTTTCCAAATGTATTACAACACATAGCCAGGCAACCTCTAGTCAATTAATTTACCCATTTTTTTTCTTTTAAAGTATCCCCATAGTACTGCAAATTTATAGATCATTCCACCACTATGATTGCATTTATGTGATCCATTCATCACAGAAGAAGAAAAAATCCCAGCATTCTTCGAGTTTCCTATAATTAATAATTTTGCTAGCAGTAGTGATAAAAAAGAAAGATGATATGACTTAAATCACATTTAATTAAAATCACAAGTAAATATAAGAAATGCAATTAGCTTTAAGTGTATCTGAAAAGACGACTTAATTGTTTTTATTCAAAGAAAAACAGTAATTTCACACTGAAGAAATTATGCTAAATCCATCTGATCTAATCAGCTACTAAAAGTAGACCCTGGTGACTGATGACAAAAAGAAAGTAAAAGTTAAGCAAGCAAATGGATGGAAAATGCTCCCTTTAGTGGCAGTAATGTACTATCAGTCTTGTACTGCAATATTGAAAACAAGAAAATATTATTTTTATTATGAATTTAACCATATAAGAATATTCTATTATTGGCTAAAGATCCTAAGCAGAAATGCTTTAAGCCATCATGAAAAGTTAAGGCTACTTTGCTATTCACTCAGAGGAAGATTATACTATATTTGCATATCTTTGCATTTTAATCACCTGACCTTTTAGCTTAATAGTATGTGACTAAAATTTACTTTAATTTTGCAAGAAAATAGATGAATGCTTAATTTTTACACCTGACTTTATTACACCTAATGCTACCATTATATATATTTTAAAAACCTACTTAGCACTTCAACAATATTCTGATTTATTATTACTTACTACCTCCAGGATCTTCCATAAAATAAGCAGAGACGTTGGCTTCATCTTTCCCATACTGATTCTGTGCCACCAAAGTATAATTCCCATTGTTGACATGAGTAGGATTGTCCAGCTGAAGGCAGCCATGATATTCTGTCCGATTGGTAACATGTATTTTGGTCCAGATATATTCTGATTCATTCAGTTTAGCCCCATCGTGCAACCATGTCAAGACTGGTTGTGGATTTCCCCTCACACTGAATGGAATGCACCAGTGATGGTCCGAATATGGTATTTCAAGATATGTGATATTTGGTGCAACTATAATAAGAACAATGAAAAAAATAATCTGAGTCTTTCATGTATTCTCTTCCTTGTCAATCAGTCAGCTTGTTCAAATAAAGCTAATTTACAAGCAAAAAGGTAGAAGGAATTAAAATTGAAAAGAATCTTGTTTGAGTATAATAATAAAAGAATTGTCTAAGAGGAGTTGCTAGAATAGGACCCATACCACCTCTGTTGACTATCACACCATTGATGGATGGTAGGAATTGATTTGGGGGCTTCTATGGGAACCAGGAGAGCTTGCGACTGTTCTACCAGATGCCTCCTAATTTAGTCCCACCAAACCCTCCATTTCATTATTCCTTTTCTAAAGTTGCTATCAGCACTAAGAATTGCCAGGCAAATTTCAGTAGTCAGTGGGAGATAGCCTTAAAACTGCATGTTCTTTAAGGACAGACCACCTTAGAGGACTGAATAAGAAATAATCTTAATATTGACTGGAACATCCTCCTACAGACATACTAACATATTATTATATGTTAGTACCATTTACCCTACTGCTGGCATTTACCCATACAATTGCTTAATGGCTGATGTAGTAATAGTACTAAATACACTGAATCCTATAGCAAATTCAAATAAAGAATTTCATTGGTGTGATGGCATGGTAATTATCGCTATAAGGACAGCATTGAGGACAGCCAGGAAAAAAAAAAGGAGACAATTTTCAATCTCACTTATCTGAAATAGTATAACTTCTCCTGCTTGAGCAGGGGGCTGGACTAAAAGACCTCCAAGGCCCCCCAGCTCTGTTTTGTTTTGTTCTGTTCTGTTCTGTTCTGTTCTATTCTACCTAACTTCTTGAAAATATTTATTTTATAAACAATCTCTCTTTCTGGCAAAAGTTCAAATTAAATTCCAAAATGTTAGTTCCCATTTTTTTTCATTAGGCAACGATTTTCTGCATGAAAATTTTGTCCAAAGTTATTTACATACAGAACACGGTGAGGTCGACAGAAGCTTGATCTTCACCCACAGTATTTTCTGCTATACAGTAAATCTGTATGCCACTGTCACTTGATGAGACATTCTTTATAGTAAAAGAAGCGGGGTTCCTATTTGTATCACTCTAGAAGGAATACAAAGAAATACACAGGTTTAGAGAATTTCCATTGAAAACTGAGTATGATTTTCTGCATACTATTAATGCCAACAGATGTACTTAACTAATTTACATAACAACACTTTCAAAAACTTTATTCACTACTAATATGGATAGAACAAGCACCATATACACACTGCTTGCTTTGAGGACCTCTTTGCAGATAGTCTATTATGCCTAATTCCCCTTGGACAACATCTACTGTGGTGAACAAGGTGATGTCTTTGTGATACTATGGGCTCATAGAGCCCAAGAGACAAGAAAGGGGTTTTGGTAGTTTGATTTTCCCCATTATCCAGCTTGTTTCATGCCCTTCCTTGCTCCTTAAGAAGCAAAGCAAGATATTCAGATGATTTCAGGAGAAAATTAACATTTTCCCAAGTAAAGGTATATAATGCCATCCATTCTGAAGCAGGTAGTTGTGCATTCTCTTTTGAAAAAGTTATATCTGGACTCAAATGTCCTTGATGAAATGAGTATCAGCATAAATGAAGACCACCCGTGATAAATTAATGCCTGTTCAACACTTGAGTTTTGCCATGGCTAATATACATATTTTAATATTAAAATCTTACCTCATGTTTTGAAACAATATTATTGAAAACCCAAGCTATCGTTGGTGATGGACTTCCTGTGGCTTCACAGTATAAAGTGATAGTTTTGCCTTCAACAACCGTGAGATTTTGTGTATTCAACTTGACTGAAGGCATGCCTAGAGAGTAAGATGGAAATATTTTTAAACCCAAACATATACAGTATAGTATATGTTTGTCAGTTCTCAGAAATTAACAGCAATGTTTTGGTGCATCAAAACAGAACTTTCAAATAAACAGAATACCAATTTGTGCATGTAAAATAACTTCTTTCTACTGACAGTTTCATATGATTAACAATGACTGTTTAACTAAAACTTCCTTACTATCTAGTATGAAGTATTTCTTTTCTCTATTCATCTGCTTCCTTATTGCATTCAGTTAAATATGTTTATCAAAATGTGTAAAGGAAATTTAAAATGTGTAAAAATGTGTAAAGGAAATTTAGATCATGTGACTTACTGGGTTATTCTCCATTCCTCCCAAGTGAAGACATCACCAAAGTAATCCATCCCTCACAGTAACAGTGACCACTACCGAGTAGAATCCATTTAGATTACAGTTTAAAATATTCAATTATGCCACTGGTGGGACTATAGCAGGGATGTCAAACTCAATTTCATTGAGGGCCACATGCCTTCGGGGACACGGAGCCAAGTGGGCTTGGCCAGGTGGGCTTGGCCAGCTCAATGTCATTCATCAAGGCTCTGTTTTTGGCGTGATGGGAAAAACAGAGCCTGGACCCACCACGCAGATTCCCCAAGCTCCGTTTTCACTGGCAGAGGGTTGCAGGAGGCCATTACAGCCAAAAACAGAGCCTAGGCAGGCCACGCACAACTTCCTTGAGGTTTGTTTTCGTTGGCAGGGCACCGGGCCAGTGTTTCCAGTGCGGGGCTAAATCTAATTACCCTGTGGGCTGGATCCAACCTGTGGGCCTTGAGTTTGACACCCCTGGATTATAGGTACCAAAGATTATTCTTAAATATCCTTTTCCTTTCTCCAATATTTGGAGCAAATCTCTCCACAAGATCTAGAATAGGCCTGGATTTATTTTAGCTTTGTGCTTGCTTAAAGCTTGTCATTTGACTTGTCATTTTCAACTCCAAGCCTAATTTTGTTTTTCCCTGGCCAAATTGGGAAAAAGTTTTAATTGTGTAGGTAGAATGTGTAAAAAAGGAATTATTTCTGAACTCATGCAACATGAAAGTTTGTTCATGTGTAAAAATTCTACTGATTTCTTGTCACTTGGCTATATGCTGATGTCACCAAATACACCCAAGGAAATGTATTGCATACATATATAGGAACCACTAGACTTTATAGCATCCACTGATGCAATTTCATCAGATCCATTTAACCAATGTTTGATGCTTCTACATACATAGTTGGATATAAAATATTTTACATTAAACATAAAAACATCGAGTTGAAAAGCTTTTTTTGTCATTGCTGATATTGAAAATTAATACTTGCCCATATAACTATTATCCATTCCAACTTATATAGAAATTCTCAGGAACTATGCTTGTGGACTGCTATTATTTTCCTCAGAGAGGGATGTTCCTCCCTTGTGAGATGTCCTTCAAAATATGTTATTTATATATGTTACATTTTGTAATGTAGGTGCCTAGTAACTTGTGAACATAATGAAAGTTGGAAATATATTTTTTCCAGAAGAAATTAAGTTAAATGTTTTAGAATTATGACCAAGATCTGTGCTTTTGGAATTTTCTTTTTCTTTCAAAATCTGTACATTTCTTTTTTAAAAAAATGAAATTAGATTGTGATACTGCTACTTCAGTTTGTCATTTGGAATACTACTTTATAAGGTAAATCTTGTATGTATTTGTCAATGAATATGTACAAATACATTTCCAATTACAGGCTAATGGATCGCTGCAGATCTTAAGTCCTTTTCATCGATTTCAGAAAGTAAAGGCAAAGATAATGCTAGTTACCATTTAGTGACAGAATGGAACAGAATACCACTGTCATTATGTCACATAATCTCCTAGATGCACAATTATATTTGCAGCTGAAAATTTAAGGATGGGAAGAAACTGAGAGAAAACAGATAAGGTTTTCACAAATATACGGCTCTCAAGAGATGGGAAAGGAAATAAGAATCTGCTAAAGAGCTACAGGAAAGGTCATGTTGGAGTCAAAGAAGGAGAAAGAATATAGCTAGCAAATAAAAGTGGATTTAGGCAATTTCAGATTGCTGAAGATATCTACATTCCTGTGAGATGGAAAATAACCCACAAAGAGTCAGCAGAGGATTATCTATGCATGGAGAAGAAGATGCTTTATCATATCAGCCCACACCCCACACCCCCAAGGAAAAGGATGACTGAAAGATAAGTTGATTAAGTTTCTGCCAGCAAAGTCTAACAGAAGCCTACCTATTTACCTATGTTCGTAACAAAAGGGCACCTTAGCAGAAGTGTTGCTTTTGGAGGCAAGGGGACAGTTTTGCAGAGCTATGTAATTGAAAAAAAATGTTGACCTCTTAGAATACTGAATGCCCTTCCTCTGTGAAATGTGATGAATAAATAAAACCTGAACCGAAAGAACTCCCTTTCATCCTGCCTGTAAAAAGCTACATGCTTCTATTCAAAATACCAGTCAATTTGCACTAAAAACTCTATAGAGATTGAGAATACTCAAAATTCAGGGCAGACAAAACTATCAGAACCTTTAACTTAGATAAAAAGAAGCTGTAGTCATAGATGTTCCAAACTGTGGAAATCTACATTCTTTTTTGTACTGTACATTTATTACTTCATGTTGATAAAATACCCTTAATCCTACTGAACAATTATGTAACTTTTCAGGAGCCTATTTCAAGTTCATTTATGAGAGGCTATGATTGAGACAGAACGTGAGCAGTATTGAAATAGTAATATTAGAATCCTCAAAGTCTCTCCGAGTCCTACCGAACTGTGTAAGGCTTAGTTTTCAAAAAATATATACAAGCTCACAAGTTAATAATAAGCTGCACTTAACATTTTGAGGATCAGAGGACTGAGAGCTATGGGAAAAACTATTATTCAAAATGGATGCACTATGGATTACACAGCTGGGTGAGGCTGGCATTTTGTAGTTCAGTTTTCTATAATAAGAGTTTGCATTTGCTGCACCAGCCACTCTCAGCCAAAAAAGGAATTCTGATAGAAACAACCTTGTATTTGTTTCTTATTCAATCAATCCTCTAAAATGTATGCCCAAATTTGCCTAAACCCAAGCTACTTTAAAAAATCCATTCTAGGCTGATTTTCCCAGCTTGATATTGTCACAATGGTTTTGAAAATCATAGGTAAAATTATTGGGCTTCTAAAGTGCAGCTACAATATTTGAATATATTTTAAAATGCTCAAGTACAGCTTAATGTCTATAAAATAGCAAATCTTTTTTCTCCTATATCACAGGACTTTCATAGATAATTTCTCCCATAAGTATTTTTATTGGTCTCAGATTTTTTTAAGAATATGATATTGGTATGTTTTAATAAGGAAGCTATAATTCATTCAATGAGGCATACCATGTCATCACAAAGCTTTGATTGGTAGTTATCTAAACTGGAAGAAAACTCAGCATGTAAGTTGCATATTTATTATAGCCTCAAAGCTTTCAATAACTGGAATTACTGGACAAAGTCTCAACAGCAAAATTAAACAGAACATCCATTAAACTCCTAGTGCTGAATATAATTTTGAACCTGGTTTGCTGCATGTATATTTTAATACAATAAGGTGAATTACACAGAAAATATCTCCATGGTTGCAACTGCACAAAGCAAATAACATATTATCTACTTAGAAGTAACACTGCAAACTATGTAAGTAATGAAAAGTGGGATTGCATACTAATTGGTTTGATAACAGGAGAGAACTTCTCTAAATATAGAAACAGTACATAAGATATTGGTTGTTTTTGTATATCCTCATTCAGAGGCCAATTTGACATTACCTAAAAGGCTTGCATGGTTAACTTAGGCATAATGCCCACTATAATTAGTACTTTGATGTGATGTACACAACAGTAAATTCAAAATCTCCTCATGAGTCAAGTTCAAATTCTGGTGACTCCATGGAACTATTGATGGAATCATTCTGGTAAAAATACAGAAGCAGTGGTTTGCCATTATTTATTGCCAGAATCTTTCTAGAAAAACTGATTTAGAATTTTCTGGTTACATTTTCAAATATTAACTAGGTTCAATCCTACTCAAGTTTCTAAAATTAGCCAAAGCAGTGATCTCTCTAGATCAGGGGTATCAACTCATATTGTCACGGCAACATCACGTAACGTATCAGGACTTTATCCCCTTCACTAAACTGGGCATGGGCATGGCCAGCATGTGACACATCCAGCCCATGGGCCGGAAGTTTTACAGCCCTGCTCTAGATGATTCTTAGTTTATATGCTTCCATGGTCTCTCATTCTTCAGTACAGTATAATTAATAAAACACAAATACATTTTTTTAAATCTTTTTTTTCAATTAACAGTTGAAAACTATTGTTTAAATCAGATATTATACTTAAACTAAATAATTAGAAAACAATCCAATTGTGATCCCTAATCTGAAGTTTGTTTCCCTAAATGATAAATCTAACCAACTTTTTCAGATATGAATATTTTGAGAAACTACAATTTAATTTTTAACAATGGGAGATTCTGATGTGATCTTCGCTGCCACACTAGTGAGAAAAATCCTATAAATCAAAGCAGGTTGTCTATCTGAAGACAATATCTATGGCTCTGTTTCATAATTTCTGATTATGTGCATTTCTTATAACAAGGCTGCATTTTTGTGCATCAATAAAATACAAATTTTCTTGAGTTGGGCTTAATTTCTAATGACTACATGAACACATCCATGTAGTATTCTTGACAACAACACAGAAATAGTTTGTCACTGCTTTTGTCTATTATTTATTCTCAGCTTCTCTGACTAAAGTCTTTGGATTTCCAAGGGATCTCCTATACAAGCATACACCTAATTCAACTCTACTTAGCTTTTTGGAAGGAGCAAAGTTCAACTAATGTTTATTCCCTATTGTTGTCATTTATATAATAAGAATCATTAAGTAAATTTTTCATGTCAGGATATATTTTGCAGAGGACAGCAAGCTCACTGAAGCTGATGTTGATGGATACATAATGAATCCACATGAATCTGCTGGATATTTATGCTCCATCCAAAATCTGAGGAGAAGCAACTTGACAAATCTTCCATTAATCTGGATTTTTTTTTATTTATAGATACCTTTCCCTATCAGTATTATGGCTGTATATGGATCTGCGCTGAAACAGTAGAATGTGATTCTGAGTATGTATTTTAGGAAAATATGTATCTTATCTTAGGAAAATATAAAGTAGGATTTTAGGAAAATATGTATATGATTTCAGGTGTACCTGATAGGGGTTACATATGTGCCCATGTATATTCCAAATCACTATTACCCTTCAAATCTAGACCTCTGCATAACTAGAATCATTCTAAAATTCTTCTGTTTTTATTTTAACAAAGTAATGCCCTATAAATAACCAAAGATAATTTACAATCAGTATTATAAACAGGGATGTAGTACTATAAACAGGGATGGAGTATTATAAAAAGGAATGGAAACGGAATGAGTTCCTCCCCCTATAGTTGGCAATGACTAGCGAAGTAAAATCCACAGGGACTCCTTTCCTTATTATAAACAAGGAAAGAAATAATTTGAAACTTTTCTGGTGCATCCATTCTTCCAAGCATTCCCTGGTAAAAAAATAAGTAGGGAATGTTGTCTAAAGTATCTTAAATGTTGATATCTCTATTGTACAGAATTTCAACATAATCCTCTTTGTTGGATCTTTTTTTTGACTCAGTTAATATCCATTGATGTTTCTTAATATTATCAATTCAAGGTTGCAAATCTCCTGATTGCAGGAAATCTTTTGGGTGACTTTCCTTGTTTTTATGTGACTGTCTTCATTTTCAATGTCTTTACTATTTCTTGCCTCTTCTGACAGGTTTTTGAAATTCCGTGTTAAGTTCCTTCTTGAAATCATGTCTTTCTTGCCTTTGTCTTCTCTTCTCTTCTGGGCAATATTCACTGTCTGTTCTGACATCCAGTTTGCTTTATTCTATTTTTGGGGTAATCTCATTTCACATTCATCCTCAAAAATGCCTTTGATTTAATTCCACAGTTCCTCTGGTTCCCTATCAATGAGTTCAAGGCGTCAAAGCAGCACTGATGTTTTCTTTGATAACAGTTGGTATATCTCAAGATTGTATTGGTAGCTGGTTGACTTTGTTCTTTTGCTTTTTTTTTGTTGGCTTGGGATTTGCACATTAATAGTTCACAATTTGTTCCTTCCCATTTTTTAGATTTCTTTAATCCAGCCTTTATGATGTTTTATAAATAACTCAAGGCAGTGAACATATTTGATATTCCTTCCGCCTCCTATTTTCTCCATAACTATAATCATGTGAGTAGGTTGGGCTGAGAGAGGATGATTGGCCCAAAGTCACCCAGCCAGCTCACATGTTATAATTTACCTGTTCCATTTCCTTGTATTAATTATATATTAAATTGTAATTCTATGTGCTATATCTGGTTAGGTCCATGTATACATGTACTGTTTTGGATGTTTGAAGAATGTGATAGCAATGAAGAAATCATTATGTTGTCAAAAATTTATAAGCTGTTCTCCTGCTTTGTCTCTATTTTCTAGGGCATAGTCCAACTACATTTTTATCTTTACTACTTGCAATTCTCCAACCACAAGCAGTGTATCTCACTTGCATGTTTTGTCAAACCTTGAAATTCAAATCAAACTTGACTACAAAACTCATCAAGCTCCTTCACTTCTACATCAATAGTTAGAGCAAAACCATTCCTTCTTTATTTTTCATGCCTTGAATAGTAAGTAGCATAATATTCTGATTGGAAGTGCAAGTTCCAATCCTTTTTAATTTGTTGAAGCCTAAGATGACTGTACATGTTCATGTCTGTGCCTCCACTTTAGCAATATTTTTAAAAGGTTGCATTTTAATCTAGAACTGTGTTATTAAAGTCTAGTTTGAGAACCCCTGGAGTCCCTCAAGATTTACTCAGGGATCTGCAAAATCCTTTTAATTTTTAATATGGTGAATATTGATAAAAGTAACCCACACAAACAAAAGCTCTTTGGGAGGTTCTAAATTTGTAAAAGGGGAAAGGGTATTGAGAGCAAAGTGTTTAAGAAATGTTCTAAAATTAGGTGATAAATTGATGGATTATTGAACAAGTCAATCCATAACTCTCATTTGTCCAGGGACAAATGACTTGATCCAAATCTTCCTGCTTTGGACAAATTATGCTAAGACCCAGCTCTTTGGGAAAGGCTTTACTTCTGGGAAAGTAGAAGGAAAAAGAAATGGATGACCAGCAGCAAGGTGGTGGACTCAATTAGGGTCTCACTACTGGGAGATTTCAAAAATCAGCTTAGAGATAGATCAACATGGAGAAAATCTATGCGGTTGGCAAAAGTTGAAAATGACTTGACGGCATATAATCAATCAAATGCATAATATAAAATAATAATTTTCACTTAATATTTTGTTTTTAAAATTCTGAGCTTGTTCAACTATGAAGATCATTTTTGTAATTGATATTAAGCTGAGCACTGACTATTAGACTGCATTGCCTTTCGTGACAGAATCATATCAAGGCAGTCCAGATAGGAAAGTTTCTGTGGGATCTTGCCACCTACTGGTAAGGAAATAAATTATATGTCTTATTTATTATATTTACCTGAAATAAAAATGAAATTTTCCTCCAAATCAATATAACTTAAAATGAAAAAAAAACTTTTTTCAGGCAATACAGTAATAGAGACTTTTTAAAATTTAGATTCTTTTTGGCAGGAGGATATCTTGAATTTAAAGAAACCTTTCAGGTAAATATCTAGCTGTTAATCTGCCTATTATATAAAAGTCTTGGGTTTAAAATAATCTTATAATAATCCAAATAATCCAAAAGCTTTAGAGCAATCTACAATTAAGGGAAACATTTCTGGGAAAGGGAAGGAGTAAATAGTCAAAAATGGATTGGAAAGGCATTGATAACTATAATTATTTCAATATGAACAATGAAGAGTTCTGTGCCATAACATATATATTTTTTCATAGGCTGATATTCAAATTGTTCAGTATTGTTTCCCAGACTTGGAAAATGTGCAGAACCATATTTTCATGACATATAGCATTACATCATGAAAAACTAGATGGGATTATGAATTCAAGTGTAATGGATTTTATTGTTAAGTAATTTTGGAATATAGTGGTTTTTTTAATTAAGAAGTATAAAAATATAATCTCTATAACATGTGAACCATATGTAGTATATAAAACATATGGCCAATATTACTGTCAATATTTCCAACAAATCAATGTTTGGCTTAAGTATATCCTTCAAAATCTTATTGTTACAATTCAAAATTTATTGAGGGACTAGTTAAACTCCTAGAGACAAAGATAATATTTTGAAGTAATGTTCTTAGCCCAACTGAGGTTTCTGAATGTACATGATAAAATAAGATCCCATTGGAAGTAATTCCATCCTTGCAGCAAGACTTGCAGTCACATGCATGGGAACTTTAAAAGAGTTATAATTCTGGCCTAAAGTAAATTATATTCTCACAGCATTGTGCAAATTGATAAATCTTCCATCCATTCGAAGACCTAGCAGCCCCCTCTATCTTCAGACCAGAGGGATTTTACATATCACTAGCTCCAGCCCGATCATTTTAATATTTAGTCAAGTTAGCAAAGAGCAAAAGTTCACCTTTAGAAAATTATTTAGCAAAAATGAAGACAGGGCATCAATTAAGATTTCCAGAAGGCTTCTGTCAGAGAAGGAAGCAGTACAAGGAAGAAGTACTAGGAATGGGGAAAATATGTCATGCAAGAACTTGATTATGAGTTATTTTTAACAACAGTGGAATAATCTGCAACAAGAAATTTTAAACATGGACTTCATTAAAATATAAAATTTTGAACAGGAAATACAGTTAGTCCTCAATTTATGAGTATAGTTGGGACAAGAATTTCCATTGCTAAGCAAGGTGGTACCGTGTTTCCCCGAAAATAAGACACTGTCTTATATTTTTTTTGGCTCCCAAAAACACACTAGGTCTTATTTTCGGGGTAGGTCTTATTTTTGGGGTAGGTCTTATTTTCAGGGTAGGTCTTATTTTCAGGGAAACATGGTAATTAAATGAGTTGATAACTTTTTTGCTAGGATTGTTAACAGTGGTGGGTTTCAAAAACTTTTACCACTGGTCCAGTGGGCATGGCTTGGTGGACGTGCTTTGCATGCATGCACGCACTTTGTGCAGGTGCAGAGGCTTTTGCGCAGGTGCAGAGGCGTTCTAACTTGCCTCCTGCAAGCCTGCATGATCCCGGTCGCTTCAGCAGCTGCTGCGCAGTACTATTCTGTGCCGCACAAAGCAGCTATGCTTCAAATTTAGTGGATAAAAGTGAGTATGGGAGCCCGGGTGGGCGGGTGGGCCCAACATCAGAGACAGCAGAGCAGCAGAGAGAACTGGTTCGGTCTCCACTGCTCATCACTCCTACCAGCTCTCCAGAACCGGGCAGAACTGGTCAAATATCACTGGATTGTTAAGCAAATCTCTGCAGTTCTTAAGTAAATCATTAGGTCATTAAACAAATCTGGCTTCCCCCATTAACTCTGTCAGAAGCTGACTGGGAAGGTCACAAATGGTGATCACATGTCCCTGGGACACTGCAACTATCAAATATATGTGAGTTTTCAAGGGCCCAAATTTTCATTGCATAACCGAAGGGATGCTGCAATATTGTAAGTGTGAGGACCACTTGTAAGCCACTTATTATCTGTGAGGTTGCAACTCTAAGCAATCACTAAATTAATAGTTCTAAGTTGAGGACTCCTGTACTGAAAAGGATTTGTCCAAACTATAATCTTTTTGATCAGGATATAGATACATAAATATCCATATTTCTGCTACACAGACGCATAAATACACATCATGCTATTTCCATTTGGCATAAACAACACTACGCGAAAGAAAAGCAGTAAGAAACTGTAAGCCACAGAAATTGCCATATTTTTTCAATGACTTCTTGAAAACAAAAACCTAGTTTATGCACTTTGCTTGGCACAAAACCACACTGTACTTCCCAAAATTTTGCTCAGTGTGACCTCTTCCACAGTTTCAATCAGAATTCTGTCAAACATCTTCTCAGACATACTTAACAATCTAGTCTCCCTGTAATTGCTACATTCATTTTTGTTAGCTTTCCTTTTGTATAAGGGAACAATAACAGCATTCTTCCAATTGTTAAGCCCAGATGCAGTTTTTCACATACATGTTAAACAAGATACACACAGCCACTCCATAAACAAATTGCATTCATAGGTGGACATTGCTCCAATTATATAATCTACTCCTGAGCTTTAACTGTTATCAACATTCTCACAGAAATTATGACTTGTTTTTTGTCCATTTATCTTGGGCATTAACAGTTACAATGCTTTTAACAGATTAACAGAGTTGGAAGGGACCTTGTAGGCCATCTAGTCCAATCCCCCACCTGAGCAGGAGACCCTACACCACTTCTGACCAATGGCAATCCAGTCTCTTCTTTCAAGCCTCCAGGGATGAAGCTCCCACAACTTCCAAAGGCAACTTCTGTTCCATGGGTTGATGGTTCTCCCGGTCAGAAAATTTCTCCTTATTTCCAGGTTGGATCTCTCTGCTTGTTCAGTTTCCATCCATTCTTGTCTTTTTAGCAGCTGTGCTACCCTTGTGGCCAAGAAGGCAACTTGCTTTGTGGCATTTTGCTATCATCTCCTTATAAGCTATAAATAAAAATTACTTCTTCCAGGATTCCCTCCTTCTAATTTAATCTCATATCATTTCATCAGTTTTATTTTCCATTCCCATCTTCTTCTGATCCACTTCATTTTGGTCTCTTGCTCTCTGCACCTCACTTTTTGTCTTTTTACATATTATACAATAACTTTTTTTCTCATGTGGTAACTTTTGCTTTCATATTTACAAAACATTTTTCCATACTTTCCATTAGTCTAATTTCTCAGTCATATGGGGTAGGTAAATAAGTTGGAAGAAGGCAGGCACAGACTGCGCATGAATCAGGTGAAACCAGGGGAGGGCTCGGGAAAGCTTACATACATACAGTACATATATCATACATATGAGATTAGCAGTGATATAAATAAATCAGAAATGTAACTACTGTGTAAAAAAAAGACTACGCATTCTTCCCTATGGTGCAGCAATATTGATTTTTAAAAGTGAAGCCAAATTCTAATCTGTAAAAAAAAGGGTGTTTAATATCTCTTGAGATAAACTTTCTCTGTAAACAATCAGATAAAAAGAAATCTGTTTCCACAAAACAGAATAAAAAAACTAGAAGCATCATATTAAATACTAAACAGAAAAACAGAAGTCTGTTTTACAGAGCTAGTGAATAGCAAACCTCATTTGCCTGTCCTCAGATAACATATACTAAGCCAAGATTTGTTTAACTACAGTTTATGAATTAACGCCCATTTGTCTGTAATGACTCAACACAATAAATCACGTTTTACAAATCACAATAGCTGGATTTTATATATTAAACTTCTGTAACTAATCACATATTGACTTAGATCATGGTATGGACATATTTCCAGGCTAAAAACTATACTCCAACATTATTGGATAGGAGTCAGGATAAAAACTGAATGTACATTTACATTAAAATTAAAAATAGTTAATTTGATTATGTCTCTTGTTGTGTATCTGATCATTTTTACTTCCTGTCATATTCCAGTTTGGTGACAATTTAGAAATCTATGAGGATTACATATGACATTGGGGCTCAGGGCCTCTCATTCGGTATGGTCCATGAACCCAGGAACTCTCATATAAACATGCGTGTGATTGTCGTTTAAATTTTCCATGCTCCTCAGTTAAACTTCTTTGTTCTTACTTTTCTCTTAAGCAAAATAATTAGAAGCACTGGTTTTAAATACTGTTTAAATTTGGGCAGGAGAGGGTTTGTTTAGATGTCTAATATGGATAATTTGATTATGGCAGGTCTGTGTAGTGAAGTTATGACAACTAAAATATCTCTGTCTTATAAAGTGCTCCCAAGCAAGAGCATCATAAGATGAAAATTTTGTCCTTGTATATTTGCACTTTTATAAACAAAGCCCTTGGCAGCTGCAATTGTAATGGATTCCCATGGGAAACAAAGATACAAAAGTAAAAGAAAGAAAATACTAAAGAGTAAAATATTCATAATACTACAAGTTAACATTTGTATACTGAGATATACCTAATCTATATTTATATGCCTCCCAATTATAAACTTTATATAAATCTGTCTAAATAAATTCTATTGTCTCTCACATAATAGGTGAGGGGTCTGAGCCTGTGAGGGAGAATGGCTGGTTTTGCCTTTAGACCTGGCAAATGTGAAATTGTCCAGGAATTTCTATATGAATAGCACAGTATCCACCCTTAGTATCTTTTCTCAAACCTGTAGGTAGGTAGGTAGGTAGGTAGGTAGGAAGGTAGGTCAACACATGACTACTACTATACTAGCTCTTCAAAACAAAAATAGAAGAAAATCTCTAAGGAGTATACATAAAAGTAATATGCCTAGCTTAAGTAAAGCAGCATTTCTTGATGTTGATATTTCAACAGCAAAGAGTAGTACAGTCCACACCACAATTTCAGTGATGGGATCAAAGTTTATTCCTTGCATTAGGAATCAGTATAATTTGATTTCCAGAAATCCAAAACAATCCAGAAATCCTGAACAATGGTCTGACCCTATGTAAAATTTATCTGTACTATGTTGAACTACACCATAAAGAACCATAAAGAATGACAGCTTGCAATCTGCCCTAAGGACTGGTCTTTGTAGAAGAGATTTCATAGCTATTGAGAGATTCCCCTCAACTTAAAACAACATTCTGCATACATAGGAATAAAACTGCCAGATATATCACCAAAGCCACCAAATATATTTCAACAGTGTGCCCAAATATTGCTTTTTATGACAATTTTTCTATTCATGCTGAATGATATTGTGCTTAATTTGAAAATACTCGATTATATCCTTATTTTAAAGTTGTTGTTTTTGGTACTGAAATAAACAGTTTACCATTTTTTCAGGTTATAGTTATATATGTTTTAAGGAATATATTATCAAAATTTCTGCAGGAAGACATTTCAACAGAAGCCTCAAAACTGATTCATCTGTCACTCCAACCTTGACCATAATACCATATGGCTAAATAATTCTAATCTGACTATTGCCAAGAAGCAGAGATAAAACAGAAATTTCTTACCGAACAAGAAAAAATGCAGAATGCAAAACACTGTGGAGGGGGATGAAAGCCAAATGCTTTGATTCATCTGGTATTTTTTAGGCAATAAAATGCTATCATGGTTAACCTAAGCTATCCCAATAATTAAAAGCACCACAGGAATCATTGGTTATACAAAGACTTTATCTAGAAATCTTGTAATAAAGTACTAAAAATAGTCTCATTTCAAACCGGCAGATGTCAGAGAAATTTCCTTATGGATTTTTGTCTTTCAAAGCTTGTAAGGCTTAGGTTTTAATGTCTATCAGTTGCATTGATCCACAGAATTATTAAATAACTGTGTTTTCCTTCTACCCTGTGCCAAACTCACATCTTTTAAAAAGGTACTTCAGACAATATCACAGACCATCAAAACAAATTACACCCTACTAAATGCATCTCTTAAATTTTAGGATCAGAAGCAAAGAGAAACATAAAAAATATAGTGTCATTCATTTTAAAAGGGTAATAAAGTAAAGCTTAAAACTTTTCAAGATGATGTCTCAGAATGAAATTCTACACAATGCTGCTCCAGTATACAATATAAATATGCCCCTCAATTATTTTAATTAGAAAAGGTAGCAAATAAAAGAAAAAAGAAGGTACAAGTATAAATGGATAGCTGCGTTCCTGTCAAACAGGCAACAAGTGGTCAAAACAGGGAGTGCCCTATCAAATCCTGTACCTGTTAACAGAGGAGTCCTCCAAGGCAGAGTTTTAGGACCAACACTCTTTATACTTTACATAAATGACCTCTGCAATCATATTAGAAGCAACTGTGTTCTCTTCGCTGATGATGTAAAACTATTCAACACCACCGACAACACTGCTACCCTTCAAAAACACCTTGACTATATGGCAGAATGGTCAAACAAGTGGCAACTTCTAATCTCAACCAACAAATGCTCTGTCTTACATACTGGCAAAAAAAGCAGAACATAAAATACAAGCTGGATGGACACAACCTTGTAGACGACCCTCACTCTGTCAAGGACCTTGGAATACTCATCTCTAATGATCTAAGTGCCAGAGCCCACTGTAACAACATTGTCAAAAAAGCATTAAGAGTTATTAATCTAATCTTACATAGCTTCTTCTCTGGTAATATTGTACTGCTAACTACAGCATACAAAACATTTGATAAAGCAATTCTCGAATACAGCTCATGTGTCTGGAACCCGCACTGCATATCGGACATTAATACAATTGAGAGAGTTCAGAGATATTTCACAAGAAGAGTCCTCCACTCTTCTAAGATACAGAATACCTTATACCACCAGACTTGAACTTTTGGGCTTAGACAACTTAGAACTACGCCGCCTTTGGTCTGACCTAAGCGTAGTACATAAAATTATCTGCTATAATGTCCTACTAGTCAATGACTACTTCAGCTTCAACCACAACAATACTCAAGCACACAATAGATAAAAACTTAAGGTAAACCGCTCCAAACTCAATTGCAGAAAATACGACTTCAGCAACAGAGTTGTCAATGCCTGGAATGCACTACCTGACTCTGTGGTTTGTTCCCCAAACCCCCAAAACTTTAACCTTAGACTGTCTACTGTTGACCTCACCCCATTGCTAGGAGGTCTGTAAGGGGCATGCATAAGCGCACCAAGGTGCCTACCATCCCTGTCCTAATGTCCCCTTTTATTCAGACCCATTTCATGTAATCTTAATCATGTTCTAATTATATCTGTTATCTAATACATACTTGACAAATAAATAAATAAATAATAAAATAAAATAAAAAGTCTACTGACACAAACTATTAATGCAAGGAAAGGAAAACAGGAAACAGAATACCAAGCACCATAAACAAGCCTGCAAATGACCTCATGGCATTCAAGATTTTTCCATTTTTACAGCATAAACTACAGAAAGCACAAGGAATAAATGTATATGACTCTCAGATACTACATTTTCCTTCTACTAATAAAAATAAATTTTATGCATTTTGTCAATTTCTACCTCCCACAATTTCCAAAATCGCCACCAACTCATTGTTTGGAATGGTTAGCAGTCTTCCAGCATATCTTTTTATGGAAATGCAACAGAGAGAAGAATCAGTGAAAATTGTTTCTCTTTCTGCCAATAGGAACTTTCCATGAATTGAAAAACATCATAATACATTAAATATCAGATTATTTTCTCAGATAAATAGCTTTATTCTATGCTCAGATAAATAGCTTTATTCTAGATGCAAGTGAAAATGTTGTGATATTTGAAATGTTTAAAATTATAATTTTTTTAAGCAAAACTTTCTGAAGTGGAAGCAGATCCTGAGTTCATTCACCCTACAATTATCTGTTTCAGTTTTAACCAACAGTTTTATTTATAGAATAACAGGACATGAACAGTTTTCAATGTTCTTATAATAGAAACAACACTTCATTAGATAAACTAGAAATAAGAGTACATTTTGGGAGAAAATATGTGTATCACCAAAATGAATTTGAAAAATTATAAAAGTCAGAGAACTATTTCAGGCAGATAATCAAGCAATAACTTAAATCCTATTAATCATGATTCAATTTAAGCATCTTGCATATGACCTTTACCTATCTCCCAATCAAAACTAAAACCTGTTTTTTTTAAATAAAAAAATCCATTAATATCTCTATGAGATTCTACCAAAATTAATGAGTTTAAACAGAAGCAGAGTTTAACCTGCTGTACTCCATTTTTAACAGCTTAAATGTATATATTAATTATTTTCATAAAAGTGCATTACCACAATTTGGGACTGGCTTCTCCAGCAGAGATATCCTCTGGTTGTAGTCATTTATGCAGTAAAAATCCTGAGTTTCTGCTTTTGGAAACTTGATCTCTTGGAATACTTTGATCCACATAATATCACAGGAACACTTGAAAGGGTTGCCATCTAAAATCCTACAACAAAAAAGTTAAATTTGTATCAAGATTTTTAAGAAAAAATCCCCCAAATAACAGTTGACAAATCAAATCAAATAAGACTAGATAGCTCTAAACAATGACAAAAACAGCAGATAAAAACATATTGAATCACACTTGTCTCTGATTTGGCCTACAATTAGGATAAGAGGAAAACACTTTTCATTCCTGTATAAATAATGTATTTATTTTTCCAATGATTCATATGTGGATATTTAAATATAATACTGGCATTGCATGGTGGCTCCTGAGCTTTAGTATACTAATCAGCTAAGTCTATATATCAATAAAATAGTACTTAGGAGATCTCACAACATTCATTGGATCAGAATATATTCCCCTTTTGCATCTATGTGAAAGGGAATGACTCTTCTAAGATGAGGTCCCAAGCCCTCGTTGTTTGATTTTGCCCAAAATAGTTCTAATCCATTTATCTAGTTTAATTTACAATCTGATCCCCTCTAGATGTGTTAGGACTATAATTCCTAACATTCTTAGCCAGTGTTGTTAGTTGAGACATATTTGGAGAGAAGCAGGGTTAGGGTTAGGGTTAAAGCTGCAGCTCAAAAATCTGGTCTTGACTGGTAAGAAAAGAATGCTATTTTCTTCAATTCAGTAGAAAAAAAATTATTCTGGACCATGAACAAGAAATCATATTTAATTCTCAGTATACAGTGTCCCATCATACAGTTGTAGATGTTTTCTATTATTGTGGATAAACTGAGCTCCCCCTTATGGTCAAATGTCACAGAAATATATTTCAAGCAAAAGATGCAAAGACTTGAAAAAGAAATCATCTATGAAACCCTTGGAACAAATGCAAAAATGGCTTAACTAACATTTAAGACTACAACAACACATACTGGGCTCTAAGGCTTAGAAAATATATAAGCTCACACTGAGGAATTAAAATGGAATCTTTATTACCCACTTAAAATTAGCACATCCAGGAAAGTCTGTTTAATTAGGTACTTAAAGTATTTCTTGTACTTAATGTATAAAGAAGCTAGAATAAAAAAAGAAACAGCAAAAAGTCCAGATGTCTGGCTCATGCAAGGAGCATTATCTCAGCTTTGCTCATAAAAGCAAAACCTATATTTCATGAGCTAATTCATTGATGTACCACTTGTTGCCCCTAAGACATTTTATTAAGATGAAACAATCCAGCACTAATTATAACAATCTACAGGCAGAACATTTGATTTGGTCTTCCAGATCCTTTGTCAATGTAATCTCATAGAATATTCACAGCAGTTCAGATGTTTTCGAAGCTGTCTGAGTAGATCAGCTCAAATAAATATTCAGATCAAAGAGAGAGTTTTGTAGGTTTGACAAATTTATGCTAATATAATGAAAATGTTAAGCAGTCTACTTCCACCTGTTTTGGAGAAATAATAATTGCTTTCAGTGGTGTATAGGAGAAAAGAAAGCAAGTAGACCTCAGTATAAATATACAACTATACCAAACAATCTCTATTCTCAGCTCAATTACACTTTAATTGGAAAAGTGAGGGAACTGTATCAGAATTTATCTCTCATATCACAGAATATTATATTTATCCCCAAAATAAAGCAAACCTGCATCTGAAACTCCACAAATAGCTTCCAAATCTGGAGATTTCTCCCTCTCCAGTAAATGGATGAATGTGCTAATATGTTTTTGTGTATATATATTTGTGTATGTATGTCCAGGAAATAAATGGAATTAATAACTTACAATTATCTGTCTATAAAATACAGTAGCCTGTTTACAAAAAATAATTGCTACAACTTTGGCCTATATGAACATGCTTTGATTTCTAATTGTTTAGGAAAAATATCTTCCTATCTGATAAATATGACACTTGTGAAATTAACTGTAGAAATACAGTGGATAATGAAATTTCTGTTGTGCAAGGAAAAAAGAGTGGATTTGAACAGGCCTTGAACAGGTATTGTGGATGATACAAAGGAAGAATTTTAACTACCAAACTGGCAGCTAGATTCTGATCCTTCTGGGACAAGGAGCAAATTTGATATTTTAAGTATATGACATAGGCACCATGGTAGGTCTGGTGAGAAACAGAAAACAACCTAGAAAGATGACTCCCATGAATTTCTATAGATTTTCAGATTGATTTCTACCACCTTAATTTTTTTTATTTTTAACTGGCTAGATGGATGTTAGGCTATAGGACAAATGATAGTCTACAGAGAGTAGCCAGGCAGGGGAGTAGGTGTTGCAATAAGGCACAAGTGAAGATAGATAAGCAGGCAATGGATGCTGCAGTGTGGTATCAGTGTAGCTCAGAAGGAAGGTGAGCAATTATAGAATGCAGCAGGTGCACAGGTAGTGCCACAGTGCAGCACAAATGCAGGTGCAGAGTGAGTGCTGCAGAGTGGTGTGAGGTGGTGTGAGGAGGTGCTCTGACCCAGTACAAGTTCAACTAGGCAAACAGAGGACGAGTACTACAGTGCAAATATAGCCAGGGGGGGTCTGAGCTATGGAGTGCAGACAAGTGGGGGGTGCTCTGGGCAGGCACTGTGGAGTATGACTGGAATCCCTTACTCATTAATGTGGATCCTCAGGAGAAAAAACATGAGTTGACTTACAAGAATGTTTTGCAACCTTCCCTGCCAGCTTTCTTGTTGACATTCCTTATGAAAAGCCATCAGGAAGGGCCCCAATGGTGACTATTGCAAACTTCATATGTGAGAGCTGGTTGCCAACTGCCCAAATCATGTGTCTATCGTGGGGCTGCAAAAGTATAACTTCAAGGACTAATCATAAGTACCACTAAATCAGCACCATTGAACCTTTGAACAGTCATTGAATTAGTGGTTGGAACCCTAGGATTACATATTATCTTCAGTCTATAATCATGGGTTGTTCTTGGTTTACCTGGATTGGTAGTAATTTTTCATACCATCCAAACATGGACTAATGACTAGTTCAGAGTTAAGGAACCATTAGTTTGCATAGTAACTGAAGCAAACTCCAGGGCTAGCTGTAAAGTGAAAACATTCTTGCTCCAATGTGGTTAGCCTAAACACAAAATTATTTTGATGCTTGGAAGAGTAGCCACAAGAGGCCCTCAACTATATGTTCCTTGGACTGTATCCCATATGTTAAATACACACATATACCAACACACATATTAAAAACACACAATACTGTAAAACAAATTTTAGTTTTCCTAGAAACATAAACTTTAAATATTTTCTTGCTAGTATCTAAATACTAAAATACTGTGCCTGGTAATAATGCTAATAAACATTCATTATAACAACAACTTGATTTTTCAGAAAAGGAATTACTTACAGATCTGTCAAATTCAGATGGCGGAAAGTCTTCCTGGACAAACTTGAAAGCTTATTTCTGGAGAAGTTACTGTAAAGAAAGAGTGTCATAATTAGAATGAGGAAACAAGAGAGTTTTGAGAGACACATCCCAGGAAGTTAAACTTTGTCAAACAACTCCCGCTGATGATCTCCAAAACTGATAGAGATTGTATCCTAGCTTGACATCTAGACTGGGCACAGATCAACACTGATTGCAACATGTACCTTAAAACAGTTCAGTTCAAGTGAAGGGGAAAAAACATTGGATTAAGTTTTACTCCAAAGATGTTCTCAGATGTTGACTAAACGCTCAATTTATTCATAAGCAAAATAGATGTTTACCATTTTGTCTTTGATCTTACATCAAAGGTTTTACTTTTCCAAACCCTGACTATATCCCAAATAACTCCATCACAGGCTTTTTAGAAATACTTTTTTAAACTATGTGTTCACAGCAAACATCATGGAAAAATGGTAACATGAAATCATTAAGCTTTTCAGTTCAATTAAGTATTTACCATATTATATTGCAATACACTTTAGCATCTTTCATTACAATGAAAATCAAATGCATTCTTGCTCTTGACTATATTCACATGATCACATACACTGTGGGAGGCACTCCTTTACTAAAAATATTTAAATTGGATAAAATATAAAGATTTCCAGACCATCAGCACCTTTCTTTTTATTTTCCATAGAAAATATATTCTCACTGAATAAGATACAGGCTCCCTGCCACAATAAAAATCAGAAATGTTGCCAAGTGGTGCTTGTCTAATTTTTTTTCACTCCAGAACCACCTACCCTAAGTATACAACAGTAGTTTCCTGCATTTTGTTTTACACCAGGGCCAATTATATGAAGAATGTCAAATATCCAATACGTACATACTAAAAAGTGTAGTAATAGTGTGCAGCGTTACCACTATGTCCCTGGTAGAAAATTTTCTGAACTCATCCATAACATAATAATGCCACATGAATAGAGCAGGAGAATAGTTCTTACTTCCTTAAAGTCTAACCTGAAACACCTTTTTTCTTCTTTTTCTTTAATTCTTCTGGAAAACAATTGAAAGCTATGCCTCCCCCATTTCTTGATTTGTCACCAAATTTCAGTAAAGTAATCATTGTGGATTGAAGAAAAAGATGTTTGGTGAATACATAGAACCAATGAGTTGCCCATTCCTACTCTAAACTATACTGAAAATTAACCAATGTTTCTAGGATTCCACGTTATGAACAACATTGTTAGCTGAAAACAAAAAAGCTTCTCTTTGTTTTGTATTTTAAGAAGACAGTAAAATGCTTAGTGTTTCTTAACCTTTACCACTCTAGAGGTAGCCATATGTTTTTGACTACAATTCACAGATTTCTCAGCCAGTATGCCCAATTATTGGTGAACATAGCATATTTGTAGTGAGATAATTAATTTCTAGTGAAGTCCCTATGGCAAAGCTATAATGACATGTTTTGCCAAGATACATCTCTCATGTGAATTGATTGTTCAACTTACATGGACAATAAGGTTAATCTAAAGCTATACCTACAGTTGCATTGGCTAAAGGCAATCTAACCCAGTGTTCTCCTCTATCTAGAACCTGTTTCTCATCAGAAAACTTTTTTCTTCTTGTCATTATCCTTTTTCTTCCACAAACAGAAATTTTACTATTCCCTCTAGGACAGGGGTATCAAACTCAAGGTCCACTGGACAGATCCAGCCCGCAGGTGCTTAGATCTGCCCTGGAAACAGCGAAAGACTAACCCACGGTGCCTCTGCCAGCGAAAATAGAGTTCCGTTTTCATTGGCAGAGTTGCAGGAGGCTGTCAGGGCCCAAAATGGACCTCACCCTGGGCATGCCTGACCCCAGCCTCCCAAGGTCAAACACAACCTGATGCGGCCCTCAATGAAATCGAATTTGACACCCTTGCTCCAGGACATATACTTGTCTTATTTTAATATTGTAGAAACAGCAAAAGCAGACCAAGCAAATGCCAATAAAAATTCCTGCTGACACTTCGCTCTTATGATACCATGGGACAGCCTATGCATAAGTAACAAAAGTAATAGAAAATATTCTTTATTATGTCTGCACAATAGAAGAGTATACAGCAAGATGCAGTGATCTTTCTTGAAAATATTGAAAAGATTTTTGGATTTTTCCATTAGAATGTTGCTCTGATATTAGAGTTTACGTTTAGGTAGCAACTATGAAATATTTAATTTCTTTTGTTTATAATATTACTGATTTTTATAATCATACAACAGCTAAAAACAGCCATTTTGTCTACATAAATTTCACCTGGGTAACGAGAAAAAAGGCAAATATGTTTATAAAAACATTTTATTTAAAGTTCTTTAGAATTTGATACATAAAGTGAAGTTGGTGAATATGTCTATGTTAGTATTGATATTTTAAACTTATTTAGATTGTAGCATATCATATTTAAAGTTATTTTAAATGGAATTAAAAAGATCTGATATGAGTTGATTAAAGCCCAAATATTTTATATTAAAAAACATGGAAGTTCATATAATTTATGTCTTATGTTTATTTTCTAAAGAAAGAAAGTTTCTAAATCACAAACATGCCAAATTCTTGTTAAGAGAAGACATAGGGAAATTATTAATGTACATTATTGATATAAGAATGTAAATTAACTCATATCTCAACAAAGCAGTTTTTTAAAAAAAAGACATACTTTTCCGAATGAAAGCAAGTTCTATCAGTATTCTTTATAAAATATTATATATATATATATATATATATATATATATGTATATGTATATGTATATGTATGTATGTATGTATGTATATATGTATATATGTATATATGTATATATGTATATATGTATATATGTATATATAAATATACCTTCCAATAGCCAATGGAATAGCATGTGTACACTGTCACAACAATCTGTAGTCAAAACAACATTTCTTCCATCCTCTGCTTACCTCTCTACTCATCCAATATCCTACTCTTTTCTAATGGATGTGATATTTCTATAGAAGTGAATTTTGTAAATGAATCAGCACATAGTTCCTTAGTAGCTATTTGTCCCTAAAGATAGAACTTTCAAAGTCACTTATGTAAGATCTTTAGCCTTTTGCTATTATCTGACAGTGGAAATTACTTACATTAAAGAGCAAGATCAGTAAATTATATTTTTATTTAAAACAACATTCGAATATGTATCCAAAAATAGCTGGATATTTTGCAGTCATCATTCCTTCTAATTCCTTCTAATACTAAACTTGGACAGTCCACTGCCATCTGTTTGGCAGCAAACTGTCTAACCATTTTGCTGAAAATGTCATTTGAACAACAGAAAAGGAAAATGAGTATGTATTGATTGGCTGCCATGTACAGCTCCAGCAATTTATAATACTCTCAAATGGGAGGAGGATTTTAGGCCAGGAGACAGATACATAATTAGCAAGAAGAGAGTTGTTGGATTAGTTCAAAGGGTCTTCTAGTCAACTTAATCTTCTTATAGTGGTCAGTCAGAGGTCCATATGAAGACATGAGTTTCTGGAATTCCCATACATCATCCAGCTTGCATTCCCTAACAACTAAAAATGGGTTATACCCAGTGTTAGATTTGCATGAAGAGTCAGACGCGGAGTGCTTCAGTGAAGAGTTTATTAGTGACTACAGCTCATAACAGACCCAATTTGGCTGGGCTGCGGCTGCTACTTATAGCCAGCAGCCGCAGTTGCCAGCCAATCAGAGTGCAGGGTTTTCCCACACTTTTTAAACCAATCATTTCTGACATTTTACAAGAACAGTTCAAACTTAACCAATGACATTCAAACCTGCATACATAACACCCGTCCCCACTAGGTTCAGTCCATACTCAAACCCCAACCTATCTAATGTATTCTTTTAAATAGGTGGGGCTCTTACGTGTACGTTGAGACCTTCGTGGTTCAAAAGTTTTAACGTTCTCACCCAGTGAGAGGGGAAATGTGTCTGTTGACGTTTCCCTAGTTGGACTTCCTGTGAAAGAAGACCCTGTTTGATTGTTAGAATCTGGTCTCTCCTCCCAACCCATCTCCAGCCCAATGTCAGCACCCAAGTCAGGTAGTGATGTGCAATCTTCCACTTGTAAGGATGGATTTTGGCATTATGACAGGTTTTGGGATGGTTCCTGTCGTAATGGCTCGTTACACATGGGGTTGATTCTTGTTTGCTGATTATCCTCATATTCCTCCCCCTCCCCGCTAGAAAAAGCATTAGGTATGGGAACTAGAGAGGAACAATTGCGATGTTCCTGAGGTAACCTGGATCTAAGCTGATCAATGTGCCTGCTCCAGAGGACTCCATCCTCTGTTTGTACCCTGTAAGAACGAGGGCCTGTGATTTGAGTTATTTCAGCAGGAATCCATGAAGGCTCACCCATAAGGTTCTTAGCATAAACAGAATCACCCACACTGAACGTGTGAACTTTGCTAGTGGAATCTAGTGGTGCGTTGGGTGCGTAAGTGGGATGAAGGCAGTCAAGGGGAGACCTAAGTTTCCTACCCATCAACAACTCTGCTGGGGATAAGTTAGTTGATGGGTTAGGAGTGATGTGCTGAACACTAAGAAGTTTTTCAACTTTCTCAGTGATGTCCCCAGGACCCAATTGCTGAAGCTTTTCCTTGGTAAAATGTACCATTCGTTCAGCCTGGCCGTTAGCCGAATGGTGCCCGGGGCTGTCAGGGCATGTTTGATACCCAGTTGTGCTAGATAGGATTCAAAAGGGTTGGATATAAATTGAGGGCCATTGTCAGAGACAAGAACATCAAGTAACCCATGGGTTACAAAAAGCTTTTTAAGCTGCTTGATGACAGCATCAGTTGTGGTGGATGCCATAGGGATTACCTCTAGCCATTTGGAATATGCATCTACTATAATAAGGAAGGTGTGCCCTCTGGTAGAGCCAGCAAAATCAATGTGAATCCTAGACCATGGGCCCCTAGGACATTCCCATTCCTGTTTGGGGGTGAGAGTTGGGACAAGATGCAACCCAGTTTTCAACCATTTTGTCAATACCTGGCCACCATACATAACTCCTGGCCAATCCCTTCATCCTTACAATACCAGGATGACCCTCATGTAACATTTCCAAAACCTCTCTTTGCAGTTTTGCAGGAATAACCACCCTGTTACCCCACAAAATACATCCTCTTAATACAGATAATTCAGTTTGCCTGGATTTAAAAGGTTGGGCAAGGTGAGGTAGATCTTGAAGAGGCCAACCTTTCTTAATCCAGCCTATAATAGGAGCCAATAAAGTGTCTTTGGCAGTCTCTCTGGCAATTTCAGCAGCGTGTACTGGAAGCTTGGCAACAGTTTCTAGGAAAAAGGTGTGTGCCTCAGGTTCAAAGTCCTCTTGTGACAAGGAAGTGGGCAACGACTCAAGGCATCAGCATGTCCAATGTCCTTGCCAGGCTTGTGGATAAGGTTGTATGAATAAGCAGCAAGAAATTCAGTCCACCTCAGCATTCTTGGTGACAGGATAGTGGGTGTAGGTTTGTCTCCTGCCACAATGCCTAACAAAGGTTTGTGATCTGTGACAATGGTAAATGTTCTCCCATATAAATACTCATGAAATTTCTTGATAGCTGCAACAATTGCCAATGCTTCCTTGTCCAATTGGCTGTAATTCCTCTCTGCTTTGGTCAAGGTGCGAGAGTAAAATGCAATAGGGGCTTCCCTCCCGCTGGGAAGCCTGTGGCTCAACTCCCCCACTCCAAAGGGGATGCATCACAAGTCAGTACAACAGGTAAATTCTCAGAGAACTGTATGAGCACAGCATCAGACGTGATTAGTCTTTTAATACTGTTAAATGCTGATTGTTCCTTCCTGCCCCAGACCCAAACAGACTTTTGTCAAGCAATCTGTGTAATGGTTCTGCAATGGTTGCCTTCTGAGGTAGGAACATGTGATAAAAGTTAATAAGTCCAAGGAAGGCTTGCAAATCTGTTTTGCATTTTGGTCTAGGGGCTTCTTTGATTGCTTGAACCTTGGCATCTGTAGGGTGGATGCCATGCTTGTCAATCATATAGCCCAAGAACTCAACCTTGTCAGTTCTAAGAGTGCATTTTTCTTCCTTGACTTTTAACCCTGCTTTCTTGAATCTGGTAAGGACTTCTCTGAGTCTCTCTTGTAATTGAGTGTCATTTTCAGCAGAGATTAACACATCATCAAAGTAAGGCACTACCCCTGGCAGTCCTTGGAGCATCTTTTCCATAAGGCTTTGCAAGATGCCTGGTGCCACGCTTACTCCAAACTGTAACCTTTTACATTTGAAGGCACCTCTATGAGTCACAATGGTTTGGGCCTCTGCAGTGGCATCATCAACTGTTAGTTGTTGATATGCCTGGGCCAGATCCAATTTGGCAAAGACTGTACCCCTGCCAAGTGAATGTAATAAATGATGCACCACTGGAACTGGATATGCACTCTGTTGAAGTGCATGGTTCAATGTCCCCTTATAGTCCCCACAGATTCTCACTGACCCATCAGTCTTGACTGGTGTGACTATGGGTGTCTCCCACCTGGAGTGGTCAGTGGGCTCTAAAACTCCTTGAGCTATTAGTTTATCTAATTGTGCATCAATTTTTCCTTTAAGGCAAATGGGACCCTTCTGGGCTTTAAGCGAATTGGGGCACCTTGGGATCTAGGTTGAAAGTGATAGGGGTCCCCATATACTTGCCCAATCCATTGCTGAAGACCTCTGGAAACTCAGACTTCAAGGCCTCCTCCCATTCAGTGTTGCTCACGTGATCGATGCCAGTCACCTCGATGCCTAGTGGATTGAACCACTCAAGTCCCAACAAGCTTGGGCAGTCCTTGTCCACGATGGTCAGGGGCAAACGCTTTGGTGTGGCCTTTGAACTTCATGATGAATTCTCTTGTTCCAACTACTGGAATCTTGTTCCCTTGGTATTCTTTAAGAGTCAGTGCTTGCTTCTGGAAATGCTTCTTCTGAATGTTGGGAAGTAGCCTGTGAATAGTGTCCCATGACACCAAAGATAAATAGGAGCCTGAGTCCACTTCCATTTGGCAAGGCCTTCCTTCAATTAGTACCTTCACATGTACTTTTCTGCTTCTTAAGGGTGAAGAATGACCAATGGTGACTGTTTGATGAGTTTCATTCTTCCCATTTGCTTCTGTGTTGCACCCCATTTTCTCACTGAAGTTGTTAGGCTTGAAATCTTTTTCAGGAAACTTCTTTCTGCTTGGTGGAGTTCTGGATGATTTGCAGACTCTTGCTAGGTGACCTCTTTTTTCACAATGGAGACAGATGGTATCAAAAAACTTGCATTCAGTGTGGGGTGCCCCCACAACCTCTGCAATAAAAGTCTTGCCTCTTTCTTCCAAGGTCTTTCCTTTTCTTCTCCATTCTGAGTCTATAAATTCCTTCTTCCACCTCGCTACAGTCTGATTCAGAATCTATTTGCTCTCAATGGGTTGTTGTAGATTTTTCCACATCAGCATGGCTTGCGGCCCTGTTAATTTTCTTCATGGCTGCTGCTGAGGACTTGGTAGCTTCTGCTGAAGAAGCTCCTTCTATGGCCTCCTTAAGCGTGATCTTAGGTTTCATTAATAATTTGCTCTGCAAAACCTTGTCTTTTAGGCCTAGAACAAATCGATCACGCATGGCCTCTTCTAAGTTGATAAATTCACATGCACCCCCAATGTCCCTTAAACTTGCCATGAAGTCATTAACGTTTTTTTCCCCTTGATCCTGACGGTAGAATTCGTGTCTCTTAATGAGGCACGATACTTGTGCGTAATGGGCTCTTAATAACTTTTCTAAATCGGGCCAGTCCATTACCTTCACGTCTGCAGCTCCCGCCAATGCTTCGCCATCTTGAAAATGGCCGACCGCAGTGGGTGAGAAAGACCGCCCTCTTCCGCTTGTCGGAAATGTCGGCGAGATCGTTTCCCTCCAAATACATTTGGAAGCGATCTGCATCGAGTCCCAGTCTTCTGCCGGATCGAACGGGGCTGGGGGTGTTCAGCACAGCCATCTCTCGGCTTCTTCTCCGTTGTCTTCTCTTGAAGGATCCCACCTTCGTCGCCAGTGTTAGATTTGCATGAAGAGTCAGACGCAGAGTGCTTCAGTGAAGAGTTTATTAGTGACTACAGCTCATAACAGCCCCAATTTGGCTGGGCTGCGGCTGCTACTTATAGCCAGCAGCTGCAGCTGCCAGCCAATCAGAGTGGAGGGTTTTCCCGCACTTTTTAAACCAATCATTTCTGACATTTTACAAGAACAGTTCAAACTTAACCAATGACATTCAAACCTGCATACATAACACCCAGTACCACTGCAATGGGCACAATACCTTTGCAACTGAGTGTGTATATCTATGTAGAAACATATATGGGAGGAGAGGTACCTGGGTATACTACATTATACTGTTTGGAAAGAAGATGCACATTGATTGGCAATCACCAATAACTTTAAAAAATCCTTTGCCCCTAATATAGGGGAAACATCGTATTTGTCTTTTTCCAGATTATTTTTGCTCTTGTATGCAGTGATAGGTGGTCCATGGGAATCAGGAAAAATTGGACATAACTTAGCAACTGAACAACAACAGTGATATATTCTACAAAGTGGCAACCAGCCACAAGCTTAAATCCAGCAATATAGTATGGAAGACAATATTTTAAGTCCCCACTGGTAATTAAATTATCCTGCTTGTTCTAAAGTCATAAAGTGGGTTTTCACTTACATGTACTGTAGGTTAATATTTTTCAGGAAAGCTTGGCGAGACAAACTTCAAGCCTGAGTCCACCACAGTTCTGTAAAAGTACACAAGCACAAGTTACAATGACTGAGTGATGTATCATCCATTCATGTATTTATGGAGAGTATAGCATGTAGCTCAAGGAACTTCAGAATAAATTGTGGTTTAAGAATTGTTATTTTATTTCCCTAATTCAACAATCTGTGATGCATGTGATAAAATTTTCTATTTGCTATAATTACCCGTCATACTTAGCTTCATGAATTACACCATGAATATACAGAGTTGCTTCTTTTAAATGAAATAAATGAAGACAATGGCCCAAGTAAGACCTCAGTACATTCCACTATAAAGCTTACACAAAGTGGGCAAAATATGTCATTTATAATAGATTAGATTAAAATCAGAATATATACTTACAAATTTCTTAATCCAGTGTACAGTCCAACATCTATTTCATTTATGCTTTCTAAATCCCGCTGGTTTGCAATATAACTATTAAAAGGGACAAAAAAAAGAGGAAGAGAGAAATGTTACTATGGTAGTATATTATTTTCTTATTTTTATAATAGGCATACAAGTAGCAGTTGTCTGACCTGGAAATGGGAAAACGGAGAAATAAATTGTTCCTCCATTACAATATGATACAGAAGGGCAGATCTGCAGAAAATATTAAGTACTATAATATGTTACTATCCCTTTGCAAGATGGAAGCAGGTTAATTTGGGCATATTCTGGGAGTAATGGAGCAATTTGTAATATATTGTTTGTAAATCAAGGATTCAGTATAGGGTTGTCTCTGTGGAGATGTTTATGTAAAATAACAAATGTCTGGTGTATGGGTAGGAGTGGGTGGGTGGCTATGTATAAAAGGGAAAAGGGAGGGGAAGGGGAGAGGGAGAGATAAGGAGAAGGAGAGAGAAATGACATTATTCAAGATGGAGGTAAGGGGAATTCAGTAAAAAAGTTTAAGAATAGATATACAGATAGTCCTCAACTTACGGCCAGAACTGAGCACAAAATTTCTGTTCTTACGTGAGACATTTGTTAATTGAGTTTTGCTCTCTTTTATGACCTTTCTTACCACAGTTGTTAACTGAAACCCTGCAGTTATTAAGTTAGTGACAAGGTTGTTAGGTGAATCTGACTTCCCCATTGACTTTGCTTGTCAGAAGGTTGCAAAAGGGAATCACTGGGACCCTGCAAAAGCCATAAATATGAACCAGTTGCCAAGCATCTGAATCCTGATCATGTGACCATGGGGATGCTGCAACAGTTGTAAGTGTGAGAATGGATCGTAAGTAATTTTTTTCCAGTGCCTAAACAAATTGTTAAGTTGAGGACCACCTGTATTGGAATCTTAGTAGTCCAGTTCTGGCATTTAGCTTTTATCTACTACTCTTTTGATACACTTTTTTTGTTAAACAGGACAAATAACTCATCAATAATAATATAGTTCCTAAATTCTATATAGTATATACCTGATAGAAGTAATGGAGGAGAAACTAGTTTGGTCCCCATATTAATGTAATGTTTTTAATTTGAATATGCCAAACTAAATCAGAAATAAACAATGCAGTTATCATTCAGTTAGTTTTTCTGAACTGTTCACAGTACCACCCATAAAAAGAACGGGAAAATTTTAAAAAAGATAATAATACATAGAATAAAAAATATTTTAAAATTCATCAATAGAAGCAAACTATTTACATTTTGTAAAACTACATAAAAAAATCTTAAGTAAGCCAAATTGCCTGCAAAAGTTTGGATAGAATTATACATAAAATATGTATCTGTTTTCATAAGAAATTTGCTTTGTGAATGCAAGGAAAGGAACTCAGGGTTGGAAAAATGAGGTATCAAAATTTACATATTCAAAATCTATGAAAAATAATGACCAATAAATATGCAATAAAGGAAAGCATATATATCGTTGGAAGACTTTAAAAACCAGCTTAGAGACAGAGCATCATGGAGAAAATCTTTCTACCTGATCAGGAAAAATCAATACCAACTTAGTGATCAATTAGCTAGATTTATATATTTGTCACTGGAGACAGTAGTAGAAACTCTGAGTATTACAATAATCAAGCCTTAATATAATAAGAATAAAAGTAAAAACATTCCTCTGATGATTACATAAATATGATCGTGCAGTTGTTCTTCAGTAATATAGAAGGAAGATTGGGAATATTTTAAACTCATTATCTAGTTTAAATAGTCCTTACAAACATGAGTATATTAGGTATATCTCATTTGCTACTGAAGACTTTGTGATAATAGAACAGCAACTATTTGATTCAATATTGGGAAATGATATACAGGTAGCCCTCAACTTATGACCCCAATTGACCCCAAAATTTCTATTAAGTGAGACATTGGTTAAATGAGTTTTGCCCCATTTTACAACCTTTGTTGCCACAGCTATTAAGTGAATCACTGCAATTGATAAGTTAGTAACCTGGCTGTTAAGTGATTCTGACTTTGCTTGTCAGAAGGTTGCAAAAGGAGATCACCTGAGCTTGGGACACACCAACGGTCATAAGTATGAACTGGTTGCCAAGCATCTGAATTTTTATCACATGATCATGGGGATGCTGCAAAGGTCATGACTGTGAAAAAACTGTCATAAGTCCCTTTTTTCAGTGCCTTTGTAACTTTGAATGTTCTCTAAATGAACTGTTGTTAAGTTGACAACTACCTGTACCAGGGTTGTTTGCTGTAAGCTTATTTACCTGATTTATTAAAAATATACCATTAGAAATATTTAACTAAAAGAAGTAGAAATTAAGATTAATAACCACAGGTATGCTGTTAATATAGTTTTCATGGCTAGAGTACAGTAAATAAGATTTAAGAAGCTCATGCTGAAAATAAATAAAAAAAGAACCTTCAAGGCTGACCTGCTCTTTAGCATTAAATATTTAAAAAGAAAGCTAAGATTATGTAAGTAGCAATGCCAAACCAAAGCCAAGAGACAGAGAACTTGAAACAATAGTAAGACTTTTATCTTTTTGACCATTTTTTTTAAAAAATCACAAGACTGATGACATGAAACAAACAGACATTTGCTACCTAGGAGAAAGTTTATGACAGATCTGCACAAAATACTGAAATGCAGAAATGTTTTTTTTTAATTCAATATTTATATGCCGCCCTTCTCCGGAGACTCAGGGCAGCTTACAATTTTTGGGATACAACCCAATGCGCTCAGCAATAGCCTTCATTCCATTGTATATGCCTGCTTATTACTAGGGCTTTTTGGGCCCCCCCAAGCAGCATTTTTACAAAGTCAGCTTATTGCCCTCAACAATCTTGGGTCCTCAATTTACCTACCCCGAGAGGATAGAAGGCTTAGTCAACCTTTGAGCCTGGTGGGATTCGAGCCTGCACTAATTGCAGGCAGCTGGAACTAAGTGCTAGGCGTTTAACAGCCTGCACCACCAAGCTCTTCAATTTAAAAAAAATGTTATATTGATAACAAAGATAGGTATTATCAAGGCTGTAGGTTTTCCGATTGTAGCACTTGGCTGTGAAAGCTGGATCCTTAGAAAGGCCAAAGGAAGGAAAATCAATGCTTTTGAATTCTGTGGCACTGCAGAAAATGGTGGGAAAAGACCTTGGACTGCAGCAAGAACAAAACATTCAATACTAGATGAAGGAAGAGCTTTGGTGGCTCAGGCTGTTAAATACCTGCTCTTAAGATCCAGCTGTCTACAATTACTGTAGGCTCGAATCCCACCAGGCTCAAGGTTGACTCAGCCTTCCATCCTCTCAGGGTAGGTAAATTGAGGACCCAAGATTGTTGGGGGCAATTAGCTGACCTTGTAAAAATGCCGCTTAGTAATAAGCAGGCATATACAATGGAATGAAGGCTATTGCTGAGCACATTGGGTTGTGCTCCAAAATTTGTAAGCCGCCCTGAGTCTTCGGAGAAGGGCGGCATATAAATGTAATTTAAATTAAAAAAAAAACTAGATTATTCATTGGAAGCTTAAGTTGAGATATTTTGGACACATAATGTGAAGTCAAGAGTTATTGGAGAATATGTTGATGCTTGGAAAAATCAAAGGCAATCAAGAAACTGACAGAAGATAAGATGGCGAGATACAATCACTGACATCATGAACAAGAGTTTCTTAGAACTCAGAGATGCTGTTACTTGCCAAGAGATAACCAGTGGGGCGCAGAGAATTGGAAGCAACTGAAGGAAAAATAAAATTGTATTGGCTGCCTTATGACTAGATATTCTACATTTTTCTAATAGCTATGTTTGTAGTATGTACTTACTATTTATATATTGAAATGTATTCAAAGAAATCTACTTCATTGTATTGGCTTCTGGTGTTACCTAGTCCCTCAAATCAACTGTACAACATACTATTCTTCAAATCATGTTTTATCTGATACATCAAATGTTCCAGCATGAATTAGGTTGGTACACAAGAATGGTCAGTATTAGGTGCCATGAATATCATGGACATCATGTAATAATGAAACATAGCAGAAGATGAACAAGAAAGCAGTAGAAAAATAAACAAAAATAAAACAGACATTACAAGAGAGAGTTTTTTCACAATGTTTTGCTCATAATCTCCTGGAAAGGGTGTCGAAATCAAATCCTTCAGAAACTTGGGTGCTCATTAAGGGTGTCCTGCCCCAGTCCACAAGCACATGCATGCTGTAAGGAGTTAGCTGTGTTTGTTCATACAACTATTTAATTTATTTATTTATTTATTTATTTATTTATTTATTTATTTATTTATGATTGGATTTGTCAATCACTTACAAGATAATAGGTATAAGTATAAACATGAGTAAGAATACAGGAAATAGGTACGAGTAAATGGGGACAATAGGACAGAGACTGTAGGCGCAATTGTGCACTTTATGCACGCCCCTTACAGACCTCTTAGGAATGGGGTGAGGTCAATAGTGGATAGTTTGAGGTTAAAGGAGTGGGGGTTTGAGGATGCAACTATAGAGTCAGGTAGTGCATTCCAGGCATTGACCACTCTGTTGCTGAAGTTGTACTTTCTGCAATCAAGTTTGGAGCAGTTTATATTGAAAGTTACCCTGAACTTTCCCCAGATTCCCATGTAAGATGCTCTACTTAATTCACAGTCACAGCACCTAAGAGTAGCCGTAGTCTCATCAGATCACAGCTCAACAAAAGCAACCACAGCTCCCATCAGTTCAGGCAAGGCAGATGAGTTGAAGCCAGGCAAAGGCAAACATGACACCACTGAGTTAAAGCAGGACAAAGGCAAGCACAACTCCAACAAGTCCAAGACATAACAAAGAACGAAAGGGTTCCAAACATTCATGGTGAGTTAGAGTATGAGTAGTCGCCTCCAACACCAACCAAGTTCAAGATCCTAATTAAGTAGGCACCAACCAGTGCACCTCATTAAGAGGGGTGAGGCTATCTCCTTGTGATTAATCTCACCGATCTCTACTGTGCCCCTCTCCTCTGGGCCTTGCATGTCCTTGGATTGGGAAGAGGCGGCAACTCCTCGTCCACGCTGACTGGTTGCAGCTGCATGACCTCTCTGGATTGTTCTTCTGGCCCCTCTCTCCTAGATTCCACCAACATCCTAGGGATTGCTTCACCACAATCGCCCTATTCTCCACTGTTACTATGTCTTGCCTCCAGCACAGATCTTTCCCTGATGCTCCCTATACTACTCCTAGGATAGCTCTGAATCCAGCTCTTCCTCCTCCTATAAGCTGGAATCCATCACAAAGGGCCACAGCAAAACTAATGGAATAATACTACAGACTCTTTCATGCACTGGATCACATAACTGCTAATCTCACACTGAGCTTTGAAGTATATTTACAAAAAATACATAGAGAGAAAAAGGAAGAAAAAAGGAGTTTCTCCATCCAGAGTACTTTGTCTATTTGTTGCCAGCCTCTCTGAAATAAGTAAAACATTGTGATTAAAATTCAGAGGGATGTGTTACTCTAGATGTATTCCAGATGCACTCTGCTAGTTGTTTTCAAAACAGTATTCCAAGAAACCTTGGTTTCCGTGGAAGCTTATCAACTGTACCCCAACCAAAAGATCAGCAATGGCATGATCCCTCACATGAAAAAAAACAGTTTGGGGTGATTTACCAACTCCAATGGGTATTTTGGAAGCTGCAGTCATAAAACATCTGGAGCATGCCAGGTTGGGGAAAGTTATTTTAGGATTTATTCTTAGTTGATGCAAAGTGACAAGAAGGATTAACAGGTTTGGCCAGAGTTCTTTATGAACTGAATGTGCTCCAGGTTCTTCTAACACAGAGGGTTTTTGAGGCCAGAGACTTCATAGGAAATATATTCATTGCAGAAGATGTTCTCTGAAAGTGCACAGTTCCAAAGTTAGTGATCTAGGCACTACATGTAGGAACGTAAGTACTGAATCAGTCTAGCATTTTGTTTCCCACAGTGTCCAACTAATTGCCACTGAGAGGGTGGATACATGTCCCTATGCCACTGTTATTCCCTGGCAACTGGAATTTGAAGGCATGCCACCCTACCCCATGTAACATGGACTCTTTGCTATTATTAGGTCTTAATATACTTGATCTTCGTGATTTTCATTATCCTCCACTTAGAGACAAACAACCTACTCTCTAATCAACAATTTGGTTTCAGAAAAAAAACTATCCTGTAATCTGCAACTCTTACACTGCAAAAACATATGGACTACACAATTCAATCAGGGCAAAACAATAGACGCAATTTACATAGGCTTCTGTAAAGCCTTTGATTCAGTGGTACACGACAAACTACTCCTAAAACTAAAATCTTATGGTATCTCTGGACACCTGCAACTGGATAGAAGCATTCCTGTCAAACAGACAACAAATGATCAAAATTGGGAGTGTCCTATCAAATTCTGTGCCTGTCAACAGTGGTGTCCCCCAAGGCAGTGTTCTAGGACCAACTCTCTTCATACTCTACATAAATGACCTCTGTGATCATATTAAGAGCAACTGCATTCTCTTCGCTGATGATGTAAAGCTATTCAACACCACCGACAATACTGCTACCCTTCAAAAAGACCTCGACTATGTATCAGAATGGTCAAACAAATGGCAACTTCAAATCTCAACAAACAAAGCTCTGTCTTACACATTGGCAAAAAAAAAATCAGAAAATAAAATACAAGCTGAATAATCAAGACCTTGTTGATGATCCAAACTCTGTCAAGGACCTTGGAGTACTCATCTCTAATGATCTAAGTGCTAGAGCCCACTGTAACTACATAGCCAAAAAGGCATTAAGAGTTGTTAACCTAATCCTACATAGCTTTTTCTCTGGTAATATCACACTACTAACTACAGCATACAAAACATTTGCTAGATCAATACTTGAATACAGCTTATCAGTCTGGAACCCGCATTACATATCTGATATTAATACAGTTGATAAAGTCCAGAAATATTTCACAAGAAGAGTTCTCCACTCCTCTATTCGTTGCAGAATACCTTATGCCACCAGACTTGAAATTCTAAACCTAGAAAACCTAGAATTACGCTGCCTTCGGTCCAATCTAAGCATAGTACATAAAATTATATATTGCAATGTCCTACCAGTCAATGAATACTTCAGCTTCAACCATAATAATACAAGAGCAAACAATAGATGCAAACTCAAGGTAAACCGCACCAAACTTGATTGCAGGAAATACGACTTCAGCAACAGAGTGGTCAATGTCTGGAATACTCTACCTGACTCTGTGGTTTCTTCCCCAAACCCCAAAAACTTTAACCTTAGACTGTCTACTATTGACCTCACCCCTTTCCTAAGAGGCATGCAGGAGGCATGCATAAGCGCACCAACGTGCCTACCATCCCTATCCTATTGTTTCTTTTCTTTCTTATATCTATCCATTTCATGTATTCATAACTATGTTTATACTTATACCTGTTATCTTATAATCGCTTGACAAAATAAAATAAAAAATAATAAAAAAATTAAGCCCAACATTTCTGTTGCTTAGCGAGAAATTTGTTAAGTGAGTTTTGCCCCATTTTACAAGTTTTCTTGCTACAGCTGTTATGTGAACCACTCTTAGAAACATGCTTGTAAACAGAATCTGGTTTCCCCAATGAGTTTGCTTGTCAGAAGGTCACAAAAGGTGATCACATAACCCTGGGTTACTGCAGCCTTCATAAATATGAACCAATTGCCTGGTGTCAGAATTTTGATCATGTGACAATGGGGATGCTGTAATGGTCATAAGTATAAAAAATGGTCATGTCACTTTTTTCAGTACCATTGTAACTTTAAAAGGCCACTAAATGAACTGTTGTAAATGAAGGACTACCTGTAACAATCATATGTATTATGGCAATTAACTCTACAGACTAATTATGCACCATAAAGATGTTCTTTTGTCACTTCTAGACTTCACAATTATTTTACAATGTTTGGCCTTAGTATTCTGAGATAGAGAGAAAAACATTTCCCCATCCATTTTATCCAGACATGCCCTCATCTACACCAAGCTAAAGAACTACAAATATTTTAGCCTTTTTTCATACAATGCTCAAGGCCCTAATCATTTCAGTTCCTTTCTTCTACACTTTTTAAAACTTTTTTATATTATTTTCAAATGTACTGAGCAGAATTTTACGTTCACATTACATATACTTGTGTAATGGCATCAGGATATTATTTGTTTATTTGCTGTAACATTCTATATTTTCTAATAAAATACGAGGTAAAATTCACTGTCATAAAACTATCAAAATAAAAATGTATTCAAATGTCTTAAATTAATTTTAAAAATCAAGCTTCAGCATGCATGACAGGTTGGGGAGGAAGCCTTTCAGAAAGACTTAATATGCCTTAATTAATTCACTATAAGTCTGCCTGGAATTTACTCTTACTGTTTATAAGATTGTTTTTATCCCTGATTAGCATTAAAGATGCCTTTCTGAAAACAGTGTGTTCTCACTTTTCTGATTTGCCAACTATGTGGAGTTTGACAGCATCTTGCTCATAAAGAAAATAAAAGCTATGAAACCAGTCTGAGTTTTCTGAAAAACTAATTGTCACTGCCTTCCTCAAAATCACCAAGATAGGGGTAACTCTGAAATCCAGAGAGAGACTATACCAAACAGGCAATACATATTTTGTAAACACCCTAGAGTTGTTGTTTTTTAAAGTTGGGCAGCCTTACCAAATCTTATAAATAACAAAATAAATAAATAAATAATGAAGCAAATCTATTTAAAGCACACATACCCTATGTATCTTTTGACAGTGGTTCTCACCTACCAGCAGTAGGCAGGCAATTGCATTCTGCACAACTCCGGTTTCAAGGTTAACTTCAAAGGCAGCCTTTAATGTGCCCTGCCGTCATTCAAGTCCCATGAACCCAAGCCTCATTTCCATCAGGGCATGTGTTCCTGTTGCCATGTTCTCCTGCGGGCCACAAATGGCATACCAGTCACTGCTGTAGAAAGCTGCCCTGCCCATGGATTTCACCTCCAAGTCACAGATTTGCACCTTCATCAAGAGTGCAAGCCTATCTAGAATTAAACTATACCAACAGTGCACCATATGCATTTTAGACAAAAAGCAACACTAATTAGGCTTTGACTTCTTTCTTTCCACACTATTCATACAGCTCCAGACCCAAGTTAAGAATTTTAACACATCTGTAGCTTGACAGGGAATTGTAATGTTTGAAAAATTGTACTAAGAGAAGAACTTGGTAGGTAAAACATAAAGATGTTGATTTTGGCAGAATGATTTTCTGTACTAGTATAACAATTCTAGCCTAAAGCCATGTATAATTTGTGTGAGAAACTGTGGGGAAGCTGGAATAAACAATATAGACATAGAAGGAAAGTCTATCTGCAGCATATTTTATAAATTTCAACTCAATCGAAGTAGCCAGAAATAGGGAAAAAAGCATTTCAAATCATTCAAAGAGACTCCTCCTTATTGAATCCACTATAAAAGAGGGTTGGAAATGCTTATAATTGCTAAAATTCTCTATTTACTCTAAGACTAGCATTAAACATACTTTACTGAAGTCTGTGTAGTTCTTGTTTACTTGATCTTGCCCAGCTGTATAAGGCTTGACTATTTGTTAAGGAATCATTTATGAAAAATAACAATAATGCCAAGGTTTCTATAAATATGATATATCTCACCAAGCAATATATATGCTATGTGTACCACGGATGAGGAGACCTGAATAACATCATATAGAACACTAGTAAAGCCTCATTTATAATACCATGGGCATTTATGAATGTCCATGTTGGAAAAAATCCTACAAAATAAAATAGATTTCTGAACAAATCAGAGATATGAGTATGATAAATGGAGTACGAAGATAACTTACTTATTGAGTACACAGCAAAACTGACCAACCTAATTTCAAACAAAGGAAGCTTCACATCAATACCACCATGCCTGAATTTCTTAAAGCCTTCCTCTTTCCAGGTGTTTGGCAAGGTACCAATGGAGGATTATCTTGGTTTTTTTAATTAAAAACTGAAGCATGTGGATAGAAAGGTTTAAGCACCCAAACTGAATAAAAATCTGGGTTTCACATACATTAAAATTAGCAACATCATTCACATACTGCAGAGTTAACATAAAATGTACTTCAACCTTGAAAGTACTGTTCTACTTAAACTGGAAAGGTAAGAGTTAACATAACCTGGACAAAAAAAACAACACTACAGTATGGGGGAAAGTTTGCTGTTTTTAAATTAGTAGTTAGAATAATTATTAGCTAAACAATAAATTAAAGATATATATTTGACGCATTCCAACATTTATCTTATTATTAGATTTACTTCCTGCCTTTATTTGTACTACTAAAAAGGATGTAGATAATATTCCTGCCTATTTTCTTATAACAATATCCCTGTGAGGTCAGTTCGGTGGAGAAAGAGTGGCCCAAAGTCACCCAGTTGGTTTTCATTAGAGGCTTGATAAGGAACCTATAGACCAGGGATGTCAAACTCGCGGCATCAAGGCGGCATCACCTGATGAATCAGGACTTTTTTTCCCTTCGCTAAAGAGTGGGGGCAGGACCACCACATGACATATCCAGCCTGCGGGCCATGAGTTGACACCCCTGCTATACACTATCAAAAAGTTCCAGCAACCCATCGTAGTTAACTGCAAATTAACAACTTCTAAAGGCCTATAATATCTTTTCCCATGTATATCTCATACTTCACAGCTATATTTTAGATCATCATCATCATCATCATCATCGGTCCTGTGCAGAGCACACAGGGCAGCAAGTGTTTTCTGGCATATAGTTTATATACAGGATATTATTTAGCCAAGTAGACACATTCTCAGTAAAAGATGAAATAACATAGTTGGGAGGCTTTTCCTAGACATTCAAAGTTTTATCACTGGTGAGAGTCATGGAGGATGAACTGGTGGGTTATAATATGAAATTAAATTGATCTTTGCCCAGCCCAGGAGTGAATTTGTCTGAATAAAGTGGGAACTGCCCCTACTTTGTGAGCATTTTGATATAAAACTTCCACTTTAGCTTCATCTCACTAGGGGATGGATGAAGAGCAGAAAAATTCTTTGAATATAATCTTGTCAGAAAGAGATTTAAGAACAAATCTTATCTGACCAAAAGCTTTTTCGCAACTACTTTGCCTTGATGTTGCTTATCAAACATTAATATTCTAAAAGCTTTGGCTTTGCAGTGGCTTTCTGAGCACAATTGTGAGAAATTCAGTATGTTTTTCTGCTCTCAGAAATGGCTTTTATTTAATTGAAGCATCTTTCTAAGTTAGGCAAAAATCATTCTAACACAAGAAGGGCAGATTACTGAAGCCATGTGATAGAACATGGTGTTCTTTTAATACACTATAGTAAATGAAAACAACCTGAGATATCTAAAATTCTTTCAACCACTCCAAGTCATTAGATCCCCTAATTATTTTAGTCATTAATGAAGTCCAACATGTTGATATATTTGTTTTCCCCTTTATCTACACTATGTGATTGGTATCTAACAATCTGGTCTTCTATCCATTTCATAGTCTACTTGAAAACTGACATCCCTAAAGTATTGAACTCTGAGAATATAATACAGTACAGAGGAGTACCAGATTAATATACAATACTAGCATTTTTAAAAAGTACGCATACACATGCATATTATTCATAACATTATAAATCCAAACCTGGCAAACGCAAAGTGCGAATCAGGGACCATTATCATCGAAGATTGGCATATAGTCTATGAATACTGGAGGAGAGGGGGAGAATTTTCTTGCAATAGTATAATTTAGAATTTGTTAATATTTATTATTATTTTTATTTCTATCTCCAATTATGCTAGTGAAAATCTTAAAATGATTAATAAAACTATTATACAATTATCAAAAGGCCTCCTGATTCTAATATATAATTACATTATTAGGACAATTTTGGAAATATCTATTACATTCATAAGAACAGGATTCAAGGACAATTTCTCAATCATCATACAATGTCTAACATATCTATCTGAAATAAAAACAAAGAGAAGAACAAATGTTTTCCATAAGGTAAGAACATACTTGGGGACTTCTGAAATACATATTGATGTCTCATAAGATGCCTAGGCTACTACATCTGGGTTGCCAAACCCAAAGCAACCACAAGATGGAGCTAGGGTTTTCTGTATTGCTTACTGCCATCTAGTGATTATTCCATTTTTTTGCAGCTCAGATATAATAAAGCTAATTGAAGATACCTTTTTTCAGACTTCTGTCCCAGCTTCAAGGCTCACATTATCTGAGCTGTAACTACATTAAGTATAGAAAACAAACCAAAATTAACTATAGAAAGCAAATAAACCAAAATAAAAAAGAAGAAATAACAATAAGATAAACATAAAGATAGCTAAAACTTCCTAGCTAATCCATATATCCACAACAAATCAAACATTAAATGCAAGCTGTACAAACTGGATTTAGAAGAGTCAGGGTCAGGAATACCCTAACCACATTACTAGTTAACACTGGATTACGAAACAAATAACTTTACTCCCTGTTTATACACAATTGCTTACTCTGCCAGTTTTGGGGAGAATGTGGTTTTCTCTTTAATAGTTCCTCAATTGGGATATTGTTTTCTGTTTGATTGTTTGGTTGTTATTAACCCCTGTTTATTTGAGGGATGTAGGTTGCTGGAGAAAATGTGTTCTAGTCTGTTTCCTTCTTAGTTTTCTTACTGTTTCTTTTGAATAGTGTGCAAATATAGGTCTTTTTATATGTTTACTGATGGCTGATCCAAATTATAATATTTATATATAATAACTGTAAGGCAAAATGCACCAAAACAAAAGCTGTAATGGAGAGTGCAGTAGCATACTGGTAAATTTTGAAACCTAGCTTATTGTGACTTCTCTGAGAATTCATAATCATATTATCCCATAAGGGTATCTATGTCACTATCGTTTTGTTTTCTACTATTTATATTAACAGAAAGTGGCACTCATATTTGATAACAGAAAATTGGTACCTCAAACAACCACTCCATATTTAGAGTACATTTTATGAGTACATGTCTACAGCCTACTTCCAAATACGTTCATCAAGCTAAAAGGGTTCAGTACCCCTGCTTTGATGGCTATGTAAAAGTGAGGGGTAAATCATACACTAAATCATTCATTGTCTTGTGTTCTTTACTTTACCACTCTGTTTTTCAAAATTATCACCAACCCCATCACCAAGTCAAACTTTGTAGGTCTTCTCTTTCTCTTAACCCACTAAATTCTCCTTTATATTTTTCCCTTTCATTCATTCCTCATTCATTGTTTCTGGGTGGCCATATCCTTTCAATTCCCACTGGTCGCTCACTTTGATATTCAAATGACCCATTTATATTTGGCCCCATCTCTTCTGGTTTTATCACACATATAGTAACCTACTGTCACTGCATTCAACATAACTTTCATGTTTCCACTGAAATACCAGCTCTAGGTAACAAAGTGGAAGAAAGTACACAAAGCCATTTGCACGTGCTTCAATATTCATCTCTTGAAGCAGACCACATAAGACTGCATGTCTTAACATTTTCCCACCTATTCCCATTTTTAATAAATAATTTACAGAGGTACACAAATGCATCTGTTTGTTCTAATTTTTTGCTATTTAAGTAAAACTTCCAATTCTTTGTTCCATTTTTCCATGAAATATAACTGTCTTGGGTAATGTAATGTTTTCAAAATATTTACAGCATTTATTACTTTTCTTTATAATATGGTGTCCTTGAGTTATACCATTTGTTTCAATTCCCATCTTTTATATATCATCCCCATTTTTATTAATTATCATAAATATTTTTGTCAGAAACCCTACCTTCAATTTAACCCCAATTGATTACTTTTATTTTTAATTTCACTTTCTGCTAGGAGCTCCTTGTTTAGCATTTCCAAAACAACTTTCTAATTTCAACAGAACTGCTCTGCATTTTCTCTCTGTCTTTAAGGCCTATTTCTAGTTTTCTTCGACTAAATTCTTTGCACCTATCTCCTTTTCTTTTATACATAAGTTTCATGCACAAATGCTAAGCGTGCAATGAAATTGTACACCACAGAAAGGCTTAAACATAGTGAAACATGCTCAAGTGTGTAATTAAGTGCTCTGCCCTTGATATAAAATCTTTGAGGAGACTGTTCTTCCCACAAGCACTAGATTAAGGATGATGTGTGAATCCACTTCAATTGTGATGTAGTCAAAGTTGCTTCTCTCCTCTGATCTGGCTGCATTTTAATGTTACTGACTTTTTTTACTTGGGCTTAGGGACATCTCATTCAATGACCACAACTGGGATTGATTACTTGGTTGTTAAGGAAAATGGTTGCTAAGAGAAACTGTGACTATGCTTATTATCTTACTTCAGCTTCCCTTTGCTTTAGGCCTGTGAACAGTACAAGGCAGTTGCTAAATATGAACTATCTGTATTTGTTTGAAATCCTCTGTAAGCCACACAGAATCAAATTAAATCAAATTATTTATTTATGTTTTTAGATCAATAAACAAAAATGCAAAATTTAAAATACTGAAAAAGTGAACAAATTTGAAACAACTAATAATGAGAAAAGGGTATCAACCAGCTTCTGCAAATCACACCTGTTCCAAAAAAACTTGGCAACTTTTACAGCAATTATCCAAGATAGTCTTACATACAGTACAAACTGTGGGTCTCTGGAGTAAAAGCAGTATTTCAATCTAGTTCCAGTCATCAGAACAACCTGTGATGGAAAATACACAACCTATTAAGATCTATCTTAACAGACAGATAAGATCTATCTTTTCTATCCCAATGCTCTCTTTACCTCAACTCCCCCAAAAAGCTACAGAACTATAAACCTCTAGACTTTCTTTTCCATTCTTCAGATCTTGAAACTGTCAAGGGCAGTTTTCCATGAATACAGGATATGCTCCCTATGGTGCAACCATTACCTCAAACAAACACACTAGCTCTGATCAAGGTTTCCATAGTGTTCCTCACTAAACCTGCTATATTTATAAAAGGTTGTATGGAATAAAATACAGTATCTCACCAGCTTAACTGGCAATAGCCAGCAATATTTCCTCAGCACTCCAGCCATAATTTTGTAGGATGCATTTATCAAACCTATAGATGGACAAAAATCACTATATACTGGGATTGGATTTCTGTTGATAACAATGTCCTTTATGGCACAGGGGGAGCTTATAAAGGATCACTTGTCTCCCACGGCTCCTGCTTGTTGGGTAAGATCAGGAAGAGTTGATACGCTTCGGGTCCCTTCAATAAAACAATGCCACCTCTTGGGCCCTAGGAAGCATGCATCTCTGACATGGTGCCTGCCCTCTAGAATGATATTACCACAGAAATTTGTGCATCACCCACCCTAACAATATTCCAAAAGTATGTTGCTCTCCCAGACCATTAGGCAGGGTGATTGTGGAGCCCAATCACTATTTTGTTATGTGACATATGCTCCAGTTCCTTTATATTGTTTTTCTGCTTAAAACTGTAAGCCGCCCAAGGAACAGAATACAATAGAATTACAGAGTTGGAAGGGAACTTGGAGGTCTTCTAGTCCAACCCCCTGCTTAGGCAGGGAACCCTATACCATTTCAGACAAATGGTATCGTTCTGGAGACAGATAGCCTTAAAATCCAATTAATAAATATATAAATAACTTTCAAATATATATATTTCATTTTTCTTTATTAACTTCAGGGAGGTTACAAGCTTCCTAAATCCTGTAATAAAGCTAATGTGGATTAATATGGATGGATATGACTATTAACTGAAAATATCATCATTACTCTAAATGCTTTTAAGAACGACAACTACTTCCCTATGCAAAGGAATGCAAAACTGAAGCGCAGCATAACATTTTCTGCACTATCATAACAACTCTTACAATCAGAGTAGGTACAGGAAGCAAAGAATTAGACCTACTGTGAATTTCAAAAGTAAGAAAAAAAACTGTCTTCTCTTAAGTGGAACAATTTTTGGTCCCAATATAGGTGACCAATATTAATGGTCAAAGTCAACAATTAAATCTGCTGAAGTAGAAATCCATCCTTCAAAGAAATATAAATACTGTGTTTCTTCTTATCTGTATTTTTCTTTGAAATCTCATGAAACCTGAACAACCATTTAAAAACAAGAAAAGAGATGCTAGGAATCTTGAGAATAAAAAAATCAGAATTTCACTTCAAAATGCAGCAACTGGAAGAAAGAATAAATTTCACGTTGGGGATCAACAGGAATACACACATGACTATAACTGCCACATGCATGCCTACACACATATAAATGCATGTATGGAACAACTCAACTTCATGGAGAAAATCTATCTATGCGGTCACTAGGATTTGACATCAATCTGATGGCACATAATCCATCAATCATGGTGCAACTATATACTGTGTGTATGTATTTATGGTGCAATCACACTGCATATATTATATTTTAAAATGGATCAGGTTGAGATGGGTAAGTCCAAGAAAATGCAACCAAAATAATCAAAGGCATTGCATGGCTTTTAACTGATGAAAGATGACAATATTTGGGCCTTTTTATTTTAAAAAAAGTTAATAAGGGGAAACCAGTTTATCTTCTCTCAAAATACAAGAAATGAGAGGATATGCCAAAAAAAATACTGTATGCAGGGCATAATTGCAACTATGGAATGTGATACTAAGAGGTGTGATCAACCTTTAAAAGTGTATCAGGAAAATTTGTGGAAAGCAAAGTTATTCAACAGTTACCGGTTAGATCTGCAAGATTGAGTGCTATGCACACACTCAAAAGACTGAACTAGCCTCAACTTCTCTAGCTTAGCATAATTTTATTATATTTCTTTCTGCCATTAGCATATGATGCTTTATTATGAAAGTTAAAGTAAAAAAGATCATTAGGGCATCTTTCTGAATCATATAATAAGACAAATAGCCTACATATAAAGTAGATCCCTCTGAATCAGAATGTATTTTAAGTGGAACAAAACTGATTACATGTTGTAAAATGAAACACATATTTTGTTATAACTGATAAATTATTCTTTTCATGCTTCATAAAAACTCTCCACTACTTATAAAGTTTGCTTAACAACTCTTGACAGTGTAATCTCTTAATATTCTATGTATAAGACATTCTTACAATCTTCATCATAGATTCTTGAACTGATACTGAATTTCCTCAAATGTGGGCATGGGCACCTCGAGGAGGGGACAAGGAAGAGCAACTGAAAAAACATGCATCATGATACAAATGAAATGTTCTTTATGTATTTGTGTGAGAAATTAATAAACAAGAATAGGCAAGAGTTTTTGTCATGTGTATCTTCCGCATTAGACCTATGCAAGTAGGAACTATAACAAATGTTGTGGGGTACCTTTACTTCAAAGCAAGAACACCCCTATTCAGATTTCCATGGAATTTCTTCCCCTAACCATTTTAGTTTTTCCCCCCCAACTGTACTTCAATATATTGTAGCCATTTTTTACTGGTTTATTAAGTTGGGTTGAATATGAATTAGCAATTGTGGGCTTATTTAGCTCTAATCAAGAATATTAATTAATGACTCTGCTTTATGGTAGTTTAGGTCTATTTTCAACCCAGTGACTTTCTCTCAGCTCAGCTCACCTCACAGGGTTGTTGTCATTGTTGTGAAGAAAATAGTAGGAAGGAGTATTACATTAAGCCGCCTTAAGTTATTTATAAAAAATAATAATAAAATATATCTCAACTACATTTTTTGTTCTAGGCTAAGGAAAACAATTCTGCAGAAGTAGCAGATTTAGAACTCAGCCTATAAAATACTTACTCATGTGAAAATCATATATAAATTAATGACTCATCCGCAACAAGATGTTTCTTTAAAAATCAAGAGTTTAACATCTTGTATAGAAAAACAAATTCTGCAAGAAACCAAGTGTTTCATTAAAAGTTGTGTTCACTCACTATAAAGTAAAGGTAATAGATTAAAGGCTCATATAAAGTTATAGTATTGAAAAATTGATTTAAAAAACTTTGGAAGAATAAGGAAGGTAGCAACATAGCCTTCCAAATCATATCTGGATAATGATGACTTACCTTGTTTTCTAACCATTTCCTATCTGTTCTAGAGCAGAACAGCTAACAGGGAATGAAATGTTTCTTTAAAATTGCATGAAAGCAATTTTTCATATAGTATCTCAGATACCTCAATTGTTCTGGGATCATAATGCATGTATGATTATTCTTTTTGTCTCCATTCTTAAGAGCCAATATAGGCAATGGTACAATACTTATTGTATTTTCATCATAAAATTTGTCTGGGCCTGTTGGAGACACACTGAAATCTGCCAAGATTTCCTGCATGTGTTTTCCTTGTAATCACACATTGAATGTAACATCTGATTGATGTTGAATTGCCCTTTTCAGAGAGGACTAAAATTTCAATCCAAAAAGAACTTTCTGTAGAGGCAAAAATACCCATAAAGTTTTAAAGAGCAAACATATTAGCTGGTCTTCTTTCAAAGGAACTTTCCCGATTTTTTTTTTAAATGTAAGGAATAAAGTACAGAAAAAATAAGATATCAAATATTCTCTTCTCTCTAATTTCACCAAACCTTCACTTTGTTATACTTTGTTCTTAAAATTGTATAATACATGGTATTTATTAAAATATTTGAATTACTTTATGTTATGTCTGCACATATTTCCTTTGTGGTTTTTCAATGTATGTAATCAGCACATGCAGAACTGATTTTACAAAAACCTGGAGTGTAGAAGTTTTGGGGGAGACAAATTGAACAGAGCAATTAACTTCAATTGTTGGAGTTCCCAAAATGTCAGTGTAATATTATTTTCTATGAACCCTATGAAATTTTGCTAAACCATTCTATAAAATGGTTTAATAGAATAAGCCATTATTTGCAATTCCATTTATTTTAGTACAAAAGGAAGAATTAGAAGAACTAGAACTGAAATGTCCATTTCCATTTGAAATTCTACTATGAAAAAAATCTGATTTAAAAACTACCCTAAAGTGATTTCATAAGTTCTAAAGTCTAAATGATTGTGTGATCTAGTGATTTTGCTTTATCTTTTTTCTAACAGAAATATCTTAAACATGGTCTTTAGCATCAGGAACAGTTATGTTGAGATCTCCATTAATGTTCATGACAGAGTGCCTCTCTGCAAAGATTGGAATATTTGTGTAACCAATAACCTGCAACAATTGCTCCAGAAGTAGATTATGCTCCATTATAGAACAATAATCATTGCCAATGTATATATGTAACAAAAGCTTTTCAAGCTTGTGCCAGGACCCTAAGGAACAAGATCAAACACAATCTCATTATAAGCATAGGTTTGCAAGATCATGACTATGTTATTCATTAAAACAGACAAGCAAGTCTGTGAATAATCTACTAAGAGAGAGGAAAAGAGGAAGCTTGGTGAGAAAAATTCCATCTTCTTCCTGATTCTATCAACCTAATTTCCAAACAAAACAAACAAAAACTCAAGTAGTTTCTTTTTATACTCCATAAGTTCTGGATTTGATGTGTGGGGGAGTTAATTTATCTGAACTTTTGACACTTAAAGTATGATTTTTGATGCAAATAAAATCTGGGCCTTTGCAATTTTATCGCTCAGAGATTATTCTGTTGGTTTAAAACTTCATCCTTTCTCACTCACCTGTAGATATCTACTCCTCCCATATCTTTTGCCTTTGCCTTTTCTTATTATACCATATATAGCACTCTATGAAAAATATGAATATGAGAAAGGGCTCAATTTCCATTCCGTTCTCTATATGGGCTTTCCAGATACAGTATATCAAGCATCCATATATTTGTTAAGCTTTCATAAAGCCTATGCATTGTGTATTTTACAAATTCAATAAATCTCAACAGCTCTGGGGTTGAAGAAAGCTGAAATGCACCTGCTTCAAAAGCACTATGATTCCACCGCCCCTACCCCCACCCTGTTCTAATAACAAGGCCTTGAATTCCCCTAAATCCTATAAAACTGTCATGAACCCTGAATTTGTCTTTATCATAAAATCTGACAAAAACACATTAATTCCAAACATTGTTTAGAGAAAACCTCTTTAACAAAAAACATTTTTCATATGGAAGGTGTAAGAAATTCCATAGAGTAACTATTATAAGTGACAATACAGTTGAGTAGAAAAATATAGTTACTATTCTCGTGATGCTTTGAGCTCTGAAGTAATATTCCACGGTGCTAGCTGACTTTGTTTAGTTTCCAAAGCAATACAATGGCATTTTAATTAAGATGTAGTTGCCATGTGGATATTGCTAAACTGTTAAAACAGCTAAATGTTTAATTATCATTGAGTATTAATGAACAACCTTGCCTTTTCATCTTTTATGAACATCTTTTAAAGTCAAGGCCAATTTCAGTGCTTCATATCTTATAGAGTAAAATATTCATATACAATAAGTGCTCTTGGGAAATCTGTAATCTTTGTATTAGAGAAACTGCCAAAGTTTGTAACAGAATAAAAAGCAATTTTAGTCTAGAGAAGAATCCAAATCAAATGATTAAATAGAGATATCAGAAAAGACATAACATTAAGTGTATTGCTACAACTTTATAAACGTAATGAAGAACATTTTAACTAATCCCAGTGATTGGCTGGGATCTGTAAAATAATTTATAAAATCAATGTTATGTATTTTGACAATTAACAAATAAGCATTAAAATAAGCAATTACAATCACTGCTTGAAACATGCACTTATTTGAATGTAAAGCAAAAGAGCAAAAATATAAAGGCCTTTCAATGCTGTGCAAGGAAACAATTCAAATTCTTTTTGCCATGTATAGGAACTGGTACAGGATGTCTTCTTCAGGATTCCTTTTATCACAAAAAGCAATCCTGAACAATAATTTCCCAAAGATTATTATCATATCTGCATATGCTGCAATAGCTTTTTAAAAAAGCATAATGGTAAACAGTTAAAGTATAGAGCAAATTTTTTGCTATAATACTGTATGCTAAAAAATTTGCAATACCAACATTATCAAGGAAAGTGAGGAAACAAAATATTTTCTGCATACACAGACCTCTATATACATGAAATGATGGCAGTCAACCACCCTTAACTTCTGATTTCATAAAGAACAAGGCCTGAGTTCAAGAAGAAGTTAATTGCCATGATAGAAACTTAATAGCAATTAAAATAGTCCCAGTGGCTGCACATTAGCATCTCAAATAGACTCATTTGGTTTAGTTAAAACATTTAGTCTTAGTTAAAACATTTACTTTTGCTTAAAGTAAATTTGGGGCATGTTGCTAAAACAATCACAGTTTAATCCAGGGTTTCTCAAGTGTTATTAACTTGATCTCTTCCTCCTTCCTTTTCAAATTACCTCCCTGACACCACCCTACTGCAGCATCAATTCTTTGCTATAGATGTTCACATGCTATTATTGGCACACATGCATGAACTACAAATTAGGAATATAATCTGACCATTACACCAGAGGGGGAACTCAACCCAATGAGAAGAGGAACAAAATATTTCGGTCTCCCTCTTTCAAATGTATGGATATAGAGATAAACATTTCCATATATGTCAGCTGATTATATTGATGACAGTCATCTCACAGCTCCAGTATAGACTAGAGTTAGGCAGTGTGGTCTGCCACTGGGCTTCAATCTCTCCATATATACCTCATGTGCATAGAAAAAGGTCTACCTGCTTGTTATGTTGCACAGCCTCCAAAAACAGTAGCCCTGCATTTGAACACACAATAAAATCTATCCTATAGGAATGGAAGGAAGCATATTTTTATTTACAAACAGACCCAAATCTATACATAAGAACATATTCTACAGCAAACAAACCCCATGCATATTAACAAGTGAAGATTACCTTTAAACTAAACATAAAAGCTGAATACATGTAAAGAGGGAATAAATCCCACTGTCTTCCCTGTTTATACACAGAATATAAACAAACCACACAGCTTTTACTACCGGTAGTACTATCACACACAACCAGCCTATTCAACTTTACTCGTCTTGTTTTCCTTTATTTACATAATGTAACATTTTTTGTAAAAGAGGAGTAACAGGAGTGTAGAAGTTAGCAAGCTTCTCCATAGTAAAAAAAAAACTGACAAGAGGCAATACAATACTAATGTTCAACCAAAACCAACACAACCTATTTGCTCTATTGCTTTATGATTTAGTTGATTCCCAGGAAATTGGACTCAGGGCAATTAAGATTCATAAGCTAAATGCTTTTAAAATTGTATCTGAGGGAAAGTCAAATCTAAATTAGATCAATCCAGGCTTTTAGACGTTCAGCTAGTAGCCTTTGGAGCAAGTGCATCGCTATACAGAGAACATCTCCTCTTACACATTCTTTCCAAAACAGCGACAGGCATATTCTTAAGCAGAATCCCTATAATAAAAATCTATTTGGCTACTGTTAGGAAGCTATTTTGTTCAGTTCACCAAAGCAAATTGAAAATGTTTGGGTAATAACTTAAAGACTTCATGAGGAGATAGCAAATGGATTGTGGTGTTTAAAAGCAAACCTCCAGTTAAAAGTGTTTCAGAAGGTTCTGTTGTGTATTTTTTTTTCCAGACAGTGGACTGTCAAGCGACACATTGTAGGATCACTGCCTTTCCTGGGGTACCTTAAAAGATCCATAAATGGTGTACCCATCCAGCACCACAGTGGAAGACATAAAAAGCAGATAAGAAGAGGTATGCTTCATCTTAGTCCTCATTTTTTGTACACCTTAAGGAAGGTAGTGCTTACTCAAAGGAGCACACAGAAGTGTGTTTGTTAAACATCCAAGATGCACCGTGCAAGATGTATAGCTAATCAAATCAAATTGCAAAATGTATGTATGTATGTATGTATGTGCCTTGTTTAAATCAGTAAGAGGGAATAAAATTTTGCTATATCGAACCCGACGCTACTAAAAGCAAACCCCAACATTCAACCCTCCGCCCGTTTCTCGCTCTCTCCCTCGTTACTTTTCCCTCCCAGTCTCCGCGGTCCCCAGCCCCAATGCCGCTCAGGCACTCACATGTCGGTGACTTTCTCCCGCTCGCTCCTCTTGCCGAGCACAGGGAAGGACACGAGGCTGGCGGCGGCTTCGCTGCACCAGATCCGTTCGGGACTGCAGGCGCACGAGGTGGGGCAAGCGGAGGCGAGCAGCCCCCGCCAAGCGCCCAGCATCAGCCAACACAAGCTCCAGAAGCCGGTCGCCGTCGCCTGAGGCGAACCCTGAAGCCGCCGCTGCCGCCACCGCCAACACCACCATGCCCTTGGCGAGGCCCCCATGTCGCCGCCGCCGCCGCTCCTCGGTGGCTCTTCTTCCCGCCCGCCAAGCGCGATCAATCCAGCTCGGCTGCCGGGACACCGAGCCGTCAGTCACTCCAGCATCCTTTGACTCTCCTGTCAGGGGGCAGCCGCTGTCTCTGCCTTCCCTCGCAAGGCGGCAACTTCTGGGCTTCGGTCAGGTGGCGAAATCTCTCCCGGGCGCAGCGGCTCCCCTCAAGAGAGCGTCCGAGGACCAAGCCTGGGGAGGGGAGGGAGGGAAAGAGAGAGATGCCCTGTGAGGGGGCAGCCGGTGCCTCGTTTGCTTCCCCTCGCCGATTCCGACCCGCTTCCCGCCCCGCGAGCAGGGGGCGCCAGCGGCGCACGCCGGACCGGGCCACGCTGCCCGGAACGGAAAAGCGCCCGCCCGGCCGCCGCCCGACCCGGGATAGCGATAATTAGAGCTAAGCGCAGCCACTTCTCCTCCTCCTTGGCCAGGTGGCCGCTGTCCCTACCTAGGCGGCCGAGCCTCGGCAAAAGCTGCAGTGCCGCCGCCACCCAGCTCCGCGGCTCCTGCCCGGTTCCCGCTCGCCGCTCCCGGCGCAAGGCTGAGAAAAGCGAGGAGGGGGCGGTGGGGGCGTCATCGCTTCTCGCCGGCGTTCCCCCACCCCACCCCAGCCACACAAGCCCCACACAACAGAAAGACGCACAGGCGCTGTCACCCGCCGCCGCCTCCCGGTCCACGCGCTTGCTGATAATAAAGCGCCCAGGGTCCTGCTGCAGCCCCAAACCGAAGGAGCTGTCACCGGTGAAGTGACGTTGGGCTGCTGACGCAAGGAGGGGTAGAAAAATTCCCCCCCAAAAAGCCGGATTTTTTTTGAAGGAGGGGGGGAGAGGAGAGGAAGAGGAGGGGAAAAGAGGTGTGGGCAACGAGATACCAATAGTCAGGCAGAGAGTCTGGATACAACGCACACACACACAAAACACACGCGCACGCGTGAGGATGAGCGAGACAGTCCGTCGCCCTGGGCAAAAAACCTGGAAGCTCTTGCGTGTGTGTCTGTGTGTGTGTGTCCCTCCCTCTTCTCGCCCTCTCCCTATTCCTCTCCTCTTTCTCCCTGTTTCCCCAATCCCTCTCCTTCTCTTTCTCTCCTTTTCTCCTCTCCTTCTTCTCTTTGTCTCCCCTTTTCTTTCCTTTTCCTTCTTTTTTTATTTATCTTCTTGTCTTTTCTATTTTTCCTTCCTCTTCATTTTCTTTCCTTTTTCTTCCTCCTTCCTTTCTTTTTTCTTTTGTCTCCTCCTTCTTTTCTCTCCTTCCTTTTTTCTCTTTCTTCTTCCTTCTTTCTCTTTTCTCTCTTTCTCCTTCCTTTTCTCTCTCTCCTCTTCTTTTTTTCCTTTTTTTTAAAATAAATCCTTCAATCTGTCGCCGCCGCCGCCGCCGTGCAAACCGGAGCACGGGCAACAGCAGCTGCGCTTTCTCTCTTCCAAAACACGCCGGGACGTGATCTGAATAACACCCGACTTGACCTGCTATTGAAACGCCTCCCGGCTCTTTCTCGAAGGGAGGGTGGCTCCTCTCTACGTTTCGCCGCCTTCCGCAGTGCAAGGGACGGCGGGCGAGTCCCGCTTTTCGCTTTCGACGCGCTCGCCGCTCGCCAGTTGCAGCAACTGGGGACCGCAACCGGGTCGTTCGGGGCGGCCTGCGCTGCGGGCTTTCCTGGGCTAGGAGAAGATGAAGCCCGGGATCGTCGGTGCTGGCATTGCAACCCTGTTAAGAACCGGGGATACGGGTGGGAATCCAACATTCCTTCCAGTCTGCCTGCGAGCCTGCCTGGTGATCGGGCTTGTCAGCTTTCTCCGCTGAAAGACACGCGCGTGCATGTCACATGCATGCATGCAATTTGTACACACCGGTGAATCTGGATGGATGGATGGATGGATGGATGGATGGATGGATGGATGGATGGATGGACGGACGGACGGACGGACGGACAGACAGACAGACAGACAGACAGACATGCATGCACTAATAGGGAATATTTTCTTTAAGCACCTTGAATACCCTGGCACGTGTGATGGATGACAGGCATCAAAAAAAGTTGTCACGGAATCTGCCTTTTCATTAGTGGTTGCTCCCTCCCCCTCCCCTCTCTTTCCGCAGTAATTTAAAAAGAAGCAGGAAAAATGCACCGCAGTGTCTTCAGCCAGGAGCGAGGTCTGGCGCCACCCCGTGCCTGAAATGTGAACTACTCGTCGGAACGAAAAACAATCTTCCGCGCGTCTGAGGAAGATAATGTCAGGTGGAGGTGGACACGGAAAAACTGCGAGCGCTTTTCTTCTGTTTGCCGTTCCTTCCCCTGGAAGTCAAGATAGCATGTCTTCTCCGTGTATAAGACACTGCAACAAAGTATTTTGAATTGCTCTCTGGTCTTGATTTAAGGCATAGCATTTCTTCAAGGACAAATATTTATCTTTTTAAAAAAGTTATTGAAATATTGTTCAGTTTCAGTAAAGTAAGATACACTTTCAGTGTTGGGGAAATTGAATAATTTTCCAGTTCTATGTTTTGTTTTGTTTTTGACACCCACCATCAGCACAAAAAATAGAAGAGACTCAACTGAGGTATTTTGGACAATCCCAGATAAATACACAATGCATAATTATTTCCACTGTGAGTATAAACTTCTAGAGAAGCCTAGTCTCTATAATTTGTCAGTATACCAATACTGGAAATAAAATAAATAAATCCCTTGGGGTGCTGCCTTCTTCACTGAGTTCATTCATAAGAGTTTTTCAGAATAAAAGAACATACTGCCAAATGAATTTCAAGAGTACCTTTATTTTACTATTTTTAAATTTTTATCCTGCCCTTTATTATTTTTATGAATAACTCAAGGCATTGAAATACCTGATACCCCTGCTGCCTTCTATTTTCCCCACAACAACAATGCTGTGAGTGGAGTGTGGCTGAGAGAGTGATTGGCTGAAGGTCACTCAGCCGACTTTCATGCCTGAGGCAGCATTAGAACTCGCAAGTCTCCTGGTTTCTAGTCTGGTACATTAACCACTAGACCAACTGAATCCATTATGAGTTGTAATAGACTACAAAAAAATCAAATGGCAAATAACTACAACTGATACTGTCTGTAATGTGCCCAACTACCCCTAATCATTACAGGTCTGACTGGTTTTCAGAATGGTAACCTGCAATGAAACAGAGCATGGTGAGTGTAATGGGGAACAACATCCCCACATCACTTTCTGTTGAACAGGTCTTTTATAATTAAGCAAGTTCATCATGGTGGCCATTTTGTGAAAGTGTTGCAGCAAGGTTTTGGATGTACCCTTCTATCCAAATTTTGGTTATTCTTTTATTGTATTGGATTTAGAAAACTATTCAACTCCCAAATGAGGGCATGTTGTGTGCAAGTGTGGATTATGTAAGCAGCTTACATAATTGAAAGAGGGAAACCAATTAAAAAGAAAAGAACATGTGTGCCCAAATAAAACTCACATTGCATTACAAAATATCTTTCAGGGGCTCCATAATGAACCTAATCTAGACCAGAGAGCACAGCCACATTTTCAAGACCTTGTGAAACTCTTGGAGGATTTTTAAATGTCTGGAGTCTGGACTGATAGTATTCCAGAGGGCAGGTGCCACAACAAAAAATGTGTGTTTTCAAAGTGGAATTCCTTAATGTGTAGGTTGTATTTCAAACAGCACCTTGCAGAAATCTAGGAACTATTGGAACATGCTAAGCACTTACGCACGTGGGTGTACCAAGATGCACTTATCACTGCCTTTGACACTGCATCTTGGACCAGCCTGTAGCATCCAGGTGATGTTCAAGGGCAGCCCAAAGCAGAATGAATTTCAGTAGTCTGACCATGAGGTGACTGAAGCATGCATAAGCATCTGAAGGGCCTCCCGTTCTAGAAATGGGTGCAACTTGTTGAAAGAAATATCCTTCTGAGTTCAGTTCAAAGTGGGGAAAAAGACACTGGAATCATGGAAGTTGCTTGGAAAGAAGGTTTATTGATGAACAGGATCACATGCCATGGAGCTTTGATAACTTCCTGGGGCACAGGAAGAGTATCCTGATTGGTTGCTATCAGAGGTCATAGCTAGCTTTGTAGGTTGTGTGCTAAGCTTGGTTGAAACTTGGTGGATGATACAATGAAGGGCAATTCAATGGCTCTGCCTGAGGGAGGTAGAACTTTGTTATGTAGAATAGACTGGCCCAGGCCTTAATGGCCCATTAATAAAGATGGGAGGCTGAGTTTCTGCCTCTCTGAGTTTCTACTTCTCTTTTAGGAGAAATATTCTGGATTTTCAGTATATCCCAAAACATTTCATTTTTCTAGGAGTGGGGTACACTTTAACTTCCAACAATCTGATATACAAGATGGACCTGTACAAAGATCCTAATGGCCACTGCCTCTTCAAGCTGTTAGTTCAGGATGAGGCTGGAAATTATTGTTGTTTATGTTGTTAACTTTATTTGCCATCCATCTTGGTTTGAAGTGAATGAAATAGACTTTTAAAAGATAAAAAGAAAAAAGGGAATATCATTAATGTTGTTGCATTAATGTTACCACCAAAATATAGGTTCCTTAATAGGTCAGTGATTGGACAAATCTAGTTAAAATACACATCAAGCCATGAATACTTCTCAGTGTAAGATGTAACCTGATATTAACTTTTAATACCCCAATCATTAACTTTGGAGAACTCCTTTGCTTCTGTACTTTACACAATGTGTATTAACTCTTTTCAAAGATTCCTTGCTTGAAGCTCAATCTGAAATCCTTCAGGCTCTCAAGAACTCTATATTCTTGCCTGAAAAGGAGTTTTGGAAACAAAACAATCTTAATATCATAAAGACCTATTCCCTTTAGACTCCTGATCTATACTACATAAGAATTACACATTTCTCCTTACAGTATATGATAAGTTATGGTGGCCTCTACTGGACAATGCCTAGATTTGTTCAGTTTAACTACAACTGCATCAGAAAGTGAAGATTACAGTCGGGTAAGCTGGTAAATGTTTAATAACCAATTCTGCCATCAAACAGCTGATCAATGTACTAGGCATCATGATTCAGTTCTATTCTCAGTGGGCTTGCAAACGTCCAGAATTTAACAATCGCCAATTTAACGCTCAGCTATACAAGCTGGCTCCTGCACACTACTGGTTACAGTTATTATCAATGGAGGATTTTAAAGTTTTCTTTGTAATATGTTATTTGGCTCTAAGGGCATAGGCAACAATATGCTTGCATTAAAATGACTACTAGGCATATCGATTGAATATATACATATTATACGCAGAATTTCTAACATACTGATCCTCATTGTCAGGAATTACATCCATGAGATCAAAGTTACTTTGTCAAAACAGGTTCAAATAACCTAATAGGAAAGGAAGGAACATTCCCAAAATTGAACCAATGTGGGCTGTAGCAGATAAGAATTGCCTATTAATGACGATGCTGCTTAATTATACTCCTGCACAGAATATTATCAGTTCTGTTCAGTAGCAGGATGAGCTCATACAGTGAAAAGTTGGAAGTTTCAAAGCTTTTTTCTTCAAAAACTTTCTGGTTTACCTTCTTATTTTCACCTCCTGCTGTCAGACACAAGAAACCAGGGGCTAGGGTAGAGTTCAAAAGCATTTATTCCATGCAATTTATACATAATGATCTGCTAATGGTCATGCCGGATAAGAGTCAACAGACTTCAAGGGCAACTGGACTTTGGTCTCTTCAAGGGGCTTAGGGACTCCAGACTGATGGTGTATTTGATTCCCTACCCCACCCCCACGTTCAGCTTGGTCATCTCTTACACTTGCCTTGGTATAAGGAGCTTGGTAGTTTTTGCTACTATCACTATCTTTCTTCCAGGGAGTTGCCTTTATTTAGCCTCTTTGCCCGTGAGGCATTAGGATCCCACATCCTCTGCATCTTACAAGTAAGTACAAGCAGTAACGCTGAGAAAATTAGATATATTCTATCATCACCCAGGGCTCTGGATCATTAGAAAAATGGACTAGAGAAGTCACCTCCCACCATCCTTTGGGAAAACAATTAACTTTACAAGTAATAGATAAAAACAATCTTTAATAAAAAGAGGAAAAAATTAGCTAAAATAAAAGCATCTTCAAAGAACAGGAAAATATGAGGAAAAGAGAAAAATTTGATCCATGAAAGGGTGGTGGTGATTTCTTCCTACTTTATCATGCCACACTGCTTTAAAGAAGATGTGTGGCATGCAATGACTGACCTTGTATACGGACAATAAAATATTAACTACTGCACGTTAAGAAACCACAAAATTCTGTGAGTCCACAGGTCTTAAAGTCTCCAAGGTTAGATGCCCCTGCTCTAAAGAACAGATGTTACCTTTGTGCTTTTGTTACCTGGAAAAATCTTCTTCCTGCAATTTCCAACTTGAAAGTTGAGCTGAGAAGATGCTAATTCCATATTTGTTTTTGACCCCTTATAAAGCAATTTCTGCTTGATTTTAAAAGAAGAAAAACATTGCATCATTTGGAGAAAGGCGGGGTGGGGGTTAAGAGAAATCTGCTTGTTGCATTTGTGCTCAAGTCTGCTGGAGATGGGAAAGAGATGTATTTGAATGTCTGAGCAACAGCTGTGAAAGTGAAGTGAAAGGTGGAGGGGTAGGGTGGGGGTGAGGCATGCATACTATTCCCTATAAAAGTACTTCCCATGTCATCAGCCTGCTTTGTTTTGGCCATACGAAATAGAGTAGGATTGGAATTGGCATGACAAGAAAGATTAAAGTGTGTTTATGCATGCAAACACATAGTGAGCGTTTTTGGCTTCCCGATATATATATATATATATATACTTGTCCACATAGGATGATGTTTTTTTTCAGATACAAAAGTATAAGAATGGATTTTTAGCTGAAGTCTGATGTTAAAACAATTACTATATATGCTCATTTGTAGCAATAGTAACAATGACGTGAGCCTAAAGCCACAATAAGCCCTCCTGATCTTGAACACTAGGCTTTTGCAATTGCAATTTTGCAAACATTACCTTTGCTGGGACAGTTCTTTTCCTCTGAACTTCTGCTGCCTGTCCAGAAATTGTAGTGCTGTGGGGTAAGGAAAGGAATTACACCAGAAAAAATGGAAAATGTAAACGAATTATAGAAAATGGGGTGGCATGAATGTCACAGTTAGACAGTAGGTGGGATTCTTTTGAATGACCTCAAAGTTGATGGCTGCTTAGGACCTGAGTGCTCTGTGGGAAGGGAGGGAGGGAGGGAGGGAGGAGAGGAAGGAAGGAAGGAAGGAAGGAAGGAAGGAAGGAAGGAAGGAAGGAAGGAAGGAAGGAAGGAAATTGGAATCACTTTCTATGTAACAGTTGTTGCCAATGTCTTATAACAAACCTCTGAGTTGGTATAAGTCAATGGAGATACAGATCCTATTATGGACCAAGAGTTGAACATGAGCTCAGCATGAATGTTCCAAAGATTCTTCTACCCTAGCAGAAGCATCAAATTTTTTCTTCTTTACTTCCTTGACCCTGCCTTCTGGGACAGCTCTCTGGAAAAAAGAAAGACAGAAAAATCCTGCTAGCAAAGGATTAAGGACTATGTAGGGCTTTGTATATAATGTTCAAATTAAATTTCATCAGAAACCAATCAGGAACCAGAGGCAACTTGGAAAGTAGAAATGTTCCATGTTCATATCCAGGTAGATCATTAATATCTGCAATTCTACTTTCTTGACCAGTCCCAGATTTCAACTGATCTTCAAGAGAAGCCCCATGTAGACTTCACTGAATAATCCAATAGGGAGATGACTGAAGCAGGAGGGACTCCCAATCTAGAAATAGATCCAATTGGCACATCGGTTGAAGTTGTACAAAGACCCTCCTGGCCATGGCTGCCACTTGCTCTTCAAGCACAGTAGCCAGTTCAGGAGGCCTCCCAATTTGCATACCAGCTTCATATGGAGAAATGTAGCATCAACTAGGTGCAGAAATGGAAAATACCAGAATTAGAACTCAAGAAACCCAAATCAGAGCTACTTGATCTTATCAGGGGTGAGTTGGATCCTGTTTTTTCCCTACCCAGACTCAGGAATAATTTGAAGACCATCAGAACAATCCAATTTTGTGGGTTTTTTTACGTTAGATGAAAAGGGTTGAAGATAGCTGTCTGGATCTGCTGTGAAAAATAGTATCCTTTGGGCAAAATACAATGGTTGTTTGTTTCATGTGGTACTGTAGATTGGAAGTACAGTGCCTAAAAACTTAAACCCCCTCTTGGATCCACTTAGAACCTCTTCTGTGTTTTCTGCTGAAAAGTTTGCCACTGAAATTTGATGGTGACCCCTAATAAAAGGCAGGCTGGAATATTAATTCTTTACTCTTTATTCTTGGCTTTGAGAATGGCAGCAATTTCAGAGACACTGAAATGATTGTTGTATACAGGTAACCAAGAATTCTTGTATACTATGTTATTCAACTACTGAGTTCCCTAAGGCAATGCCTTTTTAGGCATGGTAAAAGAATACTTGACAACTGGAATTGTGTTTTGGTGGCCCAAGAAGAAACAGATAGTAATACTCCAAATTATATTTCTGCAGAAAGTGATGGGCACCCATCATCTTCCAGCAGGCCCTGGCTCAGAAAGATTTATGAGCTCTCTTGAATGTCTGTTATTTTAATTTCTGTGTATTCCCTGACATACTGTTAGTATTATATTAGTCCTGAATTAATTTTATGATGTTTTCAAACCTACTGTACATCACCTTCAGTCATTTTCAATTAGGTGGCCTTGTATGTCAAATAAATCTAATCCCTTCCTTTTCAGCACTGGAGTTTCATCTAAATTTCTTTTTCTCCCTACAATTAATTTACGCTTAAAAATAAAAGTATAATCAATCTTTCATTATCTGATCTAACAAAATCAGTTTTGTGTGCTGTAATTTTAAATATAAATGGGCTGGCTTCACTGGGGGTAGGCAAGAATCCACATGCAGAACAAAAACTGATGTACGGCTCATGTATGTGTTTCTCCAACTGAAAACTGAGGGAGATTGTCCAGATCAGGGGTCTCCAAGCTTGGCAACTTTAAGACTTGTGGACTTCAACTCCCAGAATTCTTCAGCCAGCAAAGCTGAGGAATTCTGGGAGTTGAAGTCCACAAGTCTTAAAGTTGCTAAGGTTGGAGACCCCTGGTCTAGATTAGTATTTCCTCAAACTTAGTAACTTTTAAAATATGTGGACTTCAATTCCCAGAATTCTCCAGCCATGCTGATTGGGGAATTCTGGGAGTTGAAGTACACATATCTTATGTTTATTACCATTGAGAAACACTGGTCTAGATAATGCTCCACTTACTGCAGACTCTTTTTAACTTTATCAACAGAATATTTTTCAACTACTTTTTATCAGCTTATTGACATACTGTGCATAAACTGTTGAAACATAAATTGCTGAAACAAAATTAGCTTGTTTTTAATGCCAGTTTTCTGGTAATCTGGAGCTTACAGGAAGTGCAGCCTCTGGGGATGTTCAAACCAAGGTAGACAAGGCTCTCAAAAGTATATTGTAATAATTGTGGAAGGGCAACATTCAAGCCCATAGGCATTTCATATCATTTTTCAGTCTTTTACTTCTAAGAATCCATGAACTTGAGCTGTTTAACAGAGAAACTTGAATATGCCTTGATGTCAAAGCAGTCATATCATTGATTGATTAGATCACATTTAATCATGTTAGACAAGCTAATGTTTCTAGAGTCAATAGTGAATCTGATGGAAAAAGCAATCTCCTTCACCTTTATTTCTTAATCAAGAAAAGCCAATAATTATAACAGGCAGGAGAGCAAAAAGAGTGAGTGGAGATTTTCTTGGTCATAATGGTCAAGCTGTTTTTTATAAAGAGAGAGAGAGGGAGGGAGGGAGGGAGGGAGAGGGGGGAGAGAGAGAAGGAAGCCTGCCAAAGTAGGAATAATATCCAATATACGATGTCCCAAGTAGCACATTTTTGCAGGTCTGCTGGTGTTATTGCAGGAAGCTGCAATTTCTTGATGTGTTTTGTAAAATTCTTGGACATGGTACCAAGTGCCCCAAATGACAATGGGTATCACTGTTACATATTTATTTATTTATTTATTTATTTATTTATTTATTTATTTATCAAGCAAGTATTAGATAACAGGTATAAGAATAAGCATGGTTATGAATACATGAAATGGATATGAATAAAAAAGAAACAATAGGACAGGGACGGTAGGCACATTGGTGCGCTTATGCACGCCCCCTACAGACCTCTTAGGAAAGGGGTGAGGTCAATAGTAGACAGTCTAAGGTTAAAGTTTTTGGGGTTTGGGGAAGAAACCACAGAGTCAGGTAGAGTATTCCAGACATTTACCACTCTGTTGCTGAAGTCGTATTTCCTACAATCAAGTTTGGTGCAGTTTACCTTGAGTTTGTATCTGTTATGTGCTCTTGTATTGTTGTGGTTGAAGGTGAAGTATTCATTGACAGGTAGGACATTGCAGTAGATAATTTTATGTACTATACTTAGATCGGACCAAAGGCAGCGTAGTTCTAGATTATCTAGGTCTAAAATTTCAAGTCTGGTGGCATAAGGTATTCTGCAACGAATAGAGGAGTGGAGAACTCTTCTTGTGAAATATTTCTCAACTTTCTCGACTATATTAATATCCGATATGTAATGTGGGTTCCAGACTGATGAGCTGTATTCAAGTATTGGTCTAGCAAATGTTTTGTATGCTCTAGTTAGTAGAGTGATATTACCGGAGAAAAAGCTATGTAGGATTAGGTTAACAACTCTTAATGCCTTTTTGGCTATGTAGTTACAGTGGGCTCTAGCACTTAGATCATTAGAGATGAGTACTCCAAGGTCCTTGACAGAGTTGGGGCCATCAACAAGGTCTTGATTATTCAGCTTGTATTTTATTTTCTGATTTTTTTTGCCGATATGTAAGACAGAGCATTTGTTTGTTGAGATTTGAAGTTGCCATTTGTTTGACCATTCTGACACATAGTTGAAGTCACTTTGAAGGGTAGCAGTATTGTCAGTGGTGTTGAATAGCTTTACATCATCAGCAAAAAGAACACAGTTGCTCTTAATATGATCACAGAGGTCATTGATGTAAAGTATAATTATGTAAAGTATAATTATGTAAAATATATATTACATGTTTCATCCAGATGGCCATATATCGTGATTTTTTTCCAGTTCCTTTCTTTTTCTTTTTCTCTGGCATCTCAGATTGTTATTGTTATTGTTTTGGCATTTTTGCAGAAATTGTTAATGACACCCTGGTCATTAAGCAAATCCATTTTATCCAATTGATTTTTTTTGGTCAGAAATTAGAAATAAATGCTGGAAACCAGAAAAAAAAAACCCTGTGAAAATTACTTTTATTGACTGCAGCCATAAAGGTGAGCTGGTTGCCAACTGCCCACAATGAGATCACATGAAGGCTATCAATAACTTCAAAATTGGGTTGTAAATAGCTTTTGAGAAATCTGTCATAACTTCAAACAGTCGCTTAAGCAACTGGTCATAAGTTGAGGTTTACCTATGTCTATTTGCTTAGGAAGGACAGAATCTGTTGCCTGTAATTTCTTGTTTTGATGGAGAATATATATATCCATTTAGACAGAAGGAATCAGGCATGAAATATTTCACATAAGAACTAAACATACCAACACAATTCTCATCCCTGTGACCCCAAATCCAAGATCCCAGTACTAATATTACTATTTAGAAAGATTTCAAATTGTAACTTGTAGTTTTGGCCTGAAAATAATTCAGGAATCACAAGCTAAGCTTATTCTCTCTCATTCAAGATCCCAGTTTGCAACAAAACCATGTTGCTGATACTTATCAGATTTAAACTATGCAGAATCCTGGCCCGTTCTGCAGTCCTCAGCATGAGCTCCAATAGGTCACGTACACCACTCTTGAATTCCCACCAGGCCTCAGCTGACTTTTTCATATTTATAAAAAGGAAAGTTGGCATGCCTTAAAGTTAAGCCTCTCTGGGACTGACAGAATCCTCCTCAGTCCTTTTTTTTGCCCTAAAAGTAGACTTGCCTGCCCAGGAAAGAAGGAAAAGACATGCTTCTGTTGTTTTTGAACCAGTAGTGCATAGACATTTATCATAACTAAATCTCAGGATTTCATCTCGTTATTCTGACTGGTAAGTAACAATTGGGATAACAGCAGATCTCTTGCTCTCTGAGGTAAAGGATGAAATAGTAGCCCTCCCCACTTTCATGGACTGGGAGGTTGCTGAGACAGGTAGGAGGGTATCCTTCCCAATTCTGAGGTTTTTATGCACACCCACATGATGGTTTAGCACTGTAACTGCCAGAATTGCATCTGGGTTAGAATTCTATGAATGAATGAACACTCCAACATATCTGGCTGACCCAAGGCTGGGGAAAGTTGTGACTGTGGAATTCTTGGTCTGGTAGTCCTAACGTATCTGGGGAGGACTGTTCCAGTTGTTTGCTGCCGATTAGAAAAGCATACATCCAGCTTTCTTTATAACCTCCTGAAGGTACCTACTGAAATTATTGAGTATTGTATAGTTTGGAAAACAAAAAGGTTGTGAGGAAATGAGACTTCTTGAAAACTAAACCCAGGAACACCACAGGAGAGTCCCTGAGAGCCATATATCCTGAAAGACAGATTTCCTGATGGTTAAAAGGCTAAAAGCCTTGTTAAACATTGACATCCATGGCCATCGATTGTGGATTTAAATGTTCTTTTAAGGTTAACCACTGATGGAGAGGGCATATTTTGTCTTCTTTATGCAGTTACCCACAAAGAGTAGCTTAGCAAACTATCAAATTATTAATTGTCATAATTAACCAATATGGTTTTTAATCTCTAAGGGCCGAGCTCCACTCCACTGAAGTGAGAACTGCAGGCAGAAAGATGGAAAGAGAGAAAATGCACCAGCTAAAGCCAAGCCTCCAGGGAAAGATTTAAAGGATCAGGTTTCATAGTTCAATCTGGCTAGAGCAGGAGTTCTCAAGCTGTGGCTTATGACTCCCTCCCCAGAATAGGAGCAACTTTACAAGTTTTAAAAGCTCAAGAACACACAGCTTGGGTATTGTCAAAGTTGGCTTGTCCAGAGAAAGCAAGGTGCAAAGCCAGAATGAATTGTGATAGCATCACTTTCTTAAGACGTCCCAAAGTGAAAATCTTTCACTTCTCATCCAAGAAACTTTTTCAGTTCAGTTGATGAAAGTCCAGTTGCCTTTTAGGAAAAGCACCTTTGGGACAACCATGACCTGGTTGATTGAGAATCTCCATAGACACTTCCTTAAGACCTGGGAAAAGGAAGCAAACCCCACCCCACATCCCACCCCCAAGATTTTAGAGATGGCTAGACCTAAGACAAAGAGGAGAGCAAAGCCCAGAGTGAGTTCTGAAAGTGCAAGTCAAGGAAAAGAAATCCGAGTGAATTTTGACAACACTCTTTGCATGCACAAACATATGAAAAGTAGGCAGGTGGTCAAAACACTCTGGAGTGGAGACTTGGACCAAAGTCACATCAGCTTTTAGGAGATGACTAAATCTCTTGGTCTAACCATCTGTCAAAACCATCTGCCAACCATGGTACTTGTATTCATTATATGTTTATTCCTTTATCCCTCAGTTTTATTCATGAGGGGATCACAGAACTGTATTTTTCATCTTAAGGGATCATGGTTCTAAAAAGTTGAGAACCTCTGATACAGAATTATTCTGGTGTCTGATAAGTTTGATTGACGAGGGGCACTGCCAGATAATACAAATAGTCTATCCCATGATGGTAGTGGTTTGTAAAACAAGTGTATATGGTTATTAGCATAAACATGGGAACAAAATAATAAGCAAAATTATTTGATGAATTTATTAGAAGATTTAAAGCTGCCTACCAATCATATACAGTCAAGTATCAAATTTTGCAACATACTGAAGCAAATTAAACATGTATCAAATTAAACATGTGCGAGCAACTGGGAGACCAACTGAAGCCTTGGATTGGATTGCACCTGCATGATGTACCCATGGCTCCCAGCACAGTAAATGTATTTCTGCTGGTCTTTCAAAAGGCCATGAAAGACCTGGTTATGTGCCATGACTTAGAACTCTGAATGTTTTAGAATTAAACCAATTTCTTGGCTATATTAACATTTATAGCAGAGGTGGGCAACTGTGGCAACTTTGCAATCCATGGACTTCAATTCCCAGAATTCCTGAACCATTTACAGGTCATGAAGTTGCCATAATTGCCTACCCATGATCTATGACAATAGTTTTACTCAGCAATATTTTTATTTCATATTATTTTAATTTTGTTTTTATGATGTATGCTGCCCAGAGTCACTGAGATAGACAGCTATAGCAATCAAATCAATAAAAAATAGTTAATTAGTTAAAATATCTGGAAATAATTGAAACATCAAAGAAAGTGGCAGATAATTTTCCTCAGTCTACATCTGAGGCAACATTTCCAAGGAATAAAAACCTCAATTGACTAAACAAAAACTTGGATAAAATAAAGTAGAAGCTCATGTCTGTAACTAAATCATCTCCTTCTACTGCTCCATTCCTGCCATAGCCACAATTGCTGAGGGCAGCACATGTAAAGGAAAATTTGTGTGATTATGCTTGTCCTCGAGATATTTTATGTATTATAGTTTGCCAAGCTCTTCAATAAAATGAACATTTTAATTGATACTAGGAAATGTCAAAAAAGATTGGATAAATCAAAACACAAAAGGTCTCAGTATACACCTGTCAATGGATTTCATTTTGTCATGATAGAGGGCCTGGTTGTGGCAAAACCCTAGAAGACTCATTCATACCAGAAAGATCTCAGTTGAAGATTCAGACTAAATGTATCTGGCAACACATTTGTAATGATGCTTTAAAAAGTATATGTACTAAAATAAGAAGAGATAGTATCAAAGTTACATGGATGCTAGGTGAATATGCACAGAATATCAAAAACATCCAAGTCCAAGCAAAATAAAAAATAAATAAATAAAAAAGTGACCGATATTGGCCAAGAAATTGTATTGAAATAGTTTGATCAGATAAAGAGGGTGAATGATGACTAAAGAAGAAACTAAAGAATTGATGAGAAAGATGTTAAGTTTAAAGAATAAAAGACAATTTATGCATCAGTGCATTGAAACTAGTGAAAGCTAGAATGGTTTGTGAGAATAAAAAAGTATACAGAATTATAGTAAAAGATGCTAGTTTAAAATGGATTTAGTTAAATTTCCCATTATTTTCTTTTCTTTCCTGCCTTTCATTTATTTTAGCTAACTCTTATTTTTTCACTGTACTTTGCATAATGTTCCAGGTGGAACAGCATGGTGTGGAAATGATAGAGATAGATAGATAGATAGATAGATAGATAGATAGATAGATAGATAGATAGATAGATAGATAGATAGAATATAGATAGATAGATAGATAGATAGATAGATAGATAGATAGATTGAGAGAGAGAGAGATTTAGACTTGCTTAAATTACAGCCAGATTTTTCATTCCTTGTTTGGTTCTCTGAGATTTTTTTCTACATGAAAATTTAATAAAACTATTTAAAGAATAACATTCAAGTGGCCTCATTGTCTCTACACTGGCATAACAGTACAGGTCATATATAAATAATGGCACTAGAAATTGTGGTTCAATTATTAATAGATGGTTATTATCAATGAACAAGTATATAAATTGCATTTTCTTACAATAATCCATGTCCATTAGATTCCTTTTCCCAAGTGCATAAATAGAACCCTATTCCCCAAGCTTGCATAATATATTTATGGAGTTCAGAAAATGGTCACAGTCATTCTATTTAAAAACAGAGCAAGAGGTTAAAGCTCTGTTCTGTACTTTGTGAAAAAAGAAAAAAAACTACTGTTTTCCACTTGGCCATAACTCCACCTCCCACACCCAAAATAACCTCATTCCCTGAAAACAAAGTACACAACACTGCAAACATAGTAATACAAAGACAAACATTTTGATTACTCTTGGGTTTATGTACAAACATATCTGAGAGCTATATTTGATATTCTACATGTGTATAGAAGGATATTTAAATATGATTACATAGTATGAAAACAATTAACCAATCTTTTTCTTTCAATGCATTCATTTTGGACATATCTATATCTCTTATGTACAGATAGTCCTGAATTTATAATCAGTGACTTAGAGTCTGTTTGAAGTTACAACAGACTTCCCTAGCAGATATTTACCATCTGGATTCCAAGTTGAGGGATCTTTTCTGCTCTCTGAGTTGGTTGTTTTCTTGAAGACGTCTCATAACCCAAACTAGGTAACATCATCAGTGCATTTCAACCCTCAGCTACAAATGGTCTCCTTTATTGGATTAAAAGTTTCAACAATTGTCCCCCATCACAGTCATGTCATCGCATTCAGCACACTTAGGGCTATTGGCAGCTTCCCACAGTAACATGGCTGCATTTTACAGCGATTTTGCTGAAAACCAGCATTTACTTGGTTCACTTAACAACTGTGGCATTTGCTTAGTGACTACCATAAAAAGATAATAAAATTGGGTCAATCATGTAGGAATCTGAATTATGACCAAAGATGAAAACTAATACAAACTAAAAGAAAAATAGAAGGCGCAGAAAAGAGAAAGAAAATAAAAAAATAGTAAGGAAAGAAAAAATAAGAATTTAATAAAGAAACAGAAGAGAACTATATAAAGAAATTGCCACTTCTTCACAAGTATAAACAATTTTGGTAACTTTGTCATCTTTTAAAATGCAACAAATTTATTCTTTCCATACCCCATTTCTTATCTATAATTAAATCCTTAAAACTTTGTCATTTCAGCCCTGATCAGCATTCAGATGTTTAACAAGTGACTTTTGCAAACCCAATATGAAAAAGTTATCCAAGACACTCTTTTGATATTTGTATTCCCTTTTAATTATTAAGATATCAGCCAATTTCATTTGTATATCCTGTATAATAAGTTGTCTTGCAATCTTACAGTTGCAAGAAGCAACTGTCTGGAGCAGTGGTGGGATTCAAATTTTTTTACTACTGGTTATGTGGGAGTGGCTTGGTGGGCGTGGCTTGGTGGGTGTGGCAGGGGAAAGGATACTGCAAAATCCCTATTCCCTCCCTACTCCTGGGGGAAGGTTACTGCAAAATCCCCATTCCCTCCCCATCCCACTAACCTGCTTTCCAGCTCCGTTCTCCTGTGCAGGGCTACAAAAGAAGACCCAGCCAATCAGCTGGGACTCAGGAGGCAGAGAATAGATGGGGGAGAGGCCGGTCAGAGGTGGTATTTGCCGGTTCTCCAAACTACTCAAAATTTCCACTACCAGCTCTCCAGAACTAGTCAGAACCTGCTGAATACCACCTCTGGTCTGGAGCACTTATGGGCGATCTCAAGTCCTTGTCCAGAAATGATTTATTTTCAATGCTTTTCAAAATTCCTCTCTGGACAAGGATGAGAAAGTCAGTCCCGGGAGTCAAGTATTACAGCCCCTTTTCCCACTCCTGACCCCACCTATTGGAATGTTTACTCTGGCACTCAGATGATTAAATTAATATTTGTGCTTATATCTATTGAAGAGAAAAATAATGCAAAAGAATAAACAAGCATACAATTCACATTGAAGGGAATACAACAGTGCCAGCTGTTTGCCTAGTGCGCTCACAATGGCAAGCCACAAATCATTCTAGAGGTGAAAAACATCAACTATTAACTTATTAAAGTCAAGGCAAGAAGCTGGTTACTTGCCAGCAGGGCTTGAGCCATGCTGGAGGAAACTAATTAACTAAACAAAGTCACATCATGAAACTTGTTGGTTTTTAGTTAGTGCTTATTAGTGAAGTGACTAAGAGAATCTCAGGAAGAGATAGCTTGCTTAAGCAATCTCTGTTTTGCGAGAAGACAAAAAGCACAGGACAAACCATTAATGGTGAAAGCAGATATACGGGTTCATGGGTTATGTACTCAACATCCCAGAATGCTCTTCCAGCCTAACTGTTTAACCACACTAGGTTCTTCAGAAACAAAGAACTGGTAAAAACTGGTTAGAAATCTGGCACACCATTGGACAGCACAAATGAACAAAGAGGTAGAAATCAACTCCAAAGGTAGAAACAGCTTAAGATAATAGTTTCTCCATAGGTAAGTAACTTAAAGAGAAAATTGCATCAACTATACTATCAAAACTTAGTGGGAAAATGTTCTGAAAAAGATTGTTTCTATTGTAAGAGGGATCTCTATAAAAACCTACGTTGCATTTCAGATCAGCTATATTGTGGCAAAGAACGCAAGTTTTCTTAAAATTGAGGAATAGAAGATCATGTAAGAAACTGTATTTACCTTCTAATTAAGCTGCACTGTAAAACAGACAACCCCTTCCCTTTCTGATCCAAAACTCCTGGAGTTGGACAAGCAGGTCAATTTTGCAGCATGCCTAAGAACTAACTTTGAGGATCCAGTCAAGTAAATGATTGCCAGATCTGAAATCAGTCATTTCCAGTAGGGGTTTGATCTGGCAACAAGCTGGTGACTTTCAGCTGCTAACTCTGAATGTGAAGAAAAAAGGTTCCGTGCCTGATTTAACAAAGAAGTATCAGATGAAATACAAGAGAAATCTATCCATGAAGGCATCCTAGATATCATGACAGTATTCATCAAGATTTTCTTGGGTAGGGATAGAAAACTCAAGGAACTGGGGCAAAAGTCATGTGGGAAGAGACACCACCATCGGAAGTTAAACTTATATATCCTATTAAGAATTTTCTTCTTTGACTGCTTTGATCAAAGAAAAAAAAATACAAATGTTTTTATTTCTACTTGGAAACTGCTTCTGGGCTTTGTGCTTGAGGTGGGGGGAAAAATGAAACTTTGATTTTGGGTTTTACCAATTAGATAGATTTGTTGTTATAGAAATGGCTAGTTTAAACCAGGGTTGGGTTGCTGGGAGTTCTCAGAGGTTCAGGAGAGCCCCTAACTAAGATTCTGTGCAATTTGGAGAACCCCCAAATCCCACTTCTGGCTGGCCCTGCCCGTTCTTCCCTGCCCTCCCAGGAGTCCTCACGGGGCCCGTTTTGGATGCAAGTAAGTGCAGAGTGCACACGGAGGCTCAGGGAGGGTGAGGGCTCCCGGAAGTTGGGAATGCTGGAAATAGGCCCGTTTCTGGCTTCCAGAGAGCCTCCGGAGCCTGGGAGACTATTTTTTGCCCTCCTGGAGCCTCAAGGAAAAACCCCCACCATGGTGCAGGAGGCTGATTAGGCCACGCCCACCATGGCCACACCCACCCAGCAACTGGGCAGAGAACCCTTTGCTAAAATTTTTGAAGCCCACCCCTGGTTTAAACTATTATGTAAAAGTAAGAAGTTGATGTTAATGCCTTATTCTACTGCACCAAAGGGAGTCAGAAGCCAGTACCTTTTTTTTTCTTTCCCCCCTTTTCTTTCCCTCACTTTTCTCTTCCCTTTTCCCTTCCCTATTTTTCCTGTTATTTACTTTTGTATTTTCTTTGTATGCTACATTATAAACTAATAAAAAAACTGATAAATGGAGGGGTAAAAAAATTTTCTGAAACATTCACAAAATATCATTCTTAAGATTTAAAAAGAAGGGTAATTGCATTGCGAAAGCAGATGTCCTTAACACACCAACTCAACTTGAACAACCTTGTATCTTAGAGCCAAAAGCTCATTACAGATAGTCCTCGACCTACAATGACTCGATTAGTGACTGTTTGAAATAACAGCAGCACTGAAAAAGTGACTTCATGGCCAGTCCTCATTCTTAACAACCATCACAGCTGTCAGGGCTCCAACAAATCCATCCTCATTCAAATCAAAAGTCTCTAGCCACATCTCAGAGAAAAGTAAATTGATTTATTAGGAGTGCTCATGTTGGCGTAAGCTGGATGCAGCCAATACTAAATTACACCATACATTTCCCCCTTGACTCTGGTCTTCCCCCCACCCCCTGGATGTGACTTCTCCAATGGGACCCATCCATCTCCAAGAGTCATCCATCATGCTCTCCAATAACCTTCTTATGCTCCGACAACTTTGGGCTGCTGGGGTGATTATCTAGGCATTTCAAGAATGCCTTGTTTTCCCCCACTCTCTTTTTCTGGCAGCTAAAAAGACCAAAGGAGTATCTTTTTAGTTGACAACAGCATCCTTATGGTCATGTGATCAGAAATTGGGTACTTGGCAACCAGCATGTATTTACTACTGTTGCAGCTTTCCAAGGTCATGTGATCATTATGTGCACCTTCCAACAAGTCAAGTCAATGGGCAGAACTGGATTCCCTTAACAACCATGTGATTCAAAAAAGATTGTAAAAATAAAAATAAGCACAGCTCATTCATCGATCGCTTTGCTTATCAATGCAAATCCTGGTCCAATTGAGGTGCCTCAACATTCAAATGTTGACATGTATTGGAGAATCCCACTGAAACAGAAAGTGTCAATTGCAGCTTTAGACTCTACCTTAGAGGCGGAGAGTAGAAAATAGAAGAGGAAGTGATATAAGGGCTGAATCTAGCAAGGCAACAACATATGGTTCCCAAGGTAGCCATATTCTTGTTTAAAGTGGTCTGATCCATACAAGCCACTCAAGCAAGTCATCAAGGTTTTGTTAATTCCAAAATATGGGAAGAAAACCTTTAGAATTTAAGTTCTGGAATATAGGCCTACATAAAAGTTTTGACTTCTTGATAATGCAGATGGCAAATCATTTCTATATAAACGGCATCCTTCTTGTCTGCACTAAAGAGTCTAATCCAGCCAAGTCATGTCTGAAAGTCTTCTGCCAAGTAAAACCGTTCTTGAACAAGCAATTAAGTGTTTGAAGAGCCAGGTTTACTGTTAAGTTCTGGCGAGAAGCCTGATGTGCTCTAAACAAAACAAAAAATCCCAAATATTGTCCTTGGACAAAGCAAAGTCATAGCTACAGACTTCCTGATGAGGGAAAGGATATGAAAATGTCTGAAAAGTACACCAAGGTTGGAAGAGAAATATTATGCTTGAACATATTTCCCCATTCATTCAATCAGAAAAAAAGTCATCAAAGACTTTTCTATTATTACAGAGTTGGGATAATCCCACACAAACATCACACAACACACCTGGGCTGTGCACAAACCTCAGCTGTAGCTGCACAAGGCACCTAGCTGCAGGGCTTTATAGTCCAATATGGAAGACCAGCACCTTGAATCTTACATGGAGGGCAACTGGCAACCAATGAAGATCACGCAGGAGAGGTGTCACATGGGAGAATCGGGCAGTTCCAACCGGTTTCTGTACGTTGATAGTTCCTCCAAGCCTGCAATTCCCCCAGGTAGAGAGCATTGCAGTAGTCAAGACAGGAGGCAATGAGCGCATCCGTGTAGTTAATAGAATCTCGGTTCAAATAGGGGCGCAACTGGCGCACCAGGCAAACCTGGGTGAAAGCCCTCCTGGCAACGGCTCCCACCTGCTCCTCCATACATGTTGAGTTTTGTTCAAACTAGTCCCTTAGATTTTGAAGCCATGATGTTCTTCTTCTGCCTAGACCTCATTTGCCTTCAATCTTCCCTTGGAGGATTAAGTGAAGTATGCCGTATTTTTTGGGATGTCGCATCACATGTCCAAAATATTCTAACTTTCACTTTCTTATGGTTTTGATGATTTCCCTTGGCTTTCCCAGGCAGCTTATCACTTCCTCATTTCTGATTTTGTCTACCTGCTTAGGCAACTAATATTTCTTACTATAATTTTTTTCACACCATTGTTTTGGCTAACAATATAAAACAAGGTGTCTAATATAATCTATTCTACATTTCAAAGTAGGTGCTTTAGTACAAGATCATCTATAAAGTCATCATCAAATAATAATGGCTTAACTGAGTAAATGTGTAAATCCTACTTGAAATCTACGAACTAAAGAGGCCAATGAAGGAAGCAGAGGCATTTGAAACTGGGAAATAATGCAAGGAAATAACCATGCAGGGGGCTATTAGATGTCTAATGCTTTGCTGCACTCTAGTATTGTTCTCCAGAGTTTTGCTGATCTGGTAATTCTACTCAAGCAGATCCTCTCTCTTTTTCTACTTACAGTATCTGCCTTCAATCTCCCCTCTAAAAACTGCTTCTGGAGATCAATAAGGCCATTGGGGTATAGCAGACCTTGTCAACTTGGAGCCTTCCAACTGTATTAGATTGCAGTTCTCATTATCTCCAGCTCACGTGACTGCTGGAGAAAGGCAGATATATAGAATACCAACATTAAGGCGACAAACAGCAGGAAACCTAACCTTGACCAGGAGCACATATGTGGTAGAAAAGATAGATTTGCACAAAGTAGGTGACTCTGAAACATAAAAGACTAGAATAACTTTCAGATTCAGATCCCATAATGACAGGGAGCTGGATTGTTAGGGCAACAAGTCTTTGGGTCTGTTTTTGAAAGGCCCTTCTCCACCTTCACCTGAGCATTTTCATGATGCATGACACCTAGGGTGATTATATATTTGGTTTTATATTTCACCAATCATTTATTTAATAACAGAATAACAGAGTTGGAGGGGAACTTGGAAGCCTTCTAGTCTACTCCCCTGCTCAAGAAGAAACCTTTCAGACAAACATTTTCTTCTTAAAAAGCTCCAGTGATGGAGCATCCACAACTTCTGGAGGCAAGTTGTTCCAATGATTAATTGTTCTGTCAAGAAATTTCTCCTTAGTTCTAGGTTGGTTCTCTCCATGATTGATTTCCATCCATTGCTTCTTGTCCTGCCTTCAGGTGCTTTGGCAAATAGTTGACCCCCCTTTGTGACAGCTCCTTAGATATTGGAACACCAACATTTAGATTTGAACTTAAATTCTGGGAAATTTATGTACACAGCATAGGGACTAGTTAACTGAAGAGGCCATCTGACTCCCATAATATCTGCCCAGCCCCTTTGACTTTGAAGGATTGGTGTGCTTCTGGTTCCTTCAATTAAACAATGTCATCTTTTGGAACCCCAGATGGCCTTCTCTATAGCAGTGTTTCCCCCCTGGAATGAAATTGCCCCCAAGATCCTGATGGCTTCCATTTTGTGATTGTTCAGTGCAGCAATGAGGACATGGAACTTCACCTAGGCCTTTGGGGAGGGAGAATCAGGCCCCTGACTTCTTTCCATCTGGTCTGTCATGTTTGCCATCTTTTATTGATATTTATTGTAATTTCTTTCTTTGGTGGTTGTGAGCTGCCCAGAGTTGGGCAACATATAGGTTCATAAATCAATTGTTATTATTTATTAGTATAAACTGACAAGAGTCTCAGGATTGCAGTGAGTAAGAAATACAATAAATAAATAAAATCACAACATAAATATATTTTTCTATCATATCTTTGTGATATTGTACTCATCTTGTTCCTGCCCACTAGTGAGACAGATTTAAGTCATCCTGCCAATGTTCACAGAGGTCTTAGAATAGTATTTCCCAACTTATTCTGATATTATCCAAGTACAAACTCCAGAAATATAAATTCAGTTAGACTTTGTCACCCCTTTGGAAGATAGTGTGGTGAATGCAGTAACTAGAAACAGACAAGTAGAAGTACAATGGAGATCAACTATAAATATCAAATCGGTGGTTCATATGGTTAGCTTAGGATGCTGGGTTGATGATCAGCAAGCCTGTGTTCGAGACCCAAAGTGCTGCTCCATGACAGGATAGCTCCTGTCATTCCCTCCTGCTGATTCAGCAATTCAAAATCATGCAATTGCAAGTAGGAATGGAATGGAAGGAGAAGGGAGGGGAGGGAGGGAGGGGAAGGGAGGAGAAGGGATGAGAGGAGAGGAGAGAAGATTCTTTATTGGACACACAAGAAATTTGTTTCTGGTGCATAAGCTCACAGTGTACTTACGAACAACAAAGTGATATAATCGTAAGATACCAGTAGGATAAGGTAATAGGAAAGATGAGAAGGATAATACACCCTACATGGATAAATATTCTTAGGCATAAGACAGTGCTGTGAAAATTACACGTTTAGTAAAATATAGGCATGGGGTGAAACTGTCTTTGTGTCTAGATGTTTTGGCATGCAATGCCCTATAGCGGTGTCCTGAGGGGAGAAGTTAAAACAGTTGATGTTCAGGATATGAGAAGTATGTAGATATTTTCTCAACAATCTTTTTGGCTCATGCAGTATACAGGTCCTCAATGGAAGGAGGCTGGTTGCAATTTTTTCCCCCTCCAGTTCTAACGATCCATTGAAGCCTGTAATAGCACTTAGACTTTAATGCAGCTGTACAGCATTCTGTATCTCTGTAGATAGATAGGTAGCACTTCAGTGGCACATTAAGGGGACATGAAAGGAGCCCCCAACCAGACATTCCCCAATCAACAGTTTATGTCACTGGCTAATTCTTTCAACCCAGAAGCATCTTGGTGCTTCCAACACAAAAATGAGTGAGCATTGTTTCCTGGTGCATTTCAATTCAGCTGTATGAGAAGTCTCATCATCTCCTTTTTGCCATTTGAAATGTTGTGCCAGATCTCTATGGTTTCATTTAATTTGATAAAGATTTAACTAAGGCATTTTCGCTTATTCCTGCACATCCTTATGAGATTTCATCATCTCACCTTGACAGTTAATTTAAAAAACAATATTTAGTACAGATGTATGTTTTTCGCAGCTATCTTTGACATTGCCTGAAAATTCTGGGAATCGGCACATCTGGTAGATGCCCAGGCTAAAATGTTTTAGTTTAGTCTTTACTAAAGTTACTTCCCAATTAATGGAGTTGCTATACTTTTGTTTCCAATTTATATTGATGTTCATTGGAAACCATCTGCCTTCAAATACTCATGAGATACAACTTGAGACATACATGTGCCAAATAGCATCATGGAACTTCTGGCAGAGCAAGACTAGTGGATGAGAACCAGAATAACCAAAAACAAAAAAAATCTGGGGAATCTGAATTCAAACCTGGTTCCCCCTTTGCTTTCTGAGTGTCATGTTGATGTTCGTGTAAATAATTGTAAAGTTCATTTTACAGGTTGCTCTAAGTGTGGGATTTTTTATTTTGTAATGTCAAGAGCAGATGCTTCAATGAAGGGGAAATCAAAAGCATCTGTGACTTCTGATAAAATATTTAAAGTTATGTGTTAAACATTCACAGTTTATTTTTCACACCAGTCTGGGTGATTCAACAAACCTTGTGCACTGTCTGGGTAAACTATCACTTGTTTAAAATTTAAATGACACACATTTGATATTCTTAGTACTAACTTTAGTGATTGCAGGCCCAGAAAACAATCGGGCAGATGTGGTTAAAAAGCAAGACAAGTCATAAAAAGAGACATACCAAAGAAAGGAGCTTTTGTCTTTGCTGCACAACTCAGGGATGCTTGCTATGTAAGCAAATGTGAATAGTACACACACAACCAGTGTGATTTTACAATTCATAAAGAGAGTTTTCTCTCTTTAATGTTAGATTTTAAAGTTAAAAGAATCGTTCAAGCTCCAGGTGCAATGTAATTCAAGACCTTCTTGGATTCCACTCAAGAGCTGTTGTTTTGTTTTTGTTTATGAATGTGACCTTCAAGATAGGTCAGGTCAGGAAATAATCGTTGCTTACAGAAATGCCACTGTATTGTTGCATTCTGTAATTACAGCATTTGAAAGCTTGCCAGAGTTTCCCTCTGACCCCTCTGACACTGAACAGAATCCCCCTAAGGTTATTTTAACTTTTTCTAATGCCTTCTCTTTTTGTGGGACTGAGTTGTCTTTTATTTTTCCTTAATAGTTCCTGCATACTTATTTCAACATTTTATCTACGTTCCTCTACACCAGGGGTGTCAAACTCACGGCCCACAGACTGGATGCCTCACGTGCTGGTCACGCCCACCCCCAGTTAAGCGAAGGGGGAAGAGTTGTGATATGTCACATGATGACGCTGTGTCATCGTGAGTTTGATGCCACTGCTCTACACTAATTAATATGGTCTTAGAGACTAAAGCATGTTCATGGCTTTCTTTATTGTAATGTGAGTAGCCACTCCATCCTTGAATCAGTAATTTAGTTTACACCTATGTGAAGACATGTCCCCTTTGTTTTGTTTTTTTGTTCTGTTTTGTGTTTTGTCCTTTTCATTCAATGTGGACTCCTGGCAAATGCCTAAGCAAGTCTCTGCATTTTTCTTGGCAGGATTTCAGAAATATTTGGCCATTGCCTCCTTCCTAGGGCTGAGACAGGGTAACTGGCCTAAAGTCACCCAATTGTCTTAATGCATAATGTTATGTATGTAGGTTTGAATGTTATTGGTTTATTTTGAACTGTTCTTGTAAAATGTCAAATGGGATTGGTTTAAATAGTGCGGGAAAAACCCTGCACTCTGATTGGCTGGCAACTACGGCTGCTGGCTATAAGAAGCAGCTGTAGCCCAGCCAAGTCGGGTCCATTCAAGCTGTTGTCACTTAATAAACTCTTCACTGAAGCTCTTCGCGTCTGACTCTTCATGCAAACTTAACACATAACTAAGGCAGTACTAGAACTCACAGTCTCCTGGTTTCTAGCCTGATGTTTTAACCATCATACCAACCTGGTTTTCTTACCCTTGTGACAGATATACTTTATTATATCAGTGACCAGTCTTTTCTTTTGGAAGAAAGCTGAAGAAAAATAAGAGTTGCATAGATCTGCCTTTATCTCCAAGTAGAATGTTTCTCTGCTTTTACTACTCTCATAGCCAAAAAAGCTCTCTTTTTAGTTTAATCAATTAAATTAATGCAGTTCTTTCTGGGGAGGAAATGAAGAATGCTTTTGCAGTTAAGTGTGCAAATATCCATTTTATTTTATTTTATTTGGTTTACATAACCTTAATTAGGTCTCATCCTCCTCAGCAAGATGATTTCCTCTCCTCCTTTAAATGCCATAATAAGTCTGTTTTCAAAATCTTTCTCCTATATATCAAAACATTCATGGATTTTACAGGCAAAAATCTCCTCAGTGTATCAATCTATTTTTTCCTCATTTTAATGAAGGAATTGGTGAATATATATTAAAACCTGAACAGAATGACATTCCCACATATCCCTTATTTATTTAAAATATTTATATAGCCTCCCATCTTAGACCAAACTCTGGGTAGCTCCCAATCAAGATTACATAGCAAAGCATTCCTGCACCAACTCTGGATATAGCTTCTGTTATGAGTAAAACTCTTAAAGAATTTAACAGAAGAAGATAGATATAACATGGCTATTCATTTTTAAATTCTTTTGTTCAACTTCTAAACCAAAAATTGTTCAGCAAGGAGACTGGAAAAGCGAAGAGATGAGTGACAACATATGAAATTTGTTTGTGCTCATATAGCTAACTGCTAATTCAAAGCTAAAATAAGATATACATTGCAAAGTATAGACATATTTTTTGTATTACCAATGAAATAAATGTCACACTTCTCTGTTATTGTTACTAGGCCATATATTTAAATAAGTCATTGGTTTTACTCAATAAAATTCACTGAATGCTATCAATGAATTATATCAATGAATTATATAACGAAGACTTAGGCTTATAATGGTACATAAAAGCATGCATTACACTCAACTGTGGCGGTGTTATTCCTACCTTCAATCAGGAGGTAAAGGGGACCTATTTTCCATAGAACAACAACCCTGTGAAGTAGGCTGGGTAGGAAAGGATAAGTAGCCAAGGCTACTTGGCTACTGAGTTGCTGTAGATGAGGGTGAACTAGATTCTGGGTCTCCCCATTTCTAATCTACCAACTTAACCACATATGAAACTAGCAATAAACAGAGTGCAAGCATTATTTCTGAAAGAGATACCACAAGCTTCATTATTACTAATACTGTCATCAGCTTGATATCTGTCAATTTTCTAAATTTCTTTACTCTCCTTCAGCAAGTATATGTGATCAGATCAGATTCTTCAAATATTCACATTTCACTGAATTGCAACATGACACTGGGAGTAGAACTATTGAAGAAATAGTTTGATGCTTGCTGGGCATGTCAATTTGCATTGCACTTCACTGTTAAATCAACACTCAATAATTTTATTGCTTCTGAGTGTAATCAGCAATACACTGAATTCCACAATAAGTCTGGAGACTGATGGTATTCTAAATGAGGCAGACTGCTGCTTTGTATTTTGTCTGGATCTTTTTAGCAAAGTGCTTCTTGAACTTGTAGTGGTATCAGATGACTTGCAGAAGTCAAATTGCGATGTGGATCAAGTGTGCTTCTTTATCAACTCTTTCTCATAAAATACAAGCTTGGAAGGATCTTGAGGAAAAATCCATCCAAATTATGTCTAATATGTGCAAACCAAATAAAAGAGAATTATTCATCACGTCAGTTCAAAACCAGGATCCATGAACATTGGCTGGCAGTCAAACACCACGATCCCAAATCCTTAATCTCTTCCCACACTGACACCAAACAGCACCAGTTCGATTGGAGCAACACAGAGATTATCGACCATGCTACCACCCACCACACTTGTGAGTTCATCAAAACTGGGCACTCCACAAGCAATTCCACCAACAGACACATTGACCTACAACCAGCCTATGAACCCCTCAAAATCAAAATCAACCACACAGCCTACCCGAGACTACATTGACCCTCAACCAACCCACACAACCACCCCATCAGTATCTCAGTTCCCAATGATCCTGACCTGATGTAATCTCCTTATCACAAGACCTACTACAAGACTCATCACAAGACGCACTGATGACTCACAGTTGACCCATCACAAAACCCTCACTTGACATACACACACACCCCTATAAACACTGACATTGACATTCCCTAAACTTTGCTGAAAATGTAACCTAGTCTGGTAACAAAACATGTGGAAAACAACTCACAAACTCAGAGAACAAATCTTCATCCTCAAAAGAGAATTCATTAAGCTCTCCAAACATTTCAAAGCTATGTTATGACTGAAGTCAACACAGTAGAAAATTTGTCCACAAATGAGACCATGGTTTTTAAATAAATGTGTTCCTTTTATATTTTTGATCATATATCAACATAAATGTTGATTTAGATACACATTTTAAATAAGGTTGGTACACTCAGTTCAATATGCCATTACTTTCTTGAATCAGAGAAATAGGTCATTTGCAAGATGTTACAATACTGTAGTGATGGGTATCTGAAAAAGAACTATCATTTTAGGGAGGTACAAATGTATGAAAGAAAGAAAAAAATGCTACAATGAACCACATGGACATAGACTGGAAGAAATGAAAATATCTGGATTCAGTGTTATTGTCATAACCATAGTTCCAAACCAGGGGTGTGATTCAACTGATGTAACAACAGGTTTGGTGAGCGTGCACTGAGCTAGTGCCCAGGGTTTGCTACTGACCTTCTCCTGCAATCCTGCAATCTCCATGTGTCTTCAACAGCTAATGTGTGGCAATCCACTGTGCTGCACAAAGCAGCTGAGCTTGAAAACCAGGAAATAAAGGTCAGAATAGAGCCGGGCAGGCAGGCAGGCCCAACAGCTGATCATCGGAGCTAACCGGTTTGCTCACAGATGATCCTTGGAGCTACTGGTTCAGCCAAATCAGGACAAACCGGTAGAATCCCACCCCTGCTCCAAACAAACAGATATTTACAGAAGACTTATCTATGATTTATTTGGTCCACTTAAGTCTTAATTAAGACTTTTTTGATAATAGAAGGAGGATAAATATTAGGTATCGTGGTTATATTGGCAATAGAAATGAAGCTTTTCAAAGTTGAACTCGGGGCATAGTAGCACTTTACCACTTTGCAAAACTTCATAAGAATCAGCAGTTTCAAACTCTATTCTCTTCCTGCACTCAGTCAGATTGATTATCTAGTTCATCAACAAGATCTTGGATAAATAACAGCCAGTTGTTGTTTTTTCCTTCCCTGGCCAAAGATTGTTTTTGTCTTAGTGGGTTTTGCTTCCTTCACTGACATGTTGTGGAGGTCCCTGTTGTTCTGACCTAGGCTTCATGAAGCAGAATCCTTGTCCTGACAAAATCCCTTTTATTTAGGCTAATGTGAATTCCTCTCATTCACATCCAGCAAAGTCTCGGCAAACAGTCTTTCAAGAGATTTTACAATTACAGACCTTATCAGGCTTGGAGAGTTGCCAGGCCGATAGCTCCCAAGCGCAATGCTGTACCAGGAAATACGTGGCAAGGAGTCAGAAACAAACCTTCACCCTAATTAAATGAACTAATTGGGTCCTGAAAACACCCCTCCCCTTTTGCTCCTCTTTATTCCCTATGGGAGGAGCCATTCACCATCCACCTGTGCCTTTACTCCTGAGTTGACCCTTGTTCTTTAACTGTTGCCTTCTCCTGGCAGCTCTGTGCATGCACACATTGGGAACAGGCTCCAGCTGTTCTTCTGCCCCACTGATCTCTGACTCCGAAGGCGGCTGATTTTGTCAGATGGCCCTGGTCCCATCACTGCCTCTGACACAGAGCACTCATCAGAGCCTTCCCCAGACTCCAGGTCTGGCCCATGTTCCTCCTCAACCTCCTCACTGTCTGAGACTGCTGCCAACACCTGTAATGGTAGAGCATGTCAAATTTTCCATCTTTCAATTTCCAAACATTAGAGGTGCTCAAAAGTTCTGTCATACCTTGGGGATTGTAAAGATATTCTGGTTACTTTGATGTAATATAGATGTGCTTGGTAAGTAACTACATAAATAACATAACTTTTCAACGTTTTGTTTGTTTCAACTAGTATTACTAGCTCAGAAACAAGCAAAACTGCATTTGTAAAAAGAAAACCACACTCAAGGCACACTTTGTCCTACCTTATTGGCACATAAATATTTACCCAGCAGATTTCATGGCATACACATCTGTTTCAAAGTTATTTTTCTCCTTGCAAGGCAATTTGTTTAGTGAGGCTTACTTGTGGTAGAAAGAACAATCCATCTGCAAGATTACCTGTTGCCCATCCTGAAATTCACTATGATCCCTCTGTGCTTCCTAGATATTTCTTGACCCATTGCACTTTCCGCTAGGCATATCTTGAAATACTTGTTCATGTCTAGCTTTTCCCTCCAGCAAACAAATATCACTAGGAAAAGGGGAGGGACAGAGGAGAGGGAAGAAGCAATAACATCATATAAATACATCAATAGATTTTGATGTTTAATCTTGTTTAATACTTTTTAAAATTAATTTATTTGTTGTATTTTAACTGTAAGCCGCCCCGAGTCCTCGGAGAGGGGGCAGCATATAAGTCGAATAAATAAATAAATAAATAAATAAATAAATAAATAAATAAATAAATAAATAAATGTGTTTATAAGTAAATCTCCTCCAAATGTAAAAGCTAGCTTTTCTGGAGCTGGCACAAGAAGCCATCCCATTAATGTCCATTGATTGCACTTAAGTTCACAGAGGGCAGAATGAGTGTCTCTGTCCCTGTTTATGTTATAAACTGGGCAATGTTTATAAAGCATAATTGGCAGTGGACACAGAGAAAGTCATTATCTCACATGTTCCCAAACAACTCCCTCTGCCTTGCAATGAGGTCCCAATCATGCTTTTGCTTGTTTTCTGTGACTTATTTTTATTAACACATTAATTAATTTATTAGTATTCTGAACTTTTATTTTAATATTTGATCTTCAGACCTCCTTTTCAAGCACAAATTCTCTATAGTGAATATCAACATAGGCAGGGAAAAAAGCCCTAGAAAGTATTTTTCCAGAGGAGGCACCTCATCAGTTATAGCCCACCAAGTTCTATAATTAATTCCTCTCCAAAAATATTGCATTCAATTTGGAAATAAATGTGCTTTATCTATTTCAAGCTAATGCAACATATGTTCTTTCAGCACTCCAGAAATTAAACTATGCAAGACAATGTGGGGAACTCATTAACCTGAAGCACCTATTAAATCTCACCTCTGGGAGTAGAGAGCATCACCATGGAGGAAGCACCTGAAAGGAAGAAAAAACCCTCATCCTGAGCTGTCCTGAATCACCCCAGCACCATCTATTAATGGTTTCATTATGGATTTACATACAATTTCTGCAGATCAAATATGTACAGATCCATTTCCATCTTTCAAAATATCACAAGATGTTTGCCCCCACCCCTGCAGGAAAGCAATTTTTTAAAAGAAAAGGGTTGCTTTATATTATTCTGAGTCCTCTAAGAGATCAGAGGTTTTTAAAGGAAAATACTCTATCGATTTTGGGATGTTTTCTTCTTGGTGGGAGTAAACGCGAATGAGCATTCTCATATTGCATTCTCAAAGTCAACTCAGGTAGCCTTGGACAATCCACCAGTCAGAAAGATTAATGAGCATCTGAGAAAGAGAACCATCCAGTATCAAAACTGTATTGTTTGTAAAAAAAATTAAAGTACTGCATAGGGGCGCACATTAATCAAGAGATGGCACTATGTTTTTTCCTACCTTTGTTGGTGGGCTTAGCATTTGTTACACATCCACTTTATAGCAACCCAGGAGTAAAACTGTATAATGACCTCTTTTGACCCATGAATATCTGTCACTATTTTTAAAAAAAAAATTTTTTGGAGCAGATGAGAAGGAAAAAACTATTGCTCAGAAACATTTTCTCTGTTCTCAAAGAAAGTAACATGAAAAATGATATTTACAACCTGAAGTTAATCCCGTCTCTTTCCTTCTATTCTGTGCTTCATTCCACCCGATATCCTCATTTACTTCCATTCACATTTACTGTATATGCCACTTTACAAATATATTTTGACAGCTGTTCTTATGAAAATAAATCATTAAAATTTACATCAAACACCAAATAAGTGATCACCCAAGGCAGAATATAGCTATTCAAATAGCTAAAACCAGGTGGTGTAAAAGCTTATTTCTTTCATTAAAAAAAACCCTCCAACACAAAAATAATGGGACTTTCTTTGGGTCAAGACAAACCACAAATAGGACACTACAATGAAAGGGCCCATTCTCCCATTTCCATCTATCTCATCTCTAAAGAAGGACATTCAGAATCGAAACTCAAGGGATCCCAATGACCTTACTGAAATTATTTATTATTTATTTATTTATTTATTTTGACTTGTATGCCGCCACTCTCCAAAAAGAACTCGGGGTGGTTCACAGATAAAAACACAGAACAATAAATTATTTAAAAAGAAATTAAACTACCCTATTAATTTATATACTTCATTAATTTGTATATTCCATACTTCCGAGATTGGTAAAATGAGGACCCAGATTGTTGGGGGCAATTTGTTGACTCTGTAAACTGCTTAGAGAGGGCTGTAAAGCACTGTGAAGTAGTATATAACTCTAAGTCTTTTCTTTTATGTACACTGAGAGCATTTGCACCAAGACAAATTCCTTGTGTGTCCAATCACACTTGGCCAATAAAAAATTATATTCCATTCTATTCTATTCTTCTAAGTCAGTGATGGTGAACCTTTTCGGCACCGAGTGCCCAAGGTGTGTGTATGCACATAAGCGAAATGCAATGCACACACACCCTGCATATGCGTGTGCACTCCCACGCATGCACAGCAGAGACCCGAAGACCAGCTGGCTGGTGGGAGGCACACACATGCACAGCAGAGCCGAACTGGGGCAACGGCACACATGCCCACAGAGATGGCTCTGCATGTCACCTGTGGCATGCATGCCATAGGTTTGCCACCATGGGTCTAAGTGCTATTGCTATTGCTACTTCCCCAAACAATAAATCCTACACTGATATTTTCTCAGTTGCATTGGCATCTCATTGTTACTAGCACAATTAATTGTTTTACACCTTTCAGATCTAACCTTGTCTTGAAGAACAATGACTTTTCTCCATCAGATTTGGAAAGGCAGGATGGAAGCCTGTTAATCTCCTTTCTGAGAAATGTGATATTTGTTTATTTGTTTGTTTGTTTGTTTGTCAAACATGTATGAGATAACAAGTAAAGGTATGAACATAAACATGAACAAAGGAAGTAAATACAGAAAATGGGGACAGTAAGACAGGGACAGTAGGCATGCTGGTGTGCTTATGTATGCCCCCTTTAAGGACCCTTAAAGGATGGGGTGAGGTCCACGGTAGACAGTTTGAGGTTGAAGCTGTGAGGGGTTGAGGCTGTAACAATGGAGTCAGGTAAGGTGTTCCAGGCATTGACCACTCTGTTGCTGAAGTCGTATTTTCTGCAATCGAGTTCGGAGCAGTTTGCCTTGAGTTTGTATTGGTTGTTTGTCCGTGTATTATTGTGATTGAAGCTAAAGAAGTCATTGACGGGCAAGATGTTATAGCAGACAATTTTATTCAGCTGTTTTGCTCTGATCAACATACTACACAAGAAGATTGCCTAATCTTCATACATTTCGCCACATTCTTTGCTCCCCTTCGTAAGGGACCTTCAGAGCCTACAGATCCTGGTCTGCTCAAGAGTCTTAAGTTTGCCTCTTAAAAGCCATGTGGCACAGTGATTAGAATGCAGTACTGCAGGTTACTTCTACTGACTGCCGACTGCCAGCAGTTTGAGAGTTTGAATCTCACCGGCTCAAGGTTGACTCAGACTTCCATCCTTATGAGGTCGGTAAAATGAGGACCCAGATTGTTGGGGGCAATAGGCTGACTCTGTAAACTGCTTAAAGAGGGCTGTAAAGCACTGTGAAACGATATATAAGTCTAAGTGCTATTGCTATTGTTGTTTCTGCTTTAAATTTCTTTTAGATTTGATTTTAACTCTGCTTTGATCATGCCTTTCATAACAAGATCATAACAAGACCTTTCATAACAACAACTTTCATAACAAGATCTGGATGGTGCAGATCTGGATGGGGAGGAATAGGCTCCAGCTCCACCCGACTAAGACTGAGTGGCTGTATGTACCGGCATCTCGAGTTGTCCAGGACATTCCATCTCTGGCTATGGGGGGAGAGATATTACCCCATACATAGGGCCCGCAACTTGGGTGTCCTCCTGGACTCACAGCTCAGTTTGGAGAACCAGGTGGGAGCTGTGGCCAGGGGGGCATTTGCCCAGCTTCATCTGGTGAGACAGTTGCGCCCCTACCTGGACCAGGATGCCTTGCGTACAGTCACTCACGTGCTCGTCACCTCCCATCTGAACTATTGTAATGCTCGCTACATGGTGCTGCCCTTGAAGACCATCCGGAGGCTTCAACTTGTCCAGAATGCAGCGGCGCGGGTTGTGCTGGGAGAGTCTCAATACTCCCATGCCACACCTTTTGCACGAGCTGCACTGGTTACCAGTTGCCCTCCAGGTGAGATGCAACGTCCCATGCGCTCATATGCAGGACCTCCTTGGGGTCCTGTTGGCCAGGCAATGTCGGCTGGCAGCCCCTAGGGGTAGGGCCTTCTCTGTGGGAGCACCCACCCTCTGGAATCAACTTCCCCTGGAGCTACCGATGGCCCCTGATCTTAGATTTTTCCGCCGTGACCTAAAGACTTGGCTTTTCCAGCTCGCCTACCCGGACTGATGGAGGGATGGGGATTTTTAATTGTTAGTTTTGTTTTGAGCTTATGAGATTTCTTACTTAATTTAATTCAGTTTTAATTTTTGTAATTTTTATATTCTGTAAGTAAGCCTGAGTCTTTCGGGAGATAGGGCAGCATAGAAGTCTCATAATAAATAGATATAAATAAATAAATAAATAAATAAATAAATAAATAAATAAATAATGAAGAGTTTTATTCAGATGCATCCTTTCATTTCTTGATAGAAAAACCAACTTAATTCAACCAATTAAATCCATTAAATGCAGTAACTACTCTTTTTTCAATATGAACAATATTTCTGACAGTTCAACAAGTTCACTAAGTGTTTCTTTCCAACTTACCAATGCATATCCTGAGAAAATATCCCCAATTGATCTCATACAGCCAAAATCATTAATAGTCCCTCTTTCGCATACCTAATATCTACACACTCTAAGCTTTGGGGTAACTGACATTATAAGAAATGAGATGCTTTCATTCTGTGCTCATATACTAAAAAAGGAATGCCAGTGAAGTCCAGGCTGGCTAGGATTTTTTGAGGCATGAATTAAGAAGAAGAAACATTCCCCACATTCTTCCATTCCATGTGTGTAGGCCATAAAATTGGCAGTTGACCACAGTACACTGTGGAAAAAGTCTTACCTGATGACAACAAGCTAGTTTGGGAACAGGAGGTAAGACTGATTGCCCAGCACACACAGCTGTGACATGGAGCATTGCCATCGCACATGGCCAAACCCAACTCCCATCTCCTCACTTAGTGTACGTCATGTCTGGCCCTAACTATGGCAACTGTTCTTTCTCCCTAAATATTCTTTGTTGCTTTACAAACCTAAAGCAAGCAAAGAACCCCCAAGCTAACTTCAGTACTTCTAAAATGAGGTCAAACAATTGACAAGGTAGCAAATATAGAATATGTTAATTAATTAATAATCCCAAAATAAAAAATTACTTGCACGGAAATATATATTTATGGAGAGAACAACTCAGAGAAATTTGATTAAATTGCGAAAACAAAAAATTGTTCCACTATTGAAAAAGAACAAGTTCCAAAGATGGAAGGGTGCCCGTACTAATAATCCATTGCTGCAAATAAGGACTCATGTATAAATGCTGCAACTTACAAACTGTCCCAGACTTTGAGACTCAAGTATGTAACAGTGGTCATTCATGTGAAGATGTACCATGCGTGTGTCATTTTGACACCATTTTGGTTTGCTACGGATGCTGCTGAACAGTACATGTTGATTGCACAGAATCAACTGCTTTGCAAAACTCACAGCTTGGTATCACTCTGCCAGTCTTTTGGCTAGAAACACTCCTCAGCTAGCACAGTCTTTCCAGATGACAATTGATTAAAGTATTCTACCATACTCTACACTGTGTTGCAATTGCAACTCTTAGCATTTTCTAGATGGTTACTTTCCACCTCTGGAAGCTGACCTACAACAATTGGATTATTTCAGTTTGAGATACCTAAATAAGTTCAGTTTGAGATACTTAAATAGCAATTTCCATTGTTTCCTGGCATAGCCATGGCTGTTCCAACTTGCCGACCTGGACTGATGCAGGGGAGGGGTTTTTTACTGGTAGTGTGTTAGTTTTAATTTGTTATATTGGGATATATTAATTTAATTTGCTTTTAATTTTTGTATTGTATGTTTTTATTGTTGTGAGCCACCCTGAGTCCTTCAGGAGATAGGGTGGCATAGAAATCCCAGAATAAAATAAAATAAAATAAAATAAAATAAAATAAAATAAAATAAAATAAAATAAAATAAAATAAAATATAAAATAAATAGCCTGGCAAAACATATTCTTGGGCTTTCAAAATTATCAAGTTATTGTTCAAAAATGAGGTCAAAGCCCTTTAGTCAGCCTCGTAACTGCAGGAAATCATATTTGGGTAGCAAGTTATACAAGGTACAACTGGGAAAATTTCATTTCCACATTTCTACCAACTTGCTTGCCATTTTTTGAAGAAGTTTCCATTTTTAAAAAAAATTCCCCAGACGACACGTGCTCTCTGCAATGGTATGTCGAAGGGAATATTCATTTAACTTTCTCAGCTGTGGAGAAAGGAAATCCAGACAAATACAATCAGAGCCATTTCCTGCTCCTATAAGCAAGAATGCATCCCACACTCCCGTTCTAATTTTATGCAGCACTCAGCTTCATTTCAAAAGCCTTCTGAAAGATTAGTTCAGACTTATGGTAAGTGATATATGCCCTTAAAACAGCTAAGCAGGGGGGGGGAGAGAAAGAAAAAAGAAGAAAGAGAGAGAGAATTTTAGAAAGAACAATTAAATGAAGGGGGAGAGAAAGTCTGTCAGAAAGAAAGAAAATGAGTGTGTTAGAGTAGAATGCCATTCCCATCCATTTTTCCCCATTTACCATGAGTCTTCAAGAAAAAATCTGAGCATGTTCCCACTTTCTGTTCATTCATTGGCTGATCCTTGGTTCTGCATCTGATGCTTTTCCAAACTTGTACCTGTAGGCATATTATCCTACAGCCTGACTCTTTCTTTCCTCCTTTATCATCCTGACTCTTAATTATACTACCAGAAAACAAGTATGTTGCAAAAATGCATTCATTTCCCTCCAGAAATATATTTACCCAGTGTAAAAAATATTCAGGGCTGAAGCATAATGTAATGTAAGGCTGTGAATGCCGAGGCACGACGCCAAGTGATTGATGGGGCCATGTTGATGGGCAAAAGTCTGAAAAAACACAGTATCTGAAAGAATTTCATTCTAGATGGACAAATCCACTTGTGTCCTGTAGGATAATCTTTCTCCATTGGATGTTTTTTCTATGTGTGTAAAGCTACTTTATTCATGTTTGTATGTGATACTGGGACTATAGTCCAAGACATCTAGAAAAGTGATGAGTTGCAGGATCTCTCTTTAGAGAATTTCTTGCCATATCAGAATTTTTAATTTTCCACCACTGATGCCAAAATATTTTGTGGATTGTGCTAATTCTTTTCAGCCCTGGAATGAATTTTTTAAAAAGGAAAGGAAGATGAAAGGCAAGATTTTTCCCACAGAAATGGTATTTTAGCCAACCAAACTATCCAGTGAAAATAGCAATAGCTCATCATTAACTTTAAGAACACTTCATAAACCAGAAGAACCAAATTTTTCCCATAAATACCCTACTGGATCCAAGTCAATGCAGATAAGATTTAACAGCCACTAATGCAAATGATTACTGTATGGTTGGAGAAAATCAACTTCATCTTAAGGGAACGGCCTTAATAAAAAATAAAAATAAAAACCATGAAGTTATAGAAGATTGACATCTGAAACCAAAGTCATTTACTGAACTTCTGTGCTATATAATTATCCTGTTACACTGAAGACTCTCTTTTTTAATATTTTATAAGACAAGATTAATCAAGCATAACAAGGAAAGTTTTCCATAAATTCCACTTCACTAACAGTTGTTTAAAAGGCATAAAACCATCTTTTCATATCGACTTGATTATCTATGTATGGCCAGCAAGGGGAGCATTTTTCACATGGTATTGAAAGCTTCGTGTTAAGCCATGGTATGTTTTTATATGCACATGTTATGAAACTCCATCTTCAGTCAATTGAATCCCTCCTTTGTGCTAAGCCAAGGACAAGCAAACTAGATGGTACATACACATGTATGTTTAGGATAAAGAAATGTGATTTTGCTTGCCCACATAGGAATGGGTTGTCACACAAAAACTCCTCTGTATTGGGAGCCTTTCATCCAAATAATTTGTTATAAAGGTGTGCTGGTGTAGATGTTTCAGAAGCACACATCTGTGCACTGATTGATGTATGTATGTATGTATGTATGTATGTATGTATGTATGTATGTATGAAATAGGCTTAAGAGCCACTGTAGGCTTTTATGCAGACCAAGGTGGTGGAATTCTGAATCATTAATATCAAAGCAGGGTTATACTTTTGACTATTTCAGAACATAATGCAATGTTCATTTATCAAATGGGAATAAGTTACCTTCAAGTCCTTTTTTTCATAGAGGAAATGGTTCTGTGCCAAATTAAACTGCCTGAGCCTACCATTTCATTCAGTGAAATGGGCAGGAAAGTTGGGTATAGATAGGGTGAATGAAAAATATATTTGTTTCCTATAAGAAGAGAAGGAAGGGAAGAAATCCTTGATGAAATATTATAAGTAAAACTTTCCCTCCTGCCCACATCCAAATTTACTAAGTTTTAACACCAATTTAAACAAATATATATTTTGCCTATTGAGTGACTTCATTTTTTGCAAGATATTCATCAGCAGCTGAATATGAACAAAATTAGACTGCATATTGATTTTCATTACTAAGAGACTTCCTATATTACTCTCATGTAAAGATCTTATCTTCTCATTTGTAGAAACAGAGAAATAAGCTTTCTTTGCCTCATTTAACTCAGACAAGATTGTTCAGATGGCTCACACTTACATTTTCCATACATGCTGTTTCGAATAAAAGGTATGGCTTTTCTGTGTCACTTTTCTCATAGCCAGAGTTATATTTCACCCCCCTCCACATCCCACCTCACCCCCTCCCCAAGCCATAACTAAGTCAATGAATAACTGCACCCTGCACTGTTTTTGGCATTTTGTAAATTGCAGTATGATGATTGATTTGGGGCAGCAGACACTTAATGCATAGTGATCCATTATATTCATTAAAAATGGCAAAACACACATTTGGATACCTCTATTCCTTTGTGATAGGGTCTCCCATATTACACTATCTAACACAGAGTCATCTATAATTCACATCACAATCCCCATAACCATAAAGTTGAAACATTTGTAGTTCTAGTGCATAATCGGCTTGTATAAATGAACCATAGTAAATCACAGCTGGGGAGACAGCCCTCCTTAATGTCAGGGCTCATCAACGCCTGTTAACAAAAGACTTAAGTAACTTAGAAAAGCTGGAAAGGGGCTATACAAGGTGACACAGGAGGAACCCAATATACAGCTGGGAATGGTGTGCAAACTGCACAGTCCTCCTTGGCAGAATTCAAGTATGCAGTACATGATCTTCCAAATCAGCAGGTTATTGCAAGCTTTCTCTTTAAAACCTTAGCACTAATAGAAGAGAATCTTTGTAGCTCAGAGTTGAACTGTGGCATCTGGTGCTCTCTGAGCTTTCTTGCAGATGTTTCATTACTCAATTAGGTAACGTTATCAGTTCTAGAAAGAAGATTCTGTTCTCGCACTGATGATATTACCTAGTCAGGCAGTGAAACCTGTGCAAGAAAACATCTAAGCTCAGAGAGTATCAAAGACTCTGCAAAACCATGTCAGTTTCAGCTGGCATAAACCAGGGAAGCCTAGCTAAGTGCAATTCACAGAAACATCTATAAACTGAAAGAAACAAATAAACGATTATTTAAATCTTTTTACTATTTGTCTTTAGACCAACTATCCAACATAGAGATGGGCATGAAGATATAAGGATGAAAGGCCTGTCCCTGAATACCCTCCTTGGTTACAATTTATGAAAGCCCACATATGGTTTATGAACACTGAACACCCTTGATATATCTTGAATGAGAGCCTTGGTCAAACCTTGCTTTTATTCACAATACGGTACAATTCATGAGCATGGTGGTCACAAGCTTGGCCCTGGCCTGTGCAAATTGCGATCTAGCTTTTGTCAGAGAAATAGGACAGTGGGAAGAACATGTGCTATGCCTTAAGGTTAGCATGGGACCTTCAGAAACAAGAGTAGAATGCATCAACCCAAAATGTACTCTGGGCAATATCAGGATGATAGCTGCAAGGAGTTTCAAGGTATCCTGATCTTTCTTCCTGATCAGAGGTATCAGAGGCTAACTTCAGTTAAATACACCTGATCCTGTATGTGGCTTGATTTGCTTTTTCTTTGAAGGTTCAGGAGATATGGAGATTGTTATAAAATATTCTATTGAACCTTCAAAGAGAAAGACAATGAAGCCACTTACAGTTTGATAGGACCATAAGTCAGGTAGCAGTCAGGTTGTAGGGTTGCAAACCTGGACCCTTGAACCCAGGGTGATAGAATCAGCAGTGCTCTTCTGTCCATGATAGCTCTGAACTTTTCTGAATTATGAGAGAAAAATCACCTTCACGATTTGGGAACCCCACTGTTTTCTCAAATATAGGAGGCTTAACAAGAGATATGGGGATTGTTATAAAATATTCTTGCAGCTCAAATACTTTGGCAACCAAATGAGGAAAGTGGACATGTTGGAAAAGACCCTGATGTTGGAAAAGGCTGAAGGCAAGGAGATGGCAGAGGATGAGATGGTTGCATAGTGTCATCAACACTGTGAACATGAATTTGGGCAAACTCCAGGAGACAGTGGAGGACAGAAAGCCCAGTGTGCTATGGTCCATGAGCAGTGGTAGGATTCAAAAATTTGTACTACCTGTTCTGTGGGCGTGGCTTGGTGGGTGTGGCTTGGTGGGCATGGCAGGGGAAGGATACTGTGACATCTCCATTCCCTCCCCACTCCTGAGGGAAGGTTACTGCAAAATCCCATTCCCTCCCATCCCTTTCCAGCTCCGTTCTGTGCAGGGCAACAAAAGAAGACCCAGCTGATCAGCTGGGACTCAGGAGGCAGAGAATAGATGGGGGCAGGGCCAGTCAGAGGTGGTATTTGCTGGTTCTTCGAACTACCCAAAATTTCCACTACCGGTTCTCCAGAACTGGTCAGAACCTGCTGAATACCACCTCTGTCCATGGGTTCACAAAGAGTCAGATGCAACTTAGCGACTGAACAACAGAAAATGTTCACCAGTGTCATCAGGAGGGTTTAAGCTATATCTGCTGGACATTGGAACAAACATTTTTTGAAATAATGCACGTGCTGAGAACAGGACACAAAGAGGCATCATACACATAATTTTTCTCCTAGCAAATAAGGGCTTATACCCAGTATTAGACTGCCAGATGCTCTGGTTTGTACTAATCCATTAACTGCATGCCATGGCTTTTACAAGAACTTAGACAGCTGTGAATCCATAAGGTATCCCTTAAAGTGATGAGTGATATTGGAGTATATTGTTCTCTGCTCCCGTGTTACAGGGTGGAACCTTTCCAGTTGTAACAAAAGGGAGTACCCCAGACCAGTTAATTATAGTAACCCTTAACACAAAACCACAGAAACCACAGGTATAATCCATCTTCCTGCAGGAACTCAATAGGGCATTTGGCTGCTTTATATAATTTAATAGGAAGAGATGCTCAAATTAAAATATTGTATATCAACACAAAAAGCAGGCATATGTTGTGGAATGTAGACACTTTCCACTTTGTAGGACGTATATGGAGTCCCCCTAACCAACTTGCTCAGACCGAAAAAACTACCTGGAAAACAAAAACAGCAAAATGTTTTGAACCAACAAGAAAAGAAGTCCAGCTGCCAAGACTCAACTTGCGGACAATAAGAGTAATCTGCAGGACAATCACAAGTTTCTTCTGTTTTTAATTATATTATGTAAAATATGGGTGAAATTAAATTACATGGAGACAGTTATTTATATCACATTAAAAATAGGAATTTGTGACTAAGGTAGGTAGTTCAACTGTCCAATTTCAGGAATAGACTTCTGATTGGATAATTTTCCAATTAATTTTAATTCAAAATTAGTATCTGCACCATCACATAATTTCTACTTGGTTCTTCCACCATGAAGGCACTGAAGAAACAAACCAACAGAAATGCACCAGGAGATTATTGAGCTTTTTGAAGATGATTCCTTCCCAGAACTTTCCTCTTTCCTCTTACATTATGTCAGGATGCCAGGTCTTTTTGTACATTGCAAGATAATGATATACCTAGCTATTTCATATATTTTAGAAAGTAAATATAATCGCAATCTGCTCTGTCATAGATTTTTATTCCCAGAAAAGGCTGGTCTTTGTTCTGACTCACCTTCTTCCTACCATGCATCTGCCAGGAAGAAAATATCTAAATTAATTCCTTGATTTATGCATAGGGTCCTTTTTAAAATTTCTAATCAAATGTTGCTCTTTTTATATATATGTATTCCTGATTTTTTCCCATTGGAAATAATGCTATGGCTCCTGTTCTCTCTCTCTTTTAATAATGGAAAAGGCTGTTTTGCAGATTCACATTCAGTGTAAAAGAAGAAAATATACCAAATTCATTGTATCCTTTAATTTACACCATTTCTTGAAAAATATCAACCATTCTTTTGAGATCTATTGTTCATTTCTTTCCTTGTCTTTACACTTATTTTATAGTTGCTGTACCAAAGATACCATCAGATTATCTTTGTAAGATTTTTTTTCCATGTTATATTGTCATATGTTCATTATCTTTAAAAACTTTTTTTAAGTGGTTTTCATACTTTTGGCTTTGTGAGATATATGAACCCATCAGTTATTACTTAAAATGAAATCCAAACTGGAATTGTTGGACCTAAATGAATAGGACAAATTAGACAAACACAATTGGATGCAAACCTTAGTGTTTCTTTAAAGAACTATCACCGTATGCAAACTTGAAATGTGTTTACGCAAAGCCTTTGAATTTAATCATTTTGAAAATGTTGCTCCTTATGGAGATTTAATTTTCTTCTTCTGCCATAGTAAAATGTTCAACTTGATGGCAATTTTTGAAGAGAATTTGGGAAACATAAATTTGGGGCCCTATAGTTTATACACCCCTATTTTACATGCTCTTAGGATACTTTGGATATGCAGTTTGTACACTGGTGAAACATTAGTATCTTTGTTATTAGTGTAACTAATGTCACTCTAAAGATTTACTTGTCCCATTTAAGGACTAAGATTCCCTTTCATAGAACAGCTCAATAGCTTGGTTAAACTTTAATAAGACTTACATTTCTAATCCTTAAAAGGTACATCTATCTATTTTGCTTGGTGATTTTGTTCTCTGGGTATCAAATACAGTCTAAGAAAGTAAGTGTGTTTTTAATTAAACAGTTGACTAATAAAAGCAGTTCCTGAAATGTTCTCCAGATGTCTTGTAAATACATTGTGTATTCATTTCACCCTGGCAGTTAATTTAAAAATGTTGGCAGGTAATTTGACAAACCACAATGTACTTCACCTTGGATGGCCATCTTGTTTGGAAATTGCAACAAAAGCTTTGCTTATCTTTTAACTGTATCAAAATACAATTAGTAGTGAGGAACCTTTTATCAGTGTCTAGATCTTGGTGGAGATCTCCAGGAACATTATTTATTTGTATTTTAGTTTTATGCTTGGGCTAGATTCCTATTCCTACTTACTTGAGACTAACCATCACTGAACTTCATAAAGCTGTTCTGAAGAAATCCATTGTATCAATTTACTTTGTTAGTACGATTTTGCTGAATCTGGTATAGAAAGATATTAGCAGTTGAAGTGAGACGTAGAATGAGGTTACTGTTCGGAATACCAGAGTCACTGGGGTTGGGGAAAATATTTTCTAGAGCGTAGAGCCCAATATTATCAACGCCTATTACAATTTCCACTATATCTTCCCATGTATCACAACTATCCGCAATAAATATAAACATCTCAGAAGATAATTACAGTGGGTGAATAGCACCCACCCATTCCTATTTCTTAATTCCTCACAAAACCACTTGAAATAAAATCTCAAGCAGTGAATACACAAAGTGAATACCGCATCCACATTTATTACTCTTTTTTTCCCCTCAATATAATACACAGATTATCATCTAATGCCAGGAGGGAGGTGGACTGGAGAGAGTTTTTAGCTCAATAGCTCATAAACTTCTTCATGAAGTTGCAGTTTGTTCATCAACCCCTCAAGCATTTATTATATGAAAATATTTTAATAAATGCTACTTTAACTAAGAGTGCAATGGATAATAACAACAAAGCAATGACAACATTAGCATGGTGAAGGTAAATATTGACTTTGGGGAGCCCCAATCTCATCGGTGTCTAGCCTTCTATGTTATGACTAGTCCTGAAGTAATATAATAAGTTCTCCACTCTCTTCACAAGTTAGTAAAGACTAGGTTCTGCCTTCCAAGGCCATGGTGGAGTGAAGGGAACAAACCAAAAGATATATATTCTGATGTCAGAATGCAAGTACAAAGAGCTGGGGTATGTACTCTGATGTTGCAACACACTTTTTGCCTATTGTTTCTTTATCATAGTTTGTGCAACATAACTATGTATGATGTTATGTTATATATAGTTTGTACAAGATACCATGTTATTATACATAGTATCAAACTCTTCCCTTTCCAACATTTCTCAGTTGCACTTGTGTGAGTTATGAAAATGAAATATGTTACAGTATTGGGTACTTTTCATAAGAGATGTCTTCATGGTTGAATGTTGCTGTAGTATGAGGATGGGGAAAGAGTAACTTAAGATTTAAACATATAACACCAGAAGGATTCCAGAAAAAGGATGTTGAACCTCTATGAGGTAGGAATGGAAAGAGAATAAAATCTCTGAGCCCTGAAGGAGGCAGGCAAGGTGAGATTGGAATGTCCACCAAATGGGGAAAATAGACTGTATTTTCCTGTTTGGGTTGAATTAAATTACTTGGAACTCTACACAAATTACTCTGAAATCCCACCTCTTTTACTATATAGTAAAGACTCTCTCTAGGTCATCATTAATTCCACATTCATTTTTGATTTTCATTGCGCAATTCATGCATATGCACAACTTGTGTATTCTGTCTGACCACACAAACACATTCTCTTGTTCTCTAATGTCCAATATTTAGAATTAGCATCTGTGTGTATTTAAGTAGATGGGGAAGACTGATCTTCACTGGCACAAAAGTAGAGACTGACAAAGTTGCATTTCCCTTATTCTGTGTCCCATATCAAGTATAAAGCAAAAGAGTCATTCCAGATTGCAATGTGGCAATCCTTTTACAAATGGGCAAATTGCCTTTGCCCACTACTGTTGAAGTGTTTTTCATTCATACTTGGGTCACAGAAAAAGTACCCTACAATTAAATTAGTTGCCCCATTGCCAATTCCTATTCGACATCTATTGTCTTTGTTCCAAGTCCCACAATATCCTTTCATAGTAATAGATGGCAAATTCTAACAGATCAACCTAAAGCCTCAACTTTTGGATATATCAGACTACTGATATGCTTCCCGGGTAAAGTACTTAAACCAGCCTCTTTTGTGTCACATCAACCCTGCAGGGGGGGGGAATGCACATGGCCAGGGTATGCTCATGCAGTGATAAGATGCAAATGGCGGCACTACCTGAAGTCAGATTAATAGATTTACATGCCGGGCAGGGATAATTGAAATTATAGTACAATATATCTAAATGTCTATGGAGATTCTCAGTCATCCAGGTCATGGTTGTCCCAAAGGTGCTTTTTCAAGAGGCAACTGGGCTTTCGGTTTTTCTTTGAAGACGTTTCACTTCTCATCCAGGAGGCTTATTGAGCTCTGAGTGGATGGTGGGGAATGGAAGGATTTATACTCCTTGAAGACAGCTGGTCATTTGCATTCTTTTAGAGAGTCATTGAGGCCACCTGGGAAAAGTACCTTTCATACAATATATCTAGGCACCATGTTGAGAAATGCTACTCTATATAATGGCAGGCCATTACATAGTGTAACTATTTATACAGAATTATATTGTGTTGAAATAAATGATGAAATGACTTGTGGCAGTCAATCCTATGATTGACTAAAATCTAGAGGATCTTGTTAATCTGTCTATATATTTAAATTGTAGAAAGATGCTGAGCCCAGTCTGTTCTTCAAACCAAAACTTTATTGTACAAGCAGCTTAAATCAAATAAATTTACAGAAAGACTTTTACCAGTTTCTTGTACCTTCTTTAAGTTTCTCTTCTCTCAGGTCTTACTTGGTTTCTGTCTACCTATGTAGTTAGGTTTTCTCAGTCCTTCAGATTAAGAACAAAACCTAAAGAAACTTAGACCTCTTTAGAGAACTTAAAACCCTTTCAAGGCTTTTCCCTCTCTCTGTCTCCTTTCTCCTATGGCTAGAGGTTCCTCCACCTCATGCATCTGAGATACTCAAGCTGAGCAGAAACAACAGCAGCTAGAGCAGGCAAGGAGAGCAATGGACCCCAATAGACACACACACTCAGACTCTCTGTGTGTCTCTCTCTCTGTGTCTCTCTCAGTGTGACTCTGAGGTTAATTGCCTGTTGGGCTGCCCCTTATATACCAAGGGGCGTGGCTTGTGATGCCACTCCAGGGTATGCACTGTTACCCTGTCATTGGTGGATTTGGTTTGCCTTCAAATTCCCACAAGTTGTAAACTGCATAGCAACACCAGAAAGTTCCATTTTCTGACATATTGATACAGTGGAAGCAACAGAATATTGCCAGTCAAGTGAAACCTGTTCTGACCCTTTTCCAATGAATCAAACACAATCCAAAAGGAACAGAAACCTTATAATGCTTTTACAAAATAATTAGCCATTATAAGCACAAGCCTTGCCAAACTGTGCGAGACTTGCCAAAAGATAACAGACAAGAAATAATTTGCAATACAAGAATCTTCAAATACAAACTCAGGATACTGGAATGTCCACGAGGCTGGAGTTTCAAAATGTCTTTGCCTTCTGCAAAGTACGTTCCTTTCACAGCTGGCTTTTATCTTCTTGAAGGAGCGGCCATTACCTTGCAGCCTTACTCCCGAGTTGCCCATACTGTTGTAGCTGCTCTTTCCTATGAGCAATCCTGCACGCACGTGCACTTGGCACAGGCTCCTCAGGAACCTCCTCATCTCTGCTGCCAGACCCCACAATCTCTGAAGGCAGCAGCCCACTCCCTAATGGTCCTGGCCCCTCATCTGAGTCTGCGCTCTACTCAGCCATCCGCACCTGCTAACCGCAACAAAACTTGAATCTTAGAAAATATCTCATCTTTAGCTATAACAAGTCAGTTCAGTGTAGTGGTTAGAGATCTGGACTAGGATTGGAAAAACCTGTGTACAAACCCTCATTTGATCACAAACCTCACCACAATCTCTCAGTCTCATCCTAACAATCTCTCAGGCTCATTCACAGGTAATTCTTGACTTACAACCATTTGTTTCGTGACAACAGCACTGAAATTTTGATCATATGATCATGTGGGTGTTTGAAAAATGGTCATAGGTCACCTTTTTTCAGTGCTGTGGTAACTGTGAACTGTCAATAAATGAATGGTTGTAAGTCGAGGACCAACTACTGTATTCAGCAGCTGAAATGAATGATGCAAACTATTCTGATGAGGTAAATGACAATGGACCTGCAAATCCTAGCATGAAACAGTTCTCATCAAAAGTGACACCATGCAGATGTGAGCTTTCTTTCTCCATTTCAGCTGCTTACCATGTAAGTCTGGCAGACAGGCAGGCAGGGCCACCTCCTGCCACTCCAAATTCTGTCCCTCCTGTAAATTCAGCACCATATCCAAGCTGTAGCAGGGGCTACTCCTTATTCTTCAGCCTGCTTCTTTTCCTCTCCGGTTCTTCACACCACTTCTACCAACTCTCTCTCAAGGGTCCTTCCACAGAGCATGAAACTGGGATGACAGGCCAGGAGAATTGTAAGACCATTGCCAGCTGCTTCACCAAATGCTATTTTAAGAGGTCTTCTTAAAGCCTTTTTGTTTTGCACCTGCAGCTTTGGCACTTCTAGATATGGCTACCATTCCCTGGTGACTAGAGCAATCTGGCTAAGTTTTCTCTTGAGTAGAGATAGCCAGCCAGCTGGCAAGAGCAGGCAAGCCAGAGTGCTCTCATTCTGCCATTCCTGAACCCATTGCCTGCCTGTCCCCTTAGATTCAAGTTGCCTCAGGCACGGCCAGTCTTATCACACATCCTAAGAGGACCATTAAACTTAATGGAACCTGTTGTGCTGTTTTCTTATTGGTCACTTATTGTTGACAGTGTAGATTTTCCCTCATTTTCTTTTCTGAATTGCTGTGAGATTTGGGGGTGGGGGAAAGAGAGTAGTGGGAGAACTTAATTGCCTCAGTCTCAGATTTATCTGGACTTCTTAAAAATGGGATTTGAGTAGCAATGCTGTTTTTCACTTCAACTGCCCACAGCAGCATATAGTCACACAATAGTCCTAAGCAACACATTCAGCACCCAGCATACGAGCAGCAGTGGCACACAGAATCATGGCTGCCATCTTTTTTATTTTCTCTATCACGTGTTAGTATTTCTCATTCTCAACTTTAAGATATGCATACTTAAACTTCCAGAATTTCCCAGCCAGTATGCCAGCTAGATAAATCTGGGAATTGAAGTCCATGCATCTTAAAGTGAAGGTGGGAGAACCCTGCCCTATGGATATATCCCTGGATCCAAATGATGCGGCTGCTGCCATGTAAGACATCTAGCAATGTAATTTTCCCTATTGAATTGCATCAAGAATTTCTTCCAGCTTCTCAGGCATTAGGCTGATTATTGAAAATTCTGCAGGAGATAAAGGTCCTGCAACCTTGGCAGAGGCATAGATTTTGGGAAGTCAGTTGCAACTGTGGATTTCATAGCTCTGCTTCCAAGCAAAGAAATGGATAGATTTTACTATGCCTTCTGAATTAAGTCAAGATATTTACAGTTACCAAGTCTATAGAAGTTTGCTAGAAGTCAATGTAAGCATGAGGGGAAGTGGGGGGAGAGAGGGAGAAAGCACAGCTTTAAAGATTCAAGTCTACATTTTCCTTATGTTTTGGCACTGAAAAATAATATGTTCCTCTTAAGCCAGAGATTAGGGGGACTAGAAATTCTTGTTCATATCAATTCTTCATAAAAGTTGTTGATGATGATGATGTTATGCATTCAGTCGTGTACAACCCTTGGCATAGGCCATGTCTCTTCACATCTTCTGATCTTGCACTACTTCTTTGAGTTGTTCTATGCTGTGGACTGGCTGGTGTTAGCTTTGACAGTGTCCAGCCACCGTGTTCATTGGCGGCCTGGTTTCCATTTGCCACTAACTCTTCAAGGCATAATTGCTTTCTCAAGTGAATTCCCACTCATGGCATGGCCAGAGTAAGTGAGCACAGTTTTGTGATTTTACCTTCCAGTGATATATCTGGTGTTATGCTCTCCAGTACCTGTTTGTTAGTCACCTTTGCTGTCCAAGGAATATGCGGGAGCCTTCTCCAGCACCACAGCTCAAACGAGACAATTTTCTTCCTGCATTGCTTTTTTAAGGTTCAACTTCCACAATCATAGCTTGCGTAGCTACAGGAAATATGGTAGAGTGGATTAACCTAAATTTGATTGCCATGCTGTCCTTGCTTTTTCCATATTTGGCTCATATTCATCATTATCAAAGTTAAGCTCAATCATTCTCTTAACTTTATTCAGAACTATCTATGGCAATCTATTCATATTTGAGAGGAAAACTGGTAGAACTGAAGGAAAAAGTTTGCTTTTCTGGCTGCTTCCTAAATCCCATTTTATTTTAATAATATTGTTTAATATAATTCAACTTCCAACTGTCTCTTTGTTTTATCTTGCACACAAGAAGACTGAGAGCCAAGTTTTCAATCCTCATTTGCCACATTTTTAGCCAGCAGTGATATTATGGGGAAAATAAAATCTCCCAAGCAGAGATTTATTGTTGATAGTCTGTATTGTCAATTACTCATGGGTGCTGCAAATGTTCAGACTTTATGGTAACTGCAAAATAAATAATAGATGACCTTATAATATATGAGAACTATGAAACAAAGAGGGACTAGAATACAAGTCTGCAGTCTAATGCGCACCAAAGATTTTTCTACACATTAACCATCCTCCCTTAAACATAAATCAGAACAACGATGTTTATAAAACAAATGGGCCAATTATTTATTGACCACATTTTCAAAAAGAAGTGCACTCTAACCTTTTGACACAGAATAAACAGTTCTATAATAACCAGGGTGCAAATATCAAAAGAGTTGACAACTGACAAAAATATATAACTGGATAAAAAGTAAAAAATAGAGAGAATCTGTATAGAACTTGGCTATAGAAGAGAAATTAAATGATTATCTGTACAAATTGGAGCATTAAATATCTTACTTCACTGGCTTATTTACATTGCCAGACTCCATAATATCCTATTACTCAACTTGCTTAAGGCAGTATTTCAAATCTAGGATATGCAAAGGTATGCATGGCTGCTTAAGGTACTGTTTCCAACTTTGACAAGTTCCAGACGCATAGAATTCAACTCCCAGAATTCCTCAGTCAGTCTAGTTATGGCTGAGAATTTGGGGAGCCAAGTTTCACACATTTGGAAGTTGCCACAGTTCATGTACACTGGCTGAATTAACCCCAATTCAATCCCCATTCATAATATGTTTCAAAATAATTGTGGCCACAAATGATTGTACCATTCTGCAAAAAATAGTGATTCACTGTTAAAGACCTTGATATTGTAGAAAGAGAGCTATGTTGGCCTATTGCAGCAAAAAACAAACGTTTTGGCATAACCTTGTCTAACAATTTTTTTTATTAAACAGCTTGTCCTTTTCTGAGCTATAACTCATTTGATCAAATGCAAATTTACCTTGTAATAAAAGCTGCTACCAAGCTCCTTCTAATGTAAAAATCTAGATATAATCTATGGTTTCAGAAAACTGAGTTTTTATCTTTCTGAAAAATATATAATATGTGCAAAAAAAATTAAATTCTTATGAAGGATAGTCATGTAATTGCTTGATTTTTTCCCTAGGAAAAGAAAAAGGTTTCTTTAAAATATTCTCAAAATGTGGCTATGACCCCACATTTTGTTCAGCATACAGAGGTTTCAGGCTGCACCATCAGCAGTGTAGATAGAATGCATCTACTGAGCTAGATGGAAACAAACATATCTGGAAAGGGAAATTTTTCAGCCCTGAAAAGTTCAAGAGGGGCACTGGATGGCATAATAATTGTAATAACATTTAGACTTACAGTATATACCATCTTTATACTGCTTTACAGCCCTCTAAGTAGTTTACAGTTAGCATCTTGCCTCCAACAATCTGGGTCCTCATTTTACCAAGTTCAAAGGATGGAAGGCTGAGTCAACCTTGAGCCACCCAGAATTGAAATCCTGGCAGTCGGCAGAATTAGCCTGCATTTTAATCACTGTACCACCACAGGTCCTAATTGTTATTATACTGCCCTATTTACATGGATACAGAAGAGAAGATGATTCCACGTAGATTTGGACTCACAAAAGGAGGCTAGGAACTTTTGGTGGAGAGACACTAAGACTGCTAGTTCTCTATGGTCATCCAGGAATGGAGAATCTAGGGAGCTTCCATACTATAGATATGCTGGCTGGGGAATTCTGGAAGTTGAAGTCCATAAGTTTTAAAGTTGCCAAGGTTGAACAGACCCATTAGGTTCAGGGTCTAGCAAAACCTCCAAGCTAATGACCTTCTCTGCCAAAGAGAAGAAAGCTATGTCCAAGGTGGAAATGGCCATACAGTGTATGTGCAGCTGTAGGGAGAAAATACCAGCCATGCCTGACAGGGCTGAAAATATGAGGCCCTCCCTTCCTGTGAGAACAAAACATTTGGCTAGTAAGGCCCAGGATGGCAGATTGGCAGCTATGATCTGGGCAGTGCAATTTCTGAGGTAGACCTTTTTAAAGGCGGGAAGTCTTGTTCATTCTGCCTGCTCAAAGTGGGAAAAAATGTCAGTCACTATTGGCTGCTGGGAGGTTACACAAGATATTTGCTTATCTAAAGTGGCATAGAAGGAAGTGGATAAGCAATGGGGATGAAGAACCCACTGGATGCTAAATGATGGTTACATGTTCATCAGTTATGAAGAAGTTATTAGCTTTATTAGCACACTCAATAGCCAACTCTGCATCTAACAGATACACAGATTCTTTCAATCCCAGAGGATTTTTAAATTTATATTTAATATATTAGTATTTAAATGTTTTGTCATGTGGACTTTTCTTCTGTAGCATCAAAGCACTCTAAAAGTCAGGAAAGAAAGCAAAACAAAGCCTATCTATTTTGGAAGACATTTTTAGTAGAAACGAATATTAAAATGTGTGGACTTTAACTCCCAGAATTCCCCTGCCAGGACTTGGAGTCCCCAGCCACACACCTTAACGCTGTTGAGATGAGAAATACCGCTCTAGAAAGTTACTCTCTAAATGCTCAAGGGCACCTTATTCAAAAATATATTCATTTTTCCAAACATCAATCTTTTTTTCATGCTTGCCTGAGAGATGCCAAGATCGGATGTCTCCCATGAATCTATCAGGTATTTACATTTGCTTGATTACATGCTCTGATTCCCATTGTTCTTTGCATGCTTCTTAATGGATATATTCCATGCCCATAAAATAGACTTTTTTTCTTTTGATTACTTGTGGCAGATATCTATAAAATAAATACTGGTCACATAAACTTTCATCAGTAAGTGGAAGAATACTAGTTGCTAGCCAACAGTCAAGAAGAAGCCATCCCAAAAACTACAGGTAGTGTCAACTTACAACAATTACTCCCCTAACAACAAAAATTCTGGGCTCGGTTGTGGCTGCAAGTTGACGACTATCTATATATGAGGCATATTTCCTCAATTTATGTTTCACATGAGGAGAAGGTGTTTATTGATAGATCTTATAATCATATCAAAAAATAAAGGTAAATTACAAGATATATTTTGAGGATAAGGTAGGTAAAATATATATGTGGTAAATACAAAGAATCAATATCTTTTCTGCTTTAGGTTTCAGTTATTGACTCACACAGGTGCTATGGTATCTCTGAGTTTACTCTAGGCCAAGAGTAATAGCATGCAAACCAAAACAGCCTTAGATGATTGCCTGATTGAACTGTTTTCAAATAGGGCTCACAGTACAATAGTCCAGGATCAAGATTCATTCCAAAATTGCAAGAGGTGGGTCAAGGCTCCGAGTCAGTCCAAGGGTTAGAGTTTTAAGGTTTCTTACATGAACAGAGACATCACACAAGAGCTAGAGTTCAGACATTGTTTCCAGCAAAAGAACATGGGTTAGAGCTGGGGAATTCTAGGAGTTGAAGTCCACAGGTTGACAAGATTGGACACCCCTGCTTTAGAAGTTTGAGAATGCAGTAGGTATTTATCTTTCACAACAATCTTCTCATCTCAGACCTTTTTGAGACTGTGCCATTATAACCATATCATGAGCATTGAAAAGAATATTAATAAATTTATCATGGATCGTTGGCATATGAAAGTATACAGGACTCCTATAATATCATTGACAGAGAGGTTGAAGAGCCCTGGGGATAGACTACAACCTTGTCTAACATTTTTAATGGGTAAGTATACTCTGAGGTAGAGAACCATTTACACCCAAATGCATTTTCAAGAGCTTTAACCAGTCTGCATTCCATGTTTAAGATGGCCAATTTCTTCCATCAACTGTTTCTGTTTGTGAAATCAGAAGCTGCACTTAGATCTATGAAGGTAGTGAACAATTCCTTGCCTTTCTTTTTTTTAAAATTTTTATACAGAAACATTTTTGAATGCATCATTTTGTCTGAGTCTATTATTTACAAAAATAAGAACCATAGCTAATACTATAAAAATATTTTCCGTTTTCTAATAAAAATACTTATAATATCATATAATATTGTAGTTATACACCATTTCTGTTTTTAATAAAAACATTCATTGTTTTCTTTCTCTAACTTCTACCCCTTGTCTTTAACCAGTTATAGAATTTATTCCAGATCAAGTAGTATTCTGAGTCTTCTTTTTCTTTTATTTTTAAGGTTAATCTGTCCATCTCAGCACATTCTAAAAATTTCCTAATTACCTCCTCATCCGGCGGGATGTTCTCATTTTTCCAGAATTTTACATAGCTAATCCTTGCTGCTGTCAGTATATGTAAAATTAAATGTGCAGGTCCTTTATCATGACCCTCTGGGATTATACCCAGCAAATATATTTCTGGTTTCCAATCTATCTTCTGTTTAATTATTTTTTCCAGCCAGTTTTCCAATATTTTCTCCCAATATTGTTTTGCTTTGGTGCAAGTCCACCACATGTAGTAGTAAGTCTACTACACGAGAAGAGTACTACACTTCTCTGCTCGCAACATATCACCAGACTTGAAATTTTGGGCTTGGACAATCTTGAACTACGCCACTTACAGTTGGACTTAAGAGTAGTACACAAAACTTTCTGCTACAATGTCCTACAAGTCAATGACTACTTCAGCTTCAACCGCAACAAGAGCACACAACAGATACAAACTCAATGTTAACCGCTCCAAACTTGATTGCAGAAAGTACAACTTCAGCAACAGAGTGGTCAATGCATGGAATGCACTACCTGACTCTGTAGTTACATCCTCAAACCCCCACTCCTTTAACCTCAAACTATCCACTATTGACCTCACCCCGTTCCTAAGAGGTCTGTAAGGGCGTGCATAAGTGCACCATCGTGCCTCCGTCCCTGTCCTATTGTCCCCATTTAATCGTACCTATTTTCTGTATTCTTATTCATGTTTATACTTATTCCTATTATTTTGTAAGCGATTGACAAATCAAATAAATCAAATAAATAAATAAATAAAATAGTCCCTTGGTTATGATTACATTTCCAGCATTTTGCAGACAAGTTACTGAACGTTTTTGCCAATCTTGCCAGTGGTAGATACCACCTATAAAACATTTTATATAAATTTTCTTTATATGCCGAAGCCATCATCAATTTATAGCTCCTATCCTATCCTATCCTATCCTTGCCTTTCATTACTTGTTTTCTTACAAAGATGATGTAAAATCAAACAACAGCTTCTCAACCTTTTGGCTAAGATCAAGTAGTAATGTGTGCTGTGTTTGGCATGAGACACCGAACATTACCAAGGGTCTAATTGACTGCTAAAAGATATATTCTTCACTTGCACTTTTTGTTTTTCACTCCATAGCCATTGATCTTTTTTTTTCTCCCTTGAAATATGTTATGCTGAAAGCAATCAATGAAGCTTCATAATTCCAGTCTACAAACTAAATTGGAATAACAGGTTGTAGCAACCATAGACTAGTTCTCCAGTTAATGGTTTTTCTAGCCTTCATTAAAAGAGAATGTATGGCAGCCAAGAATCAAATTTAATGTGTCTGGTGAAAGACATAAGAGCTTGCAGCTGAAGGTACTTCTATAAAAGTATATGCCTATTTCTATAAACAAAGGAAGGGTATAATCCAGACAGAGTTAGGCACTTTTTAGTCTCATTAATTTGGATGGACTTTAAAACCATATTGTATCTAGGTATTATGTAGGGTGATTGAGATGGGAACTCCCCATTATATATTTTTTTACAAAAATCCCAGGAGGACTTCTCAATTAGAATGGCGAGACTTGAGAGAGGAGTGTCGTTTGTGTGCTTGTATACTTTTTTCAGTTAGGGGGGAAAAAAGCTTCCCATGGCAATCAGAGGGGGAAAGGTGAAGAGAGAAAGGATTAAGTGTGCCTTTTCCCCAAGCAATTATTCCAATCCAGCTTTTTGTAAAAGAAAATAAACTTTCCATTAATGTATTATTTTCTCCATTGAAATAAGCAGAACAGGCACTAAAACCGAAGTGGGTTTTCTTCCTTGTCTTTGGTGTCTTCTTCCCTTCTCTGCCTCTTTTTGGAGAGCTTCAGGTGTCCAACTGAAGATAGCTCTTTTGTTTCCTGGTACAGTTCTCCAAGTTTCTTCATTTTCTCCTCAAATTAGAAAACAACCTTGCAATTGCTGGAGGTGTAGCTTGGATCCCCTTCAGGCTAATGCAGGTAGGCCTCCACTTATGACCCAGATTGAACCCAAAATTTCCACTGCTAAGCGAGAGAGTTGTTAAGTGAGTTTTGCCCCATTTTCCGACCTCTCTTGCCACAGTTGTTAAGTGAATAACTGCAGTTGTTAAATGTTCCAACTTCTCCATCCTCCTTTGCTTGTCGGAAGGTGGCAGAAGGTGATCACATGACCTTGGGAGACCATAACCATCATAAATCCAGCGTCAGTTGCCAAGCGTCCAAATTTTGAACATGGGACCATGAGGGATGCTGTAATGGTCCTAAGTGTGAAAACAGTCATAAGTCACTAAACAAATTATTGTAAGTCGAGGACTTACATGCACTTTGTAGTCACAGCAATGTTTCCCCCCCATTTGCTTGCTCTGTTCATGAGCTCCAGAAGTGAGAGTAGCTCAGGCCGAAAGAAGAGAGAAAAAGAAAAGGAAGAAAGTGCCTTCAGCTTAATTTCTCTTGCTAAACTCCCTTGCCAAAATGCTCTTGGCTCATTCTGTGAGCTGTAGGACTGTTTCTAAAAGTAACCATTTAACAACATGGGCTGAATTACCCCTAATAGTACAGTATTAGATTATGTTTCTTATAATTTGCTTTGCATACATAAAGGATTCCTTTCACTTTTGAAGAAAAAGATAAAATATCTTCCTGGAGTTAAACATGAAACATTGCTCCAGTGTTTTCTCTTCTAGATGTCAAAAGAAAGCATGTTCCCATGACCACATGTGTTTATCAGGCACTCCTGGGATTAGCTAATTAATTTTTCAGCTGTCAACTTCTGACTTCAGTTAATATTTTTGAACAGTTAAAGAAAAACATACCTTTTAAAGAATGGGAATCCAGTCAAGCCTAGAAATTGAGAAAAGGCACTTAAATGTAAGACATGCAGGTTTGACTATTTTAGTTGCTCTGGATTACATAATAACATAGCAGCTGTTTTTTTTTAAGTAGGAAAAAGAAACTTTATGAGGGAGGGAAGGATATTGAGCAATATTGAATTGGCTATTGCAAATTTCTCCTTATCAAGATTTCATAGAATACTTTTAAAAATGTTTGTTGTCTATTTTTGTTTAAGGGCATCACTGGTGGAGATAACAGTTTATTATTGTTCATGACTCCATAATATTCATTATTGTAGCAGTCTTGTAATGTCCTACTTACCACTCTAGTTGCTTTAAAAGTTAAATCCAGTACTAGTGTCATGCTGTGTTTATCCATATTTTCATTGCAGCTTCATGTGCAACAGGAGTTCTCATACTGTACATCATGATTGTGATTGGATATGAGAAGAGGAGGTTCACGTTCTTATTTTAATTAATAGTGTCAGGTGCAAAGACCATGCATTAAGTTCCAGTTAAGATGATTTATTGCTCATCCATATATACAAGAATCTAGTCAACTAATGGTCAGCACTAAATTCACTCTAGATAAGTGTCAACAGAATTCAAGAGAGTTTGGACAGTTTGTGGGAACTGTTCGGTGAGGATCGAACTCCTGCTGGAGTTCAAGTGGAAAAGTTTGTAAAGGCCATTATAGCCCTCTGCATCACTTGTTGTAAATTGCATCACAGACTTTAGACTTTGAGCTAATGGCTTTTATGATAATGTTTCTCCATAATGAAAGAACATACTTTCCAATTTCAACATCAAAGATATAAAGTAAGACCCTATATAAAAAGGAAACAGTTGACATTCATTAGTGAAAGTAACTCCAATAGGTGCATAGCATTAATTTAATGATGAGATATTGAAAATGCCAATGTTGAGAAAATTTATAACTTGTCTAGAAAAGAAAGCGTAGAGTGTTTTCATCATTGTATTGAGAACGTGCTCCAATTATTAAATATTAAATTAATTATAGCTAGAAAGTGCATCACAAATGGCCAAATCTCAAATCTAGACCATCTGGAGTGACTTGGTGACTTTTTAAGATAAAGTAGAATTGTCTACAGTATTGGGTATCTGCAAAATGATTTTGGCGGTTACAGCAATGCATCTGAAAATAATAATATTTTGTTTCTACTTTTCCACTAATGGAATTCTATAGATTGGGGAGAATAACTTTTATGTTGTTCTTCCCAACTGTTAACTCCCTCTAAAATGATGTTTTTATAAACAGAATACAAAGAGCATAAAAATAGTTTCCATCCTATTTTGTTTTTATACCGTGCTTTTATAATGACTGTAAACAACTTTAGGATATTTAAAATGGGAAGGGGGATATAAGGGACATAGATCAGTTGAGCTTGTCTTATAATAAATGGCAATAATTTAGCAATATAGAGATTATTTGCCTTCCTCCATGTTTTGCTTTTACTTACTCCCCAATCTCAGTAACAGAATTTGAAGGGACCTTCTTCTTAAAAACTTCCAGTGATAAGGCACCCACAACTTCTAAAAGCAATTTGTTCTACTGGTTAATTGTTCTCACTGTTAGGATTTTTATCCTTAGTTCTAAATTGCTTAACTCCTTGGTGAGACTATAATCCTGGAATTTCTTGGTAATTTCCCATGCAAGTAATGATCAGATTCCACCTGCCTTTTTTTTTAGATTGAACAAGGTAGACTAAGTACAGCTAGCAAACAAACAAATGAGACCTGAATAGCAAGTTTACTTTCCAGTCAATGTTTCTTCAAGCTTTCCAAATCACTGAATTTTGTAGAACAGTAAGTCTACCTGCTTGTGTGTGTTTGATATTCTTCATTAATTCAATTTTAATAAAGCAGGGATATTTTAAAAAATTGAGGAAGTAGTCAAAGAGGGGTACTTTTTGCTAATAAAAATAGTTTCTGATTCTAACAGTATTCCAAGTAGTTAAACTCCATGAGTTTTTAATTCAACTCCATGGGTTTTATATTGCCTTTCCTGATCCAGATTTAAGATTCCTTTTTCATCCCTTTCTCTCATATAGACACAATCAAACATGCAAAATTGTGTCCGCAGAGTTAACCCTGTCTTTTTACAAATTCAAACAGGTTTCAGAATAGCCCTTTATATTGTTCCTATTCACAGTTCATACTCTTGTCAAACTCTTTCTTTTTCCATTCTAATTCTTATTCAGTAAATAAATAAGTATGTGCGCATATGTTGCATTTCATTCATTGGATGAACCATCAAAGGATGCACTGACTTGCCAATTTTATCTGCCCCATGCAAATTGTATGGCGTATTTTATGCTGTTCTCAAAATCCAGGAAAAATTCAGAGAACTGCAGAGGAACAGAAAAAAAAATCTTAGTAAAATCTCCAGGCAGTGATTCATTGAGCCTTCAGATAGTAATGAAACATCATTGGATGCAATCTAACGTCTCTAGAAATATTTTGCATTCACAATTATCCAACTCTATTTAATTACCTTTTAAGCCCTTCATTTCCATGTCACTCTTTCCCCAGTTAAAAGCTGAAGTCAATCCTGGGTTTGGCCAGTCTCAAATGTTGATGATCCAAACTCCGTCAGGGACCTTGGAATACTCATCTCTAATGATCTAAGTGCTAGAGCCCACTGTTGTTAACCTAAACCTACGTAGCTTTTTCTCTGGTAATATCACACTACTAACTAGGGCATACAAAACATTTGCTAGACCAATACTTGAATACAGCTCATCAGTCTGGAACCCACATCACATATTTGATATTAACACAGTTGAGAAAGTCCAGAAATATTTCACAAGAAGAGTTCTACACTCCTCTACTCATTGCAAAATACCTTATGCCACCAGACTTGAAATTCTAGACCTAGAAAACCTAGAACTATGCCTTCGGTCTGATCTAAGTATAGTATATAAAATCATACATTGCAATGTCATTCCAGTCAATCAATACTTCAGCTTCAACCATAACAATACAAGAGCACACAATAGATAACTCAAAGTTAACCGCACCAAACTTGATTGCAAGAAATACAACTGCAGCAACAGAGTAGTCAATGTCTGGAATACTCTACCTGATTCTGTGGTTTCTTCCCCAAACCCCAAAAACTTTAACCTTAGACTGTCTACTATTGACCTCACCCCTTTCCTAAGAGGTCTGTAGGGGGCATGCATAAGTGCATCAACGTGCCTACTGTCCCTGTCCTATTGTTTCTTTTATTTTTCTTATATGTATTCATTTCATGTATTCACAACTATGTTTATCCTTGTAAGCAATTGACAAAATAAATAAATAAAATTAAATTAAATATTTCCCAAGCAGAATCTTCCTAATCCTAAAGAAATTATTCTCACAAAGTCTATTGCCAACTCTTCTACCAATGGGGAAGCTCTAAGGCAGGAGTGGGGAACAATGACCCACATGTCTGGCTTGGGAATTCTGGGAGGTGAAGTCCACAAGTCTTAAAGTTGCCAAGTTTGGGGACCCCTGGTCTAAAGTCAGTATCCTATACATGTTTCTAACCTAATCTCTCTGTCATTTTCTCTGGTCCCTCCCAAACTAGCATCCTTTCTTTCATTTTATCTTCCTTTCCTTTGGTTAACTTTTAGAGCTAGGGCTGGTTAAACAATGTGTCAGCATGTCTGTAGAAAATCTTCCTATCTCTTCCCAAAACCTGGCACTTCTGTTTATATACTAACCCATCTGACAAGATCCTGCCTCCTGCAAGTTGATTGTTTAGTTAATATTTTAAACTTTCCCAGCTTTCCTGAAAAGCATTGAGTTACATATTGGAAAATGTATGATTTGTTGAATCAACCTCAATGAGCTGCATTCACCCAAACATGTACCATGTACACCATGAATAACATGTATCATACAGTATATACCATACCATGAATAACAATCCTGATCCCCCAACATGCTAAGGCAAAATCAAATAAACTACTGTATAAAGAATTAAAACACTTTTTGTTTTCATTTAATTCTTAAAAGTGTTCTCTGTTTTTTTCTCTCTCTAAATTTCAGTACCATAAAGTTTATTGTGGGAGAACACTACCAAAACACAGGAAGCATTTGCTGTATGTAAACCCCTGATTTCTTATACACTTTTGAAGCATTTAAGTGTTCAGCTGGAGCCTGAAAATATAACCCTTTCTGGAAGATATTATTGTCACTTAACTGATATTAAGACTATATTAAGACTGCCTGGTTATAACATGGGGTAACAATTAAAACCAGCAGTGCTAGTCCTAATGCAATAAGCCATTAATTGCAATCTAATGTTTACTGTCCAGTAATCCTTTACCACAACTATTTCAATTCCTTCAGCTTAACTACATACTTAACCTGTAGAAAAAATCCTAAATTAGTCATTTTTAAAATAAAAAACCAGTTTGACAGGACAGTAATGGTGCCAATGGGCAAAGTTGTTTAACCTTCTTGGAAATAAAGATGAGCTTTTGAAAGACTGTCAAACTGGCATGGTTTGGTCATTTTATTGTTAAAACTAGGATATGTTGTTAATAACAGGAATTAATATTAAGGTGCAATTAGAATAAAATATTTGTTTCAGACAGCATGGACAAAATTAAAAACGATCATTAATAGAAAGCATCCTGATTTGTAAATATATATACTCCTTACACTGTTTTTCTTTTTTGGGGGGAAAAGCAACATGCAAAAAAACAAAAAAGGAGTAAGAAATAATAGCCCAATTAAATTTAAGGCATGAGATAAGAAAAGGGAAAATAGCCAAACATAAATGAGAAAAACACCATTTGTGAGGGTTGCAGCTGGCAACACAGGAAATGAGCCTGGGATCAGGCAGGATTATTTTGTAAATATGAGAAATGGACTACAAAAATCCATTATATTAAAATCGCAGGAAAAACAAACTCTTGACACTACTGCATGAACTTTCATCATAAACTCTTTCATCATAAAGTCTTCATGCCTTTATGTCCATTCTTTTGCCATTTCTGCACATGAATAGGCTTACACTTATTTCGGGTTTTAAAAAGATGTTTTTTATAAGCATAGATCACCAAACAATCACCATTCTCATTCATTCCTAGGTCGCCAAATGACTTTCTGTAATGAGCCATTTTGTTCTCATCTGCCCATTAATGATACCCAACTGATATCCAAAAATCTAAAAGGAGAAGAGGAAGAAATTGAATTTTAAATTTATCAAATCATTAATTTCACTTATTTTAATTAATCAACAAGAAAGACCAAAAAACCCCTGTATAATAGATATTAGAATGCCTGGAGAGAGCAGAACAGAAGAGAAAGAACCAGAGAAAAACCACAAAATTGCAAAGACCTGCAAATCGAACAACTGTGTCAAAAGAAAACAAAGGTTGTAGCAATAGTAATAGCTATCTTGAGTTCTGTTATGTATGGAGGTTTGAATGTCATTGGTTTAGGTCTGGGGCAGGAAGGAACAATCAGCATTCAACAATATTAAAAGACTAATCACGTCTGATGCTATACTGATACAGTTCTCTGAGAATTTGCCTGTTGTACTTACTTGTGATGCATCCCCTTTTGGAGTGGGTTTTTTTTTTGAGCCACAGGCTTCCCAGCAGGAGGGAAGCCCCTATTGCATTTTACTCTCACACTTTGACCAAAGCAGAGAGGAATTACAGCTAATTGGACAAGGAAGCCTTGGCAATTGTTGCAGCTGTCAAGAAATTCCATGAGTATCTATATGAGAGAACATTTACCATTGTCACAGATCACAAACCTTTGTTAGGCATTGTGGCAGGAGACAAACCTACACCCACTATCCTGTCACCAAGAATGCTGAGGTGGACTGAATTTCTTGCTGCTTATTCATACAAGCTCATCCACAAGCCTGGCAAAGACATTGGCCATGCTGATGCTTTGAGTCGCTGCCCACTTCCGTTTCACACTGAGGACTGTGAACCTGAGGCACACACCCTTTTCCTAGAAACTGTTGCCAAACTTCCAGTACACGCTGCTGAAATTGCCAGAGAGACTGCCAAAGACACTGTATTGGCTCCTGTTATAGGCTGGATTAAGAAAGGTTGGCCTTTTCAAGATCTACCTCACCTTGCCCAACCTTTTAAATCCAGGCAAACTGAATTATCTGTATTAAGAGGATATATTTTGTGGGGTAACAGGGTGGTTATTCCTGCAAAACTGCAAAGAGAGGTTTTGGAAATGTTACATGAGGGTCATCCAGGTATTGTAAGGATGAAGGGATTGGCCAGGAGTTATGTATGGTGGCCAGGTATTGACAAAATGGTTGAAAACTGGGTTGCATCTTGTCCCAACTGTCAGGTAGTCAGGCCTGCCCCACCTCTCGCCCCCACAGAGGAATGGGAATGTCCTAGGGGCCCATGGTCCAGGATTCACATTGATTTTGCTGGCCCTACCAGAGGGCACACCTTCCTTATTATAGTAGATGCATATTCCAAATGGCTAGAGGTCATCCCTATGACATCCACCACAACTGATGCTGTCATCAAGCAGCTTAAAAGCTTTTGTAACCCACGGGTTACCTGATGTTCTTGTCTCTGACAATGGCCCTCAATTTACATCCAACCTTTTGAATCCTATCTAGCACAACAGGGTATCAGACATGCCCTGACTGCCCCTGGGCACCCTTCGGCTAACGGCCGGGCTGAACGCATGGTACGTTTTACCAAGGAAAAGCTTCAGCAATTGGGTCCTGGGGACATCACTGAGAAAGTTGAAAAACTTCTTAGTGTTCAGCACATCACTCCTAACCCATCAACTAACTTATCCCCAGCAGAGTTGTTGATGGGTAGGAAACTTAGGTCTCCCCTTGACCGCCTTCATCCCACTTATGCACCCAACGCACCACTTGATTCCACTAGCAAAGTTTGCAAGTTCAGTGTGGGTGATTCTGTTTATACTAAGAACCTTATGGATGAACCTTCATGGATTCCTGCTGAAATAACTCAAATCACAGGCCCTCATACTTACAGGGTGCAAACAGAGGATGGTGTCCTCTGGAGCAGGCACATTGATCAGTTAAGATCCAGATTACCTCAGGAACATCTCAATTGTTCCTCTCTAGTTCCCATACCTAATGCCTTTTCTAGGGGGGAAGGGGAGGAGCATGAGGATAATCAGCAAACAAGAATCAACCCCATGTGTAACAAGCCATTACGACAGGAACCATCCCAAAACCTGTCACAATGCCAAAATCCATCCTTACAAGTGGAAGATTGCACATCACTACCTGACTTGGGTGCTGACATTGGTTTGGAGATGGGTTGGGAGGAGAGACCAGATTGTAACAATCAAACAGGGTCTTCTTTCACTGGAAGCCCGAGTAGGGAAATGTCAACAGACACATTTCCTCTCTCACTGGGTGAGAACGTTAAAACTTCTGAACCACGAAGGTCTCAACATACACATAAGAGCCCCACCTATTTAAAAGAATACATTAGATAGGCTGGGGTTTGAGTATGGACTGAACCTAGTGGGGAGGGGTGTTATGTATGCAGGTTTGAATGTCATTGGTTTAGTTTGAACTGTTCTTGTAAAATGTCAGAAATGATTGGTTTTAAAAGTTCAGGAAAATCCTGCACTCTGATTGGCTGGCAACTGCGGCTGCTGGCTATAAGTAGCAGCCACAGCCCAGCCAAATCGGGTCTGTTATGAGCTGTAGTCACTAATAAACTCTTCACTGAAGCACTCCGCGTCTGACTCTTCATGCAAACTTAACAAGTTCAATTCCCAAACATCTGGTAGCCTCATGAACCACATCAGCATTAATAAAATCACTACCAATCAATTGCAAAAGGTCAGTTTACATCCTGTGATGATACTTTTAACATAATCAAACAGTATCTGCCTATCCCAGTTCCTTAAGATTAAAAAAGTACCACAGTCTAAATTTGGCTGGCTGGGTGACCAATAATAAGATTTATATGCCACCCCTACTCCCAATGACAATCCTAATCACATTCATTCCATACACTGCATACATTTTTGTTTATAAGTATTAAGTATTTTTATTATAATAGCAATATCTAATGCAAACTTAAAGAAAGGAAAGAAAACAGAAAGGAGTCAAAGGTGCAAGAAAGCCACTGAGTGATGGAGAAGTTTGAAAGCATCCTGCCCCATATGTATTAGAAACAGACAAATCAAAGAAGCGAGTTAATGTGAAGGTTGGTTTAGAATAGGGCTGTCAAACTCATGGCCCATGGACCAGATGCATCATGCGCTGGCCACACCCATGTCCAGTTTAGCAAAGGGGAAAAAAGTCACAATATGTCACATGACACCGCCATGACACCGTGAGTTTGACACCCCCTGGTTTAGAATGAATGTGAAAGCTTCCAGTTAGAACATCCTGCCCTCAGCACAACTCTTACTTGACTAACACCTGGATCCAATATTGCATCCTTGTTACTAGCCTCACCTATAACATAAATATCAGTAGGAGACCCACTGCCAAATGAAGAATCACAGAGAAATCCATGTTCTTTGTACAGAACTCAGTAGAGTGTAAGTAGAAAACAAGAGGGCATTTTGCTATTTTACTGATTGGAAAGTGGAATTCCTGCCCTGATAAATTCATTTGCCTGTCCTTTGAACATACTTCTGTATACCATCACTTGAAAATATTCATTTAATGTATCAGTAACATAGATTTTGTCTCAATTTAAATTTCATTCACACCAACGCTTAGCTCTTTTTCATTTTATTCATTTTACTTGGTTTGTATTTTTATTACCTTATCATATACGCTTGAGTGATAGAATAATGTTAAGCATCCATTTTTATTGTCATTTGAGAAAAATAGGAGATAAAGTAGAACAGATAATTGCATAAAACAAACAATCATGCCCTGTACAATGTAAGTAGAGAAATGCACATCCACAAATCTTTTTATTGTGAAAAGTGATATAGAGGAAATACAACATATACAAGAAGCCTTTTCTGTGATGGATTCAATAAATTCCAGTAAAGCCAGTGGAAATTAATATATTTGCACACAGCGAAACATCTAATTTTTCACTGTGCATAATTTAGAAGGAAGCAACCATGGAATAACATCAGTTTCATAGTTGCTTTCAATGTTGGTTTCATAATTCTTTAAATATTGGCAACCTAGTTTAGTCATAGCTCTTTTGTTAAAAGGTACAAGGCTAGAGTCCAATAAGCTCCTATTAGACAAGTGTTCATAATGTTCCAGCTGATCTCCTTATCTCGCTGAAATATTCCTCTGTGCTCCCTTGAAACATTTAGCAATAAATTAATCATTTATGGGATGTGAAGTTATGCTGCTGAACACCCAGCTGATCAAAATAATGAGGTCACTGAGCTTCATGAAAGTAGTTACTGAAATTCTCAACATCATTAAAAGACATTGAAATATTCTCAGATGTGAATAGTTAGGTAATAATGGAAATAGCTGAGGGCATAGTTAAAGAAAATGCTTCTGTGAAGCAACAAAAGTGTTTTTTTCCATCTCTCTGTCTCAAATCATAGGTTTGTCTGCAGCTAATGTTTAATGTAATCAACATCCCTCCTAGCTAAACAAGGTGCAGGATCTAGCAAAAAAATTAAATAAAAAAATATCATTAAATATTAAATATTGCTATCATTAAATAGCAAATATGGTCACTTTTGTTGATTTTTTTTTTCTTCAGCTCTCTGATTTTCCACCCTGCTTTGAAAGTCCCCCAACATCTGGGATCATTCTGAGGATGGAGAGATGCCAAAATTGCCTTCTTCCATGTTCCTCTGAAAGATGTTCTAATGGATCTTCCATCAGAGAAGCTTCCGATGCAACCTTCACTACAAGATGCTACCTGATGTACCTGCCCATTTAACTTTGATCAAATGGAATGGCCTTTGGGAGAAGGTCATATTCCAAGGATTTGCTCTATGGTAACCTTAGAGGAGGAATTTCCTTCCATCTTCACAGGCCGGCATCAAATGCCAACCGCCCTGTATGAGCGCACAGACAGGGGCTCCTTGGGGTACTGTCTGCGACCCAGTGTTGCTTGGCGGTGTCCCGGGGGAAGGCCTATTCTGTGGCAGCTCCCACTTTGTGGAACCAGCTTCCCCTGGGGCTCCATTTGGCCCCTGATCTTCGCACCTTCCACCATGACTTAAAGACCTGGCTGTTTGGACAGTCCGGGCTGTGCTGACCTCCTGGGGCTGGGGTGATTTTGTTTTAAATTGTGGGGGTTTTATATGAATTTGACTTGGTTTGTTTAATATGGTTTTATTTAATTAATTTATTGTGCGGTTTTAGCTGTGAGCTGCCCCGAGTCCTTTTTGGAGAGGGGGCAGCATACAAGTCAAATTAATAAATAATAAATAAATAAATAAATATTTGATTTTCCTTCCATCTTCATATTTTCAGATACAAGTTCAAGTTGCTAAGTATATGTATAGAGTAAAATTATACAGATTTTGTAATCATTTTTAAGTATGCACTATTTGATGTTTTATTAAATTATGGCTTACTTTGCTAACAACTTGGTTCCTGCATTGAGGTTTGTATTTAACCTTTAAATGGGTTAAAATTGTTACAATTCAATATTAATACATAATGGACACTTTGGATGAAGACAGTGATAAGAACTGGGAAGAGAATGTTGAGTCTACTTTATCTTTTCCCACTTCCATTGACTACTGAACCAAAGCATTTATTTTAAGATTGGCAGTGACATATTTATTCTGAATAACTTCAGTGTGAAAAATGCTATTGCAGCAGATTTCCTACATTTGCTCAAAAGGCGTTGCATTAGCAGGTTTTCTAGCTCTTTTTGAGTTTAATTTTCAACTGATTTCGGCTTCTCTTACCTTTTATTACATAAAGTCTATTAAATAGCTGTTTTTCACTATGGGATATGGAGCTGAAAATTCATATATCAGATGAGCTATTTCAAATTATTACATACTCTTAAAATGTTACCATTTCTATAGGGCAGCTTGACTCAATGTAATGATTGGAGGAATGGAGGTTAAAACATATGAAGAACAGTTGCAGGAATTGGGTTTATCTAATCAAAAGAAAGACTAGGGGTGACACAGTAGCAGTGTTCCAGTATTTGAGGGACTGTCACAAAAAAGAAGACTGTCACAATCTATTTTCCAAAGCACCAGAAAGCAAGACAAGAAACAAGGGATGGAAGCTAATCAAAGAGAGAAGCAAACTAGAACTAAGGAGAAATTTCCTAATAGTGAGATCAATTAACTAGTGGAATGGCTTGCCTTCCGAAGTTGTGGGTGGTCCATCACTGATGGCTTTTAAGAAGAGACTGGACAGTCTCTTATCTGGAATGGTATAGGGCTATGATGGCAAACCTATGGCACGTGTGCCACAGGTGGCACGCAGAGCCATTTGTGTGGGCATGCGAGTCCCAGCCAAACTTACCTGCACTGCACATCAGCATGCCTCCCAGCTGATTTTCACCTGTTTCAGTCCATTTTCACCCTCCCGGAGGCTTGAGCAGAGCCTCTGCACTCTCGGGAGGCCGAAAAATGGGTCTTCCAGAAATACTGGAAGTGCCGAAACGGGCCTGTTTTCAGCCTCCCAAGGCTGCAGAGGCTTCCCTCGAGCCTCTGGGAGGGTGAAAACGGCCTCCCCCCGAGCTCCAGAAGCCCTCCAGAGATTTCCAGATGGCCCGTTTTTCGGCCTCCCAAGGCTGCAGAGGCTTCTCTTGAGCCTCCGGGAGGATGAAAAAAGCCTCAAACGGGCCGAAAATCAGCTGGGGGGTGCACGCATGCATAGTACAGGTAAAGGGGTGGGGGTGTTGCACGCGCATGCGCAGGGGGGGTCAGGGCGCATTGCATTGTGGGTGCCTGCACACACATGTGTCTGCTATTGCACATGTGTGCACTTTCAGCACACCACAACAAAAAGGTTCACTATCACTGGGATAGGGTCTCCTGCCTGAGCAGGGGAATGGACTAGAAGACCTCCAAGGTTCCCTCCAACTCTGTTATTCTGTTCTCTTCTGCCTCTAGATATTTGAATGACATTGTTAGAATTCTGAGATATCTGTAAGGTACAAATTGTGAAGATGTAATGCAGTGAATATACCAGAAGCATTATATCAGCATTTGAATAAGCACTACATTTAAAATGTCCAAAAAAATGAAAACATACATACAATATATTTGTGAAAGTGATATGCTAACAAGCAGAATCTTCTTATCCTCCAATGTTAGCTACAGCAGGGGTCCCCAACTCCCAATCTGTGGACTGGCACCAGTCTGCGGCACACCAGCAACTAGGCCGTGCAAACAACCAAAGTGCCATCCATGGGATGAAGGCAGCATGTGAAACCACACCCCCTCCAGTCCGTGGAAAAACTTCTCTCTACAGAACCAGTCCCAGGTGCCCAAAAGGATAGGGTAATATAGCCGCTGAGCTACAGAATGTTCCCAAATCAAGTGTGGTCCCTTTTGCTGAGCCAAACTTAAATTCTATATGCTTTGAAAAGATTCCCACTGACATTGGGGTCTGCAGAGCTGAAATATGGGTCAAATGAAAAGATTATTAAATTTTATTTTTCAGTAAAATGCAAAGTATTGACAAAATACCTAAATATGTTATTTTTTAAGTACAGTTAAATAAAACAATCCTTAAACTAAAACTGAAACAGAAAAAAAACAGAAATACTAAAGGAAAAAGGACTTTATATATTAAAATTACTAATAGTTGTTAGTTTATTAATAAATACTGCTTCATACTGGGAACGAACGCACGACAGAATGAGGCGAGGCAGCTAGAAGGTTGCTCAGGCTTTATTCAAATTCGTGCGCTAACAGCGAATAAACCACTCAGCCGTGAGGCAACAGCTGTTGGCCTGTTTGACAGCTCCTTATATAGTCAGCTGTCAAACTGTTCGACCAATCAGGTTGCGGCTGGCGCCCCCTGCTGGAACGGACCAGAGGGGGAACTTCAGGACACAGCACTCCTTCCCACCTTGATAGCGCATGCGTAATCTTCGAGGTAGGCCGGGTGGCATCAGATCCGAGTCGATCTGCGCAGTGCTGGCTCAGCGGGAACCACTCCAGCTGGAACTTCTGCAACCGGACTCTCTGCTGGCGATCTCTCTACCGATGGTCCTTCTGGTGAGTGCGACCTTTGTTGTGTTGCGGGTGCCGATGGTCTTGTGCTGGATTCTGGTAGTTCCGCAATCTCCCTGGCTAATGACAACCCTGGCCTCATGCTCCCTCGCCCCCTTAACTGGTTAATGTGGCGTCTCCAGATTCAGCCATCCTCTAAGGTTATAATGTAGGAACATGGCCCTGTTACGCTCGTTATGGATGCTGGTAGCCAAAGGGGATTTCCCATGTAATTCCTAGCGAATACCTGGTCTCCTACCATGAAACTCAGGATGCAACCTATCTAAAATAGTTCTCAGCCTTCGACCCGTTAACAATTCTGCTGGACTATGGTTTGTAGTTGAGCATGGGGTAGAATGCTGAATTAACAGGTACTGGGCTACCCTACTGGGCCATGGCCCTGGGCCCATCTTTGCTAGGGCCTCTTTAGCAGATCTTACCCCTCGTTTTGCCAATCCATTACTAGCGGGATTAAAAGGGGCAGTCAATGCATGTTGTATTCCCAACCCAATGAGAAACAGTTCAAAACTCCTTGCAGTAAATTGTGGCCCATTATCTGACACAATTATGTCTGGCAGTCCATGTGTGGCAAATATTTTCTGTAAGGCTAAGCTAACAGCTTCTGCTGTGGTTGAGGTCATTAACACAATTTCAACCCATTTGGAGAATGGATCTACTACAATGAGGAATGTCTGGCCTTGGAATGGGCCAGCGAAATCAATATGAATGCGTGACCAAGGACCTCTGGGATTCTCCCATTGCCTTACCGGGGCTTTTGTGGGTAATGGCCTAGATTCCTGACATTGCTGGCACCCTGACACCCATTCATGTATCGCTTGATCCATCCCTGGCTACCACACATAACTTCGGCCTAAAGACTTCATACGAACTATGCCCGGGTGACCCTTGTGAAGCACCTCCAGTACATGCTTTTGTAATGATGTGGGAATTACCACTCTGCTTCCCCATAATAAACACCCTTTGCTGCAAGATAGCTTTTGTTGCCATAATTTTGAAAGGCTGGTAATCAAGAGGAACAGTCACTTGTGGCCATCCCCTTTTCACCCAGTCCAGAATCTGCAGTAAGAGTTTGTCTTTAGCTGAATGGGCAGCGATGTCAGCAGCAGTCAATAGGAAGTCCTGGTGGTGGTCAATGAGGAGAATGGATTCATCAGCCTCCTGGTCTTCTGATGTAGCTGGAAGTGGGCACCTGCTGAGGGCATCAGCATGGCTGATGTGTTTGCCTGGGCGATATGTCAGTGTGTAAGAATATGCTGCCAAAAAAAAGCCCCACCTTGTCATTCACGGGGAGAGTATTTGAGGAGTCTGCTTATTCCTGGCGAATAACCCAAGTAAGGGTTTATGATCAGTTATCAGTTCAAACTTATGTCCATAAACATATTTGTGGAAAGGTCTAATGCCAGCTATGGCAGCAAGGGCCTCACGATCTATTTGGCTGTAATTTCGTTCTGCTGGCAATAGGGTCCTAAAGAAAAATGCTATAGGGGCCTCAGAGCCATTTGGCAGTCTGTGGCTCAAAACTGCCCCTATTCCATATGGGGAAGCGTCGCATGCCAACACTATTGGTAAAGATTCGTTGAATTGTATAAGAACAGAGTCTGAAGTTAACAAGTCCTTTACAGCCCTGAAAGAGTTGGCTTCTTTCCTACCCCAAAACCAAGGAGATTTTTTGTCTAAAAGTCTGTGAAGGGGTTCAGCAACTGATGCTTTGTGAGGAATGAAAATGGCGTAAAAGTTCAGGAGGCCTAGAAAGGCCTGCAGCTCCGTTTTGTTGTTTGGAGTGGGGGCGTTCTTTATGGCCTGGACCTTAGCTGTCGTGGGATGTATTCCAGCAGCATCGATCAGGAATCCCAGGAACTCCACCTTAGGTACGCCCAATTGGCACTTGTTCTTTTTTAATTTCAAACCCTTGGCCTGGAATTCTTTGAAAACTTCCCTTAAACTGTCTAACAATGATTTTTCATCTCTAGCTGACACAATTATGTCATCAAAATATGGAATGACTCCAGGGATACCATGCAAGAGTCGTTCCATTAGAGACTGGAATATGCCTGGGGCAGCACTAATTCTAAATTGTAACCTATTGCATCTGAATGCCCCTCGATGAGTTACTATTGTTTGAGCTTCTGGCTGAGTCCACTGGCAACTGTTGATACGCTTGAGCCATGTCAAGCTTTGCAAAAAAAATTCCATTGCCCAGTGAGTGCAACAAATGTTGCACCACAGGGACTGGGTATGCGCTTTGCTGTAAGGCTAAATTAAGCGTCCCCTTATAGTCTGCGCACACCCTGATAGATCCATCAGCCTTGATTGGCGTGACAATTGGTGTTTCCCAAGGAGCATGATCTATGGGTTCTAATACCCCTTGCGATATCAGTTTATCAAGTTCTGCATCAATTTTTTTGTGAAGTGCGAAGGGCACCCGCCTCGCTTTCAATCTCCTAGGTTGAATTGATGGGTCTAAATTCAATGAAATAGGTTTACCTGTATATTTACTTAAGTTGTTGTCAAACACACTGGCAAATTCTTTTTCCAGTGTGTCTAACGTGTCAGCATTTTGACCAGTAGTTGCATTTACGCCACTTATGGCCAGACCTAGGGCTTCGAACCAATCCAGACCCAACAAACTTGGTAAAGCCCTTTCCACTACTATTAATGGGAGGTGGCCTTCAAATTGTTTGAAACGTACAGTCACTTTAGTCAGACCCAAAATGGGAAATTTATTCCCTTGATAGTCTCTTAATGTGAGGGAACAGGATCTCAATCTTTTCTTTGCCATTTTGGGCACTAATCTTTTTATTGTGCTCCAACTTACCAAAGATAAAGAAGATCCTGTGTCAACCTCCATTTGACAATCCTGTCCCTCAATTTTAACTGCAAGAAATATTTTTTTCTTCAGTGATAAGTTTGTTTGCCCTACTCTGGGGTTAAACTGCCAATTATCCCTTTGAATTGTGAAACAATCATCTCCCGATCTGGGAACTCTTCTAGGGGGCCCCTTACTTTGTTTCTGCTTGGACTCTGTCATCAGGCAAGATAGCCCTGCACTTCCTAGCTAAATGGCCCTTTTTTCCGCAGCGCTGACAGATTGCATTTTTAAACCTGCAAACTGCTCGCGGATGGTTACCCCCACACCCCATGCAGGATTGTGCCTGGGCTGTTTTTGTGGATTGCCAATATTTACCTGATGCAGCCTTCAATCGGTGGATGTCGTCATCTCCTGGTAAATTGGCATCTTCCTCAGTAGCCTCTTCTTGATGGACAGCTAAGGTTTTCTTTTCTGCCGCTGGGCTGCTCGCTCCCTTGATCTCAATCGTTGATCTATTGGATAGCTCCGCAGCGCAAGCTTCATCTAATGCTGATTGTAGAGTCAGGTCAGGTTTTGCTAATAGTCTGCACTGGATTCGGAGGTCTCTTAGCCCACAGACTAACCCATCCAGAAAAACTGCATCCAGCTCTTTAAATTCGCAATGGAGAGCAGCTGTCCGGAGACCTGCCATAAACTGACTAACACTTTCCCCTTCAGCTTGTTCTCTCTGGTGAAATGCATGCCTTCGGACAATTCGTGAGGGAGTGGGAGCATAATGGTTCTTAAGCTTGGCCATTAATGCCTCCCAAGTAACAGCATTTAAGGGTTGAGGTGCTAACAGAGCTCGAGCTGTGTCAAACATTTGTTTGCCACAGAAATTTAAAAACAGCGCCCTTCGCCGGCTGCCTGTCAAATCCACCAGATCGTTTGCCTCCAGGAAACAATCAAAACGCTCGATATATGATTCCCAAGTTTCTGAAGAAACGTCAAATGACACGAATGTGTTTAACGCTGCCATTCTTAGCCGCTTCACAGAGCCTTTGTTCCTTAGGCAGGTAGCTGGATGGATTTATTGAGCTCTCTCAGCGTGACTTTGCTCTTTCAAATGCCCTTCTGGCTTGTTTGGCTCTCACTGCCACAGTTATCAGCTCTTTTAGTTGTCCCTCAGGGACTTCAAGCTCACCTAATGCCTCGAGGGTGGAGATCCCACCCTCGTCGCCAGTGCTTCGTACTGGGAACGAACGCACGACAGAATGAGGCGAGGCGGCTAGAAGGTTGCTCAGGCTTTATTCAAATTCGCGCGCTAACAGCGAATAAACCACTCAGCCATGAGGCAACAGCTGTTGGCCTGTTTGACAGCTCCTTATATAGTCAGCTGTCAAACTGTTCGACCAATCAGGTTGCGGCTGGCGCCCCCTGCTGGAACAGACCAGAGGGGGAACTTCAGGACACAGCAAATACTATAGAGTACTATGGTGTAATTTACAACAAAATATTATTGTAAAATATCCCCCAGTCTCTGCCAAAGTAGTACATATTGCTTCATTCTTTGCTTTGTAGAAAACACTGACTTTTCCAAGTGGGATAAATCACACATTTCCAAAAGCCATTCAATACATCTGGAATAAACAATTTTTCAGTTCCTCAGTATAATTGTTTTAACCCACTCTTCCCTCCAGGCTTGATACAATCATAATATCTACTAAACAGTCAGATGCCAAAGCTTTAGTGTACATCAGATCAACATATTTAACATTTTAGATTTTAAGAAAATCACATCTTTAATTCTTGTAAAACTACTTACATTATATGCATGAAAGCATAATTCCAAACAAACACCAACTCATGTTATATGTGACCATGAATCCTCACAATTTTATATTTCTAACAAAGAAAATCTAGTGTCCATCCATTCAAGGAAAGATTTGCACTCAACAAAAGTGACCAAGAGTGAAGAAAAATGTCATTTATCTGCTTCACAGCTGAAATTACATACAGACGTAAGTTGTAAGATCAGGATCTAAAATAACTGAGATGCACCACTGCACATCTATTAAAGGTTCCAGCAATCTGTCCTGTTTTGATTCTGGTCATTATAGAATACCTATTATCACCTATCTTAATTGATTTGAAATTCCTAATTCTGTCCCACCATTACAGAAGCCAAGCAAGAAACTTTTAAAGTGCTCCACAATTTATTTATTTTTTGTAGATTGTTAAAAGCTTAATGCTCCGATCCTGCCTGACTGGAAAATTAGGGTAGAACTAATTTTTGCTCTGTCCTGTCTGTTGACAGATTCATAGCAAGAGAGGCCCACCCTTTCAAAGTTCCTTATTGTGCATTCTGTCTTTGTGCTCTGGCAGAGATAATGACAAATTTAGGGGTATTACATAAACAGATTGGGGGCAGATGGGAAGTTTTGGATCTTCTGGGTCTTGGTTAAAGGTATTTTTGAGCCATTTCTTTCACAAAATGAATTTGTTCCAGATTCTTCATTCCATGTCCCAGAAGGACTTGTTTTTCCATCGTGCTGTGTCTGCAACAAGTTCATCCAAATTATTAAGGTTGCTTCCAGACAGTGGGATTGTAGTGCTAACAATTAAAAACAATTGTGCAATCATTTCTCTTTTTTTGTCCTCTTAGCATCTTTTCTCTGGAAATTAAAATTGTGTCAGAAGTGAAAAAAGATGGGCGAATTACAGATCAAATAATGTTGGATGAGATCCACATAAAATTCTGTAAATAAGGCAGGAAATGTCTATCACAAAAGCCTCAGTTGGAAGCACCTTCAAACCCTGATCTATAAGTTGGTCATTGTTTGGAAAGGACCTGCACAATTCCCTTGCTTATCATTATATTTATTATAGAAATAGTAATGAATATTACATTAAAGCAGGGCCTTGAGTTGGGGATCCATGAAAACCCAAGTGTGTATAGATGTAAAAAGAAAGGTATGGCTTCAACCCAATGGTGTATTAACCATTAAGCAGACTAAGCACGTGCTTAGGGCACCAGGCCCAAAGGGGGCACCATAAAGTTGAGAATATGGTGTTGTTTGTTCAGTATGTACAAAGGAATGGGGCACCAAGATTTGTGAGTGATAAGGGCACCAGTGAGCCTTAATCCACCACTACTTCAACCCCCTGGTTGCATCTGCCATTTTCGTACTATTGACACTGATCCCTCCCCTGTTGCTCCTGTACTAAAGTTCTCAGGCATTTTAAAATGATATATTTTTACACGTGAATTCATTATTTCTCCTGAAATTTAACTTGGAGATTCAGAACTTGCCAGATCAGGGGTCTCCAACCTTGGCAACTTTAATACTTGTGGACTTGTGGACTACAACTCCCAGTTTCGCTGGCTGAGGAACTCTAGGAGTTGAAGTCCACAAGCCTTAAAGTTGCCAAGGTTGGAGATCCCTGTGCTAGTTCATCTATTTACTAAGCAATCATTTCCTCCCATCTCATTACCATTCCAGCTCCTTGAAGAATTGTTTTAAGGAATACATAAATGAACAAAGGAATTAATAAAAATCCAAGAGAATGTTATCTGATTTGATATCTTTAAACTCTGGATTTAATTATAGGGACTATGGAGATTGATTGATTGATTTGTTTGTTTATGGAAATGTACTGTATATGGCCATCCAGCTCACTTTTACTGATTCCAGGCAGCTTGCAAAGAAATGTCTTTGAGAAGGCATTCACAAGCCTTTGGAGAAAAAGAAGCATTCATTAAGTGCAGAAGAAGCATGCATTAAGTTGGTGGGAAGAGTAGTGGGAGGGGAGGAAAATGTTAGAAAAAGACTCAGATTGGCTCCCCTCTAACTCCCTGGGGATGGTGGGAAAAGAAGGGGAAACAAACATATACTTGCAAGATTCTATTACTACACATTTATCAATAAAGCGTAGTTCTAATTATCTTGTGGAGACATTATTATGATTATTAATTATTATGGTTTGCTGCAGAGTCAGCCAGATGTTCAGACTGGATTTGGCATTTTTATCCACCTATTGAGTCCTTCCCAAGGACCTAGGATAGGCAGATGTTTGAGGGTGTTAAAGGTATCATCATGGGATATAGGCTGTTTTAAGTAACTGACTGAGGTGATTTTGCAGCTGACTGAGGTGATTTTGCAAATGCCAATGGTGCTCAAGGGATGCTCCAATTGTTCATTTCACTTCTATATGCAGAGCTTGTATTTTGTGATTTTTTTTCTCCAGCTTTTCTCTTCTATTCTGCTGTCTTCAGGGAATTATTATTACCTTGCTTTAAAACAGGGGTCCCAAACTTGGCAACTTTAAGACTTCTGGGAGTTCACAAGTGTTAAAGTTGCCAAGTTTGGAGACCTCTGCTTTAAAATATGATGTTAATCTGGTTCTTAATATAGAGAGGGCCTTTGAGTCTTTGCTTTAAAGTTCTGCACTTATGCAGAAAGATGCCTTTTTTGTTTTACATTCACTCCAGTAGAGATCAGTCATCAATCAATTTCCATTATTTCCCCAGCCATTAACACTGGGGGAGGGACTGGGCAAGGTCCTTTTTTTTCCTTTTTAAATCTCATTTTCTACTCTCTTCCTTAACTGGTTCTTTGGATAGGATCCTGCTGGTGTGATAGCTTTCTTCTTCACTCCCTTCTCTGAGCAACAGAGAATTTCTTACAACAAGGAGTAGCAATTCCACCCTGAGGGTGTGTTTTCCATCATTCATACTCGATTACACATTTTTATCTTTCCTCTCTACACAGCCAACTTACTTCTGGCAAATTGTTCTTTGAAACAAATATGCTTAAAACTAAACATTTAAATAAAACTCTTACTGTAATTACAAAACATGGTCAGTCTGATATTTACTTTTCAAAGATTAAAATCTTTAACATATATACGCCCAGCAATATATTACTTTATGTATATTTTTTAGAAAGTCAAATAGTTTGCGTTTATTTGACCTTTATAGGTTAGCAGTTCTTATAATTGTTGTGTGCATCTGTTTTCAAAATGTTAGTTGATAATGTTAGAAATAAATATATTTGTGACTTCAGGTAAGGCTAATATCTATTTGGAAATTGTGGTGGAATCTGGGGGCAGAGTTAAAAGAGGGTTCAGCCTAGAACCACTACATAGCCATAAGCAGACTAAGTCCAACCTCCCTTGAATTTCGTGGACCGTTATCTAACTCTAAGCAGGTGCTAACTATTAATTGAGAATATTCCTGTACGTAGGGAATTTAGCAATAAAACTGGAACTTTGTACATGGACCTGGTCTTGAGTCTGAAAGAATAACAGAATAACAGAATTGGAGGGACATTGACCCCCTGATCAAGCAGAAGATCCTATACAAGTTCAAACAAATGGCTGCCCTTAAAAACCTCCAGTGACAGAGCACTCTCAACTTCTGAAGGCAAGCCATTCCACTAGTGGATTCTTCTAATTGTCAGGAAATTTCTACTTAGGTTAGATCTCTCCTTGATTAGTTTCCATCCATTGCTTCTTGTCCTGCCTTCAGGTGTTTTGGAGAATAGGTTGACTCTCTCTTCTTGGTGGCAGCCCCTCAATTATTAGAACATGGCTATAGTGTGGTCCTTCCTTTCAAAAATAGATCTGAATAGTTTATGCTTGTACTCTTAAATCTTCAAAGGTACCAATTCTTAAAACCAAAACAGATAAACAATTAACTCAAATTTGAATATGACTTAATATTGGTACTTGCCAAGATTTGGCTCTTCACAGTGGCAATAAAATGGTGAAGAATGTACTTCTCCATTCTTGCTGTTTCCATAGACTCCCTTCAACCGTCCCATTTGGATGCTCTGGACCTGTTGGAAAAAGGATGAATGGAATGGACCTGTATACTGCATGAGTCAAAAAGAGGGCTGTGAAAATATTTACAGACCCCTCACATCCCGGACATAAACTGTTTCAACTCCTTCCCTCAAAACGACGCTATAGAGCACTGCACACCAGAACAACTAGACACAAGAACAGTTTCCCCCCGAAAGCCATCACTCTGCTAAACAAATAATTCCCTCAACACTGATCAACTATTACAAAGTCTGCACTACTATTACTGTTAATCTTCTCATCACTCCTTATCACCCATCCCCTCCCACTTGTGATTGTAGGATTGTAACTTGTCGCTTGTATCCTTACAATTTATATTGACTGGTTCCTAGTATGATTTGATTGCTGATTGTACCCTATGACTATCATTAAGTGTTGTACGTTATGATTCTTGATTCTTAATGAATGTATCTTTTCTTTTATGTATACTGAGAGTATTTACATCAAGACAAATTGCTTGTGTGTCCAATCACACTTGGCCAATAAAGTGTTCTATTCTGTTCTATTCTATTCTATAAGATGTGCAGTCTGCCCAGAAGTTTTCATGTGTTTCTTTGCACATAAAGTTGTTCACATTCATTCAGAAGTAAGTGCCAACTGGACAGAGCCACATGAAGCAAGGGAGTCAACTCTTTGCAATGTTACCACGGTTTGTTTGTAGTTTGTGGAAGCTGAGGATGCTCTGCGGAATGAATTTTACCATTGGTGGGTTGGATCAAGACCTCAACTGGATCTTTGTATGGTTAATTCTTGATTATTTGAGGAATGGCAAGAAGCCTTTGCCTTAAAGCAGTAAAAGTACACCCTATTGAATAGACGTTTTGTCAATTTTGTTTAACTTAATTATTTCAAATTAGATACTGCCTGACTCCAAAGTGACTCTGGGCGGTATATAATAAAAAAATACAAAAATTTAAAGAACAATAACAAAGGAAGAAGAAAAAGAACAGATGGTGAACCTGGCTAACAGCACCCACATCCAAACATATGTAATGGAGCCCTAACCCAAGACCTGGGAGAACATCCAAATCATCAAGGCTTCCCAGAATGATATCAGGGTGGGAGCCACATAAATAGCAGGGGCCAACTCATTATCTCGATTCAGCCATGCTCAAAACTTTCAACATGATGAAGTGTCAGTCATCTCTTGCCAGCTAGGCAAGAAACTATAAGAATAAACTTTCCAGGCTACCAAACATCTGATAAGTAATTCATTGAATCAAAGTTAATGAAGCCATTTAAAAAGAATTCCACTGACTTGAAATGCAAGTCTGCTGATTTTGCATCAAATACAAGTCCAAATTTATAGAATAATGAATGTGCTGGTCCTTGTGCTACTTTATCTTGCCCGTGCAGTGCGGAAGATATTTTCTCTGATACAAAAATGGACTTTGTCCACTGCCTCTTGTTTGGTAATAAAATGACCTGGTTCAAGATTCTCCTGTCATCATGTGAGACTTGTCACAATAATGGCAGATGGTAAAGTGGTGAAGAATTGCAGCTTCCAGGTGAGACAATGGTGGGCTAGGACATCTTCCAAACAGCAGAGTTAGCAATATCAACAAAGATCAAAGAACTGGCAATAAGCCTAGTCTGAGGGAACTTCTCCAGTTAAGGATGAGAGATTGCCCACTTGTACTCCAAACCATTTATCTTTATGAGGAGACTGTAGGATATGTTCAACATATGGGTCTGAAAACTGGGTGACAAGAAAAGCCCTCAACCATGGCAGAGCCTTTAAGGAGATTGGGTTTGTTAGCCTCATTCTTTATAATGTTTTAGATTACGATTATTTCAAAGTTAAAAGAGGTCTTGTCAAGCAACAAGTTTTTAAAAACTATCTGGTGAAACATCCCTAAATAGAGGAAAAATTAGCTAAAAGTTTAGAACTTTAAAAATATTAAAAATGGCAAAAAATGAATAAGAATTTTAGTCAAGAAAGTTTTAAATGGATCAAGGGACCAGAAGAATTGGGAACATTTGGAACCTTTGTTAAGATTTTTTAAATAACTGTTACCAAGACTTTTGAAATAATAAGATAAATAAAACAATATCTGCATGTAATGCTAAATTATTTAACCTATCAGGAAAGAGATGTTTGGTTGAAATTTGAATATAAAAAATGAAATCTGAGACTCTATAGAAATTGGACACTAGAGGGGGCTAAATTTCCAGAAAGCAGACAAAAAAGACAAACCTGTTTTTTTATCTTGGATTTGGAAAAAATAACAGTGAAATTTATAAAATGATATGTACAGAAATGAAACTTAAGGTATTTCAAAGGATCATTGAAGAATTGGAAAAGAAACTTGTAATTAAACTGACAGCAATAATTATCGCTAATGCATTTCTTCAAGATCTTTAGGAAAGAGGAAATGAAAGGTGAAAAAAGGAATAACATACAGGAATTTACAGATGATAGAATGAAGAGGTGAAACAAATTTCAGATGATATAGAAAGATTTTTAACATGCAGATTATAAAGTAGATTATAAGAGATGACAGTTAAAAAATGTCCTGGACAAAGACTTATCAATGGATTTACAAAAGACGGTTTTTAAAGTTTTGAAGAAATCTTTGGGGCTGGAGAAAGAAAGTTTGGATGGAGGTTCAGTCCCACAACAGCAAATTCATGAATTAAAGTTCAATATTGTTAGCACCCGTCCCCCAAAAAATATACAATTGACTTGTTTGATAAGGGATAAAATGTAAAATACTATCATACAATGCTGGAAAACCTTTATGAACTTTTGTTGATGTCTGCAATAAAATGGCAACAATTTTGGAATTTACAAATGGAAAGGGGGGATTAGAGAAGTGGATTATATATCCAATTCTGTAAATGGTGGAGAAATATCAAATCTGCTTGCACTCATTGATCAGGATCACTTCTTTAAATATTCTTTTTTCCTTCTTATTTATTTCTTGTTTCTTTCTTTATTTTCTTTATTTTTCTTTTGGCACTTTGTATTCCTTTCCTTTCCACTTTCTTTTTTCTTTTTGTATTTGCTTGTACTATAGTATAGACTACAAACATTACTACTGTATGTTAAAAACCTTAATAAAATATATTTCTTTAACAAAAATAGAGAAAATGGTGAGGAGTCAGCTACATGAGTCTGTTGGGAAAAATAAATGATATAGATCTCCTTCAATCAGGATTAAGGCAGGGTGTGGGATGGAGGCAGCATTGGTTACAATGGTGGATGATTCTTTAGGAATGAATTGAACAGTGTATCTCTCTTGGTCCTACAAGTCCTCTTCGTGATGTTGTGAACCATGGCAAACTTCCTGGCTGCCTGAGAGGCTGCCTGTTGGAGCCATCACTTGGAGATAGCTCTGCTCCTGAATCTGAGCAGAGAATTCCAATCATTAGTCATTGGGAAGAAGCAGTGGTCCAACACGGAGTATCACTGAGCAGAATCCTTCCTTCCTAATATTTAACATCTGTATCAACCTTTGGGTAAAGTTCACCTGTTGATTTGAACTAGGGCATTACTAGCAGGTTGAGCTGGAGACGATACTCTATGTGATGTGAAATCGGGTTACATTTGTAACCACTTTGTCCAAGAACATTTAGATAAGGTTTGCTTAAGGTCAAATACCTGCAAAAAGTGAAAGGTTTATGAAATAGAGGTGTCATCTCGGTGATCGTCCCTACAGTATGGATATATGTTCTTAAGAGATGCATTTGGGCTCCATTTTTTTCTTGGCATTCAGGAAGCAATTGAAAAATTTTCTTTTTATATCAGAGTTTTGCCAGCCTTGTGTGGTAGTCAAAATAGGAAAGATGCCCAAATAAACTAATTCTACTTTATTGTAAGATTACACAAACAGTATCTAAGTCTTCTTGTCTTAGGTTTTGAAATATATTGAATATTTCATTGCTAATGTGGAGCTCACCTTATTAATGTTGCATTTCTTTTTAAAATATATTTTTAAGAATTGGAAACACCTACAGAATAAATTCCCGTTTTAAAAGAATTACTATTATTACTACCATTTTGCCTCTGTGTTATGAAAAATGAACAAATTCAAGTGAATGCTGCCATCATGTGTTTAATACCTGTCATTGCTAAGAGAAAATGTTATTAGCTTATAAAATCAGAATGCTTCCTATAAAAGCAGAAAAGCTCAGGTTCTGTTTAGAGGTTCAATCATCTTGCTTTGAGGTTTTTCCTGGTTTATAGAGTTTATTTCTTCCTCACTGCTCTTGGTGCCCATCACATATCTTGGAATTCTAACTATTTTAATATTATCTGGGTTTTGACATTGCTTCTCGTGAATTTTGAACATTCTGTGTTTAACCAGACCAGGAATAAAAACTAATCATCTTAACTCTGGGGTGTTAAGACTGGGATCCAAAAATCCCAGAGGGCACCAATGGATTTTTTTTAAACACTGGCTATTTTCCTTGCCTCGCCTGATTTTTAATATTATTTTAGAAGTCTTTTAATTCAAGAAAATGGCAAATTGGAGTCTGTAAAGCAACAGACCAGACTCAGGTACCATCTTTACCAAGAATAAATGTCCCCAAGAAGTGAGAATATTAACTTTTTCAAGTTCAATTCTCACCAGTTCAAGGTTGACTCAGCCTTCCATCCTTCCGAGGTTGATAACATTATTATTATTATTATTATTATTATTATTATTATTATTATTATTATTTAGACTTGTATGCTGCCCTCTCTCCCTAAGGACTCAGGGAGGCTCACAGAATAAAAAATACAATATAATAAGTTAACTAAAAAATAATTAAACAATACAAGCCTAATATTAAACATCAAAACTATTAAAACCATTAAAATTTTAAAAGAAACCCCCTCCCTCTTGGTTCAGTCCAGGCTGGCCTGCTGAAATAACCAAGTCTTTAGGTCACAGTGGAAGGAGCGGAGATCCGGAGCCAAACGAAGGTCCAAGGGGAGTTGATTCCACAGGGTGGGTACCCCCACAGAGAAGGCCTTAACCCTGGGCCCCACCAGCTGACAATGTCTGGCCGACGGTATCCCAAGGAGGCCCTGTCTGTGGGAGCATACAGGATGATCGGAATGTGATACCGGCAGGAGACGTTCCATAAGTACCCGGACCCAAGCCATGTAGGACTTTATATGTTGTTACTAAAACCTTGAATCATGAGGACCCAGATTGTTGGGGACAACATGCTGACTCTGTAAACTGCTGTAAAGCACTGTAAAACTGTATAAAAGTCTATTGCTATTTTTCACAAGTAAAAAATGGTAGATAGGGACAGAAATATAGCCACAGGCCTAGAAAACAATGACAGTGTTAAGTGTGGTCGAACGGAGCTTCCAGGGCTCATAATAAATGAGACATTTATTTTAAGACTCTTCTTCAAATCTCTGCACAGAATTCTATACAATATGCAATAGTCTAAACAATAGTCTTCAATAATATGAATATAGCATATTCCATTGTATGGCATTATACTTCACACTCTGAATATATAGTGCTCAGTACCCAGATGTGCCTCTTTCTAAATGCTTTGAGAAATTCCACCCCATCATCTTGAAACAATATCTCCAGTTTGGTTTGGGAGAGAGAACAGTAATGCCACATCAGTCATTAATTTGGCTCCTGTATGTTTCCGATCTATGATAGCTTGATGCCGACAGTTCATCTTTGCTTTAACTGCTTTAGGCAGCTTTTAAAAGTAATTCACTTCCTGTTTCCATTTGGAATTATGACAGATATTTTAAGTGCTTAAGAGTAAAACCGCGTGAAATGAATTGTATGTAATTAGACCTGTCCCAAAACAAATTACTAAGTCAGAAACAAAACATTTTTGAATATTTCTTCAGCCTTTTGGGGGACTTGTAATAGAAGGAGGGAAAACATATTTCTTCATTTAAATCAGTGCACCAGCACAAGTGTAGCATAGCAACTGTTAGTAATAAGCTAACTAAAAAAAAGTATAGGTCGGGTATATTATGATTTTTTCTTTTAATGACACTTTTTCAGTGTCATTAAATCCACACATATACTGCACAAGTACATTCCAACCCCTTGAGAAGAATTTGATACATACGAAGACCAACATCAGCTAAAAAACTGGCAACTGTGGCTTCACATTGAACAACAGTTCATTTAGTGTTTGCTTCAAGTTATAACAGCACTGGAAAAACGTTGCTTATGACCATTTTTCACACTTACGGACTTTGTAGCATCCCTGTGATCAAAATTCAGATGCTTAGTTCATACTAATGACAGTTGCAGTGTCCCAAGGTTTTAACAAGCAAAATAACTATACACACACCCATGTGGATTATCAATATACATATACATACACACAAATACATCCATACTCCATATACTTATGTTAATGTATGAAGTTGAAACTTAATAAATATATAAATGATACATGATAGATAGTTTACTTTACTGTCATTGCACCTCATACAACGAAATTAAATGCCATCTTCAGTGTATATTTATAACTATAAAAATAAAACACAAACACACATCCTTCATATTCTATACAATCGAATTGAAAACCCAATGTTGCATTAATAGATAGATATAAATCTTTATTAAATTTCAACATCATACCTTAAAATACAAACTAACTCCCCGAAAAAGGGAAAGTATCCTTATAGAAAAATTATTACTTTCATATACTTATTTATTTTATTTATATCCCACCTCCTGTTTGCCCCACAACAACAATCCTAGGAGGTGGGGGAGGGGCTGAAAGAGATGGACTGGCCCAAAGTTTCCCAGCCAGCTTTCATGGCTAAGGCAGGACTGGAACACAGAGTGTTCCAGTTTCTAGGGTGGTGCCTTAAGCACTAGCCCAAACTGGATATATTGAAGTAACATCCCACTCAGTGTTATGAAATGTGCATAAATACAATTTTCTGTTACCTTTTTAGGACAAAAATCAATTTTTGTTTTATTGTTGCTTTTCCTTGTAGCTTATAATCATAGCTTTGAAGAATGGCACCACCTATTGGCCTTCTTCAACCTGACATCTTATCAGAAACTCTGAGAACTGCAAGCCAAATAAATTTAGACAGCGCTGAACCAGGAAAGTCCCTACTAACTACAACATGTGACACACGCACTGAACATAAACACACAGACCCATGACAGTCTACCATTTGAAAATATTATGTATTGCACAATTTCCACGTCTGCCTAATTTCCCGGAGAAATTTATCTTGCCTTTTCTTATTGAGGAATTTGTTTGCATTATGACTAATTTGATCTATTTTTATACTGGCACAGCCCTCTTTGGTGAGGCAATTTGCAATTTGTTGAGACAAATGCAGCAGGACGCTTGCTGGTGTTATTGATGATCATAATGCTGATTGTAATGTAACTTTATTTATTATTTTATAAACATTACAGCACATTCCAAATCATTATTTCTTCAGAGACATTTAAGATCAACCTATAAATGTAAGGTGGAATGTAATATCTAGGCTTCTTTTCAATTGTAATCTTTCACTGTAACTAAATTAATAACTCAGGATTTGTAACATTATCTGCTAATGAAGGTTTCTAGCAACAGAAAGTATCCCCCAAATTTGCTCATGATTTGTTCCAAAGAGATGGAAAATGTTCATGAAGTGAGAAATGAGCTGGTACTGTTCAACAAATTTAAGGGGCACCCAAGGAGCAAGCAATCAAGAAATGCCTCCCTCCCTCACAGAGACTCTCAGATGCCATGTTGTGTCTATAAGTCAGGCCATGGTCTTCCCTGGGATGTCCTATGGAAGTGAAAGTTGGACTTCGAAGAAATAGGACAGGAAGAGAAATTGATGGTTTTGAACGTTGATGTTGAAGGAGATTCCTGCAAATTCCTTGGACAGCCCAGAAAACAAGCCAATGGATTATTGAACAAATCAATCCAGAATTTTCATTCAAGTCACAAAAGGCCACAATAAAATTTATTCTACTTTGGGCACATTATGCAAATACCTAGCTCTCTGGAGAAGATTCTAATGCTGGGAAAGGTGAAGGGGAAAAAAAAGAAGAAATGACCAGCAAGAAAGTGGATAGACTCAGTTATGGTGGCCACAGGTACACCATTAGAAGACCTGAAAGACCAGATTAGAGAGAAATTGTCATGCAAGAAATCTGCTTGCTAAGAGTCAACACCTTGATGGCACATGATGGATCAAAAAGAACATGAACTGGTATGTATATGGAACTCAGCTCACACAACAGGAATCACACAACTGATATAATAATTTAAAAAAAAACAAGTAGCAAAATGTTAAGAGTAAAGCAAAGAAAATCTGACTGACCTCAGAGTATCACAAGGAATACCTTAGTATGTACAGGTAAAAATTGCACCATTGATTGAGATAAAAATATTTTGAAAAGGATGGCTTTATTTCCTTGCTAATGAATGTCTAGATGGTAATATTATTTTCACAATGCACAAATCCCAGAATGGCACAACAAAAACTGCCATCATATGGTGCACATTTGTGATATTATAACATTTCTCCTTCAAAAACATTATTTTACCTTGCTAACATTTTGTCATTTTCCCCTATTTGTAAATATCTTCTGAAGTTCTGCAGACGTCACTTTTGTTTAACCACTTTAAATACTCTGGTGCCTTTAACATAATTATTAACTTAGTCCATTTGTACACACCTTTTAAAAAGTCAATTCTAAAAAGGAGTTTGTGGGATCCACCATCTAGATCTGTCCATTGTAAGGACATGGTATTTTAGATATTTTTATTGCAAGAGTGAGTTAGGAGAGGACCCACTTCTTACATGTGTTATTAAATTATTCATCTTCTTTAGCACTTATTCTATGTCTACTAAGTTTTCTTAGTCTACTTGGTATATATTTTTATTAAATAATATGCAAAAAATACCTCTCATAAGCATGCCAATTGGCACACTCAAAGAACTTAGATCCTTGCAGAAAGTATCTGCTTGGTTAATATCTGTTATATAACTTATAATTTTGTACCTAATAATACTTACCTCCCATTTACCTACCCTATGCTTTCTGGAACTTCCTTTGTCTTTTTTGAAATATTGTATAACATTGGCTATTTTCCAATCCTTTAATGTAGAGGCCAGTTCTACAGATAAGGTGCATATTTTTATTCAAAGATCAACATGTTCACATTAGAGTTCCTTAAAATCTCTCAGCTGTTTTTACTGGGCTGCCTACTCATTGCCAGTATTCTCAGCAATCATATCTCCTTTATGTAAAAGGTAACTAATGATTAATTAATCTTGACTGGTCAGTTTTTAACAAGCTATATACCAGTTCAGGTAGAATCAGCTAGTAGTGTACAGATTAATGCAAGGCTTGTGTGTCCTCTAAACTACCCTTTCTGTGCTGTTTCTTAAATGATTAACTCATTGCTTGATCACACAATACTCTGATGTTAGCATCAGAAGAATATTTACATAATTATGAAGTGTTTTTTCAATCATGTTATTATTAAACAGCAGGAAATGACAGCAGGAACTCAATCAAAAAAAGGAATGGGACTATTCGTTTGTGAAATTAACTTCCTGTAACATTGTTATATTTTCCAGGTTGTGTGTAATCACTTTAACATCTATGAGGATGATTCTGAGTGCTTCCCCACATCTTCAGCCATAAAAAAATTACAAATGATATTCCTCAAAATAAACAGTGGTGTTTCTCTTGAAGTTCAGAAACATGCTTCATTGATAAGGTTTGCAAGTGGCCATCCTTGCTTTTTCCTTCAAAAAGCAAGACCATGATCATGGTTTGCTTAAACTTATTTCATTGAATAAATCATGATTGCCTAGGTTTGCCCAACATCCACTATAAACCATGGTTTAAGAATGGCAATAGACTAAGTCAAATTCAGACAACCACATCGTGTCTTAATGTATATTATGAACTCAGGTTGAACAGGGATGCCTAAGGAAGTAAAAAAAGTCAAGGTGGCAGGCACAGCTGTACAACGGAAACCTCATTTCCTTTTCAATATGTGTGCAATGACATACAAACAAAATAAGATAGCTGACATTTCCCTCATTCTGAGAGTTACTTTATTGTTTTACTTTATGATATTATGCTGATACCATAAAATCAAGCTTTTAGTGTATTATGTTTAATGTTTTTCTATCTCCATTTCCACAGAAAATAATGTATTTAACAATTACAATTATCCAAAGGAAACATGAAAAGAGTGTTTATGTATGTGTTAGAGTCAGTTTGGCCTACTGGTTAGGGGAGCAGGCTAGAAACCAGGAAACTTGGCATTCTAGTTCCAACTTATGCATGAAAGCCCATTGGATGACTTTGAGCCAGTCACACTCTCTAATCCCATAACATCAGGCTCAGGCCTCAAGCCATTGGGTCAATTCCTGTTGCAACCAATTGATTGGTACTTGATTGACTCTGAAAAAAATGCAGACTCTCCATTTGTGGGAAAACACTAGAAAGGGAAAAATATGTTTATGTTTAGGTCTTATTTTAGTGAATCTTTATTTCCTGACTTGTCCTGAACATGCATGAACCTGAACATGCATAGAATTGTGTTGACGGATATATAGAGAAATATGAATTTGCTCTAAATATTAGAATTGAACGAAGCCTAAGAATATACTTTACAATTCAAGATAGCTGAGATTTCACATCATGATAACTCACGTTTTTTTTTATTTACAACAATTCAGCCATAAATTGGTTTACACATCATGCTGGGTACATACAACATGCTAAACCAAAATTGAGCATACTACATTGTCACGTAGTACACTGTTGAACCATGCTGCCATTCTTGGTCATGAATCTTTCCCATCTTTCAAAGATCTATCTAACTTGCAAAGATCTAGATCTATGTTCTGCCCATTTCTGCGACACTCCGGACATAAATCCAACCCTTCAGTTCTTTCAGAAGTTCCTCAATCACTAGGAACATCATCCTTTCCCATTCATCTATAACACTGTGCAGAAATGTGGGCAGCCTCCCAAAATTGTAGAATGGGCGGTTTCATTGTTCCACAAGCAAGCACTTGATGCTCATAGGCAAGTGTTAATCACCATCTTTCAAATTTCACAAGCTTGGAGTTTTACAATTTTGTATGGTAGAATGACTGCTCAGAGAGACACAGGGAAGTGGAGCAATGACCTGAATGTAAGGGCTGTCGGTGTGGTTAAGAGTCAAACAAACGTCAAGAAAGAGAGAACACACAGCTTATCTGGATGTTGCTGCTGGCTGGGTAGGACCATAGTTACAGCTCGGCCAGCAGGAAAGGTGTCTGTTTCTTTAAATACCTTTGTGGGATTACAGCTATGTCTACAGCTATGTCCACAATTAACCGCACTTCCTCCAATAGCTACAAGAACCCAGGATTTGAGGTAAGTCTAAAATGGGTTGTTTTTTGTTGTTCTAGAAAAAGTTCAAAAACTTTAACACAGTTTCTGGGAAGCACTGTCACCTGCTTTGCAACAAGCAATTCTTTAATAACAAATAAACTTGCTAAAAAAAATCCTGTCAGTGCAAATGCTCTTTTCTCAAAGATTGGATACAATTACGCCATTGTGAAGAGATATTCCACTTACTGTGTTTTTCCCCACCTTCCTGGATTATTATATCAATAGAACAAATTAGTCCTACTCCTGTTTGACTTGGGAACTGAATTAGTTGCAAGTACAACTTTTAGATACATTCTGAACTTATTTAACCTATTTGGGGGAAATCAGACTTCCAGTTTAAATCACATTGCACAGATTGTAATGATTGTGGTAGCAGTGTTCATTGCACAGCGTGATTGTTTTGCAACACGCAGGTATGTATAATTGCATCTTTAAGTATCTTGTTCCATTGTACCAATGTTATCAACACTAATTCGCATTTACTACAATAGTACCCATAGGGACAGAAAATATTTACATGCAAAATGCTTCAGTAGTGTAACTTCCTCAACCTGGAACTTTCCTGGTTGGTTAAGATTACAACGCCCCAAATTCCCCAAATAGCACAATCAAAAGAATTCTTCAAGTTGCAGCTTACCACATTTGGATGACACTTGAATGGGAGAGACTGATTGATTAAATAATTCCAATAGTTTTTTTAAACAGTCTTCCTTGCTTTGATGGCACACTGTCATAACTGAGGACATTATTTTTATTTTAGCATATCTGGAACATACAAAGTTGGGGGGAAATCTACATAGGAATTTCAGTTAAATATTTGTATCTATATTTGCTGCCATCTAATGGTTACCTGGAGTTTTGCAAATCAGTTATACTAGCAACTTTTTTTTTTACTTTTTTTTAGACTCAGAGTTGAGTTGTCAAAAATTGGCTGTTGTGGGTTATAAAATGCGATATCATTTTATATAGCACTTTATAACCCACAACAGCTCAACTTTTTGAATTAATTTACACATGCACCCAGTCCTGGGTTTTTCCTCCAACAGATAAACCACCTTTTTTATGAGAACTAAGTATTTCTCTGTGTTAATTCTTCCTCTTTAAAAATACATTACGAATGCTGCCATAAAGATCAGTGTTCAATCTAAACACAATCTCAGTAGATTTATTCAATCTATGTGTGATTTTGAATGAATATTCAAGTTGCATGAATGCTTCTCAAAATTAATAGCAGCTCTGGAAGGACCATCAGAGTCAGCACTGTAGCTTGCAGGTGTAAAGGTTCTTTCACAGTTGAAGCAAACTGATACTTGATTTGGGACAGAAGCTCTCAGGGGTTTCTTAAGACCAACTTTGTCCTGACTGTGGAAAATATGCACATGCATGTTCCCACCCATATACCATATGCAGAGAATTTTTCTTTGGCTACAATGAACCTCTTTATACATGATTGCTTTCTAAGTGGCTGTCACTACTTCATAATTGTTACTTAATTATCTGTAGTAACTTGCAGTCAAATCTTGGGAAGTTCCCACACTATGTATCTCCATATGTTTTCTTATATATCACTATTTTAACAAAAAAACAAAGGGTTTGATTCAAAATCCAGTTTATACTTGCCATTCCTCAGAATAACTTCAAATATTTTTTAACTCTTTTTGTCAATGGAAAGAAAGAAAAAGTGGTGCACATTAAACAGTGTTGAGAATCTAAAATAATTGTGATTTGAAAATACTCTTAAAATATGGCCTGATGAATTAACTGGAATGTATGTCAAGATTAATTTTTGAACAACTTGTAGAAAATCAAGAGGTTCAGATTTTGATGGGAACAAGTGCATTTAGGAAAGAAGTTTTCTGCTGAAATCTCATTCTAATCTAAATTGCATCTCCTCCCCGCCCCCCACCAACCTCACTGGTTTCTACATCTAGTTAGGATACTTCCTAAATATTTGGACTGTAATTACAATCAGCTAGAATTCTGGCTGATTTATTTCACAATATCTGGAAGAGACGAGGCCAGATGGGAGAAGACTGAACTAACCCTATCATAAGATAAGGGGGGGACCCCAAAGATAGATACCCAAATCATGTTTCAATTTAAAGCTGGTTAAAAAGAAGAAAATTAATAATAGGTTAGCATCCCAGCTTGATAGAACCTTTACTCTGAAGTAAGGTTTTCCTTGGATCTCCCATATCCTTTTGGCACCAAGTTAATTTCTTTGATTTTCAGAGATGTATAGATTAATCATTAAAATTAAAACAAAGACTATCAGTCAACACTAATATAAATGTGTTCCAGTTTATTTATTCTAAAAAATAAGTAAAAGAATTTATATCAATCATCCAGTGGCACTTAGCTGTTTTCTTGTGTTCAAAATACCGCATAACAGCCCCTATGAGTTATTATCAAGCTTAACATGGACAACTGTGGGATGTAGGAAGTAAGAAGGATTTGGCAGCCTTTTCTCTTTTTCACCTTCTTCCTCATAGGTGTTTGTTATGAATTATTTCTTAAAATCTTCATTCCCACTATTACTCAGCTTGAATTGGAAGTGCCATTATTAAAATAACTGGGTAGCACTACCACATGCAAGAGGAAGATTATTAGGCGATTGATGAACCTTTCTCTCCGCCCAAAAAACCAGTTTGCAATAGTGTATATGGTAATTTTGAAAAAAATATTTGGCAACAATCCAAAGCATCCTGATCCTGGTAGTTCTTGACTTACCAGCACAGTTGAGACTGAAATTTCCATCGTAAGTTGGTACAGTTGCAAAATGAGTCCTCACCTGACCAGATCTGATTTTACTGTGGCAATTAAGTGAATTGCCATGGTCATTTATGTGGTTGTTAGCTGAATCCAATCTATTAATGTGAAATACCAACATGATGGCACATAATCAATAATCAAAAAGTTTGTTTGATGAACTCAGGTAATGCCAGACAACTTGCAGGTTCAATCAGTAGCCAATGTGACTTAGAAAATTGAATTATCCATGAGTCGATGAAACCTGGGTAGCGTGTGTGAAAAAATCTATAATTGTCATGTTTCCATAGATCATGAAAGCAGGAATTGAAGCCCAATACATCATATTGTAGGCTAGGGATGGCAAATTGTTCTGGACTGAAGCCTGCCTATAGTACTGGATTCTCCCAGTCTGCTATGACTGGGGAGAGGGAGGGAGAAACATGACATCACTCCAGAATCAGTTGGTTTCTGTACTGTGCCTTGTTTGTGTGGTCTGTGTTTGTTTCTCTCTACGTAGTCTCTGACAGCTTCAGGCAATGACTGAGTCAGGACCCATAGCATCAGTCAATCTAACACAGGGTAGAGATGTCTAGTTGGCTATCGTCAGCATATTGATGATATTTCATTTTGTGTGGGCACATCACATGACCTCTCCCAGCAGCTTCACAATCATGTTAAATAGTGCAAGAGAAGTGATCCCTGGCACATTCCTTCCTGAAATGCTTCAGATTCAGTTAACCTAATCCTGCATAGCTTTTCTCCGATAATATCACACTACTAACTAGAGCATACAAAACATTTGCTAGACCAATACTTGAATACAGCTCATCAGTCTGGAACCTGCATTACATATTGGATATTAATACAGTCAAGAAAGTCCAGAAATATTTCACGAGAAGAGTTCTCCACTCCTCTACTCGTAGCAGAATGCCTTATGCCACCTGTTATGTATGTAGGTTTAAATGTTATTGGTTTATTTGAATTGGTCTTGTAAAATGTCAAATGGTATTGGTTTAAATAGTGCGGGAAGAAACCCTGCACTCCCATTGGCTAGCAGCTACGGCTGCCGGCTATAAGAAGCAGCCGTAGCCTTACCCGGACAGGTCCGTTCGAGCTGTTGTCATTAATAAAGTCTTTTGCTGGAATTCTCGCGTCTGACTCTTCATGCAAACTTAACACTGGCTTAAGGATGGGATTTCCTGAAGAGAAGACGACACGACGAACAAGCAACTGAGCGAGATGGCTGCGCTGAACACCCCCAGCACCGCTCGATCCGGGCGACGGAAGACTGGGAATCGCAGACCGGTTCCACATGTTCCTGGAAGGGAACGATCTCGGCATCCCCGAGAGACGGAAGAGGGCGGTCTTTTCACACACTGCGGTCCGCAGTCTTCAAAATGGCGATATGCTATGGAGCAGCAGAATTGAAGGTAAAGAATGGCCCGAATTAGAAAGACTTTAAGAGCCCATTACGCTCCACAAGTATCGTGCCTCATTAAGAGACACGAATTTTACCGGCCGGATCAAGGGGATAGCGAGAGTGTTAATGACTTCGGGCAAGCTTAAGGGACATTGGGGTGCTTGTGACTTTACCAACGAGAAGAGGCCATGCGTGATCGGTTTGTTTTGGGCCTTAAAGATAAGATCTTACAAAGCAAACTGTTAATGAAACCAAAATCACGCTTTAAAGAGGCTATTGAAGAGGCTGTTTCAGCAGAAGCCACCAAGTCCTCAGCTGCGCCATGAAAAGATTAACAAGGCCTCGAGCCAGGCCTCAAGCCATTCTGATGGGGAAAAACTCAACAACTCATTGCAAACAAATAGACTCTGATTCGATAGCAGTGAGAAGAAGAGGGATTTTAAGCTCAGAAGAAAAGAAAAGACTCTGAGAAAACAGGCAAGGATCCTTTGCAGAGGCTGGGGGGCCACCCCACTGAATGCAAGTTCTTTGACTCCATTTGCTCACGCTAGAGAAACGGGGCCATATAGCCAGAGTCTGCAAATCATCCAGAACTCCACCATTCAGGAAGAAATTTTGAGGAAGATTTTAAGCCCAACAATTTAATTGGAAAATGGGGCTAAATCCAAAAGCAAATGGCAAGAGTGAAACTCACCAAACAATATCCATTGGTCAGTCTTCACATTTAAATAGCAGAAAAGTACATGTGAAGGTGTTTATTGAAGGGAGACGTGCCACATGGAAGTGGACTCAGGCTCTTTTTTATCTATGGTGTCATGGGACACTATACACAGACTCTTTCCAAGAATTCAGAAAAACATTTCCAGAAGCAAGCACTGACCCTCAAAGACTACCAAGGGAACAAGATTCCAGTAGTTGGAGCGAGGGAATTCAACGTGCAGTTTAAAGGCCACACCAAACGCTGCCACTGACCATCGTGGACAAGGATCGCCCAAGTTTGCTGGGACTTGAGTGGTTCAAGCCACTTGGCATCGAGGTGACTGGCATCCATCACGTGAGCAGTTCTGACTGGGAAGAGTCCTTGAAGTCTGAGTTTCCAGAGGTCTTCAGCAAGGACTGGGCAAGTATATGGGGACCCCTATTGCTTTCAGTTTAGACCCCAAGGTGCCCCAATTCGTTAAAGCCCAGGAGGGTTCCATTTGCTTTAAAGGAAAAAATTGATGCACAATTAGATAAGCTCATCGCCAAGGGGTTTTGGAACCTACTGACCACTCCAGATGGGAAACACCCATAGTCACACCAGTCAAGGCTGATGGGTCAGTGAGAATCTGTGGTGACTACAAGGGGACACTTAACCATGCGCTGCAGCAGAGCGCATACCCTGTACCTGTTGTGCATCATCTGCTCCATTCCTTGGCAGGGGCAGTATTTGCTAAACTGGACTTAGCTCAGGCATATCAACAATTAACAGTTGATGATGCCACTGCAGAGGCACAAACAATTGTGACTCATAGAGGTGCCTTCAAATGTAAAAGACTACAATTTGGAGTAAGCGTGGCACCTGGCATTTTTCAAAGTCTTATGGAAAGAATGTTGCAAGGACTGCCTGGGTAGTGCCTTATTTTGATGATGTGTTAATCTCTGCTGAAAATGACACTCAGCTTCAAGAGAGACTCAGAGAAGTCCTTACCAGATTCAGAAAAGCAGGTTTGAAAGTCAAGGAAGACAAATGCACTCTCAAAACAGACAGAGTTGAATTCCTGGGGTACATGATTGATAAACAGGGCATCCACCCCACTGATGCCAAGGTTAAAGCGATCAAGGAAGCCCCTAAACCTCGTTGCAAGTCAGATCTGCAAGCCTTCCTTGGCCTTATTAACTTTTATCACATGTTTCTACCTCACAAAGCATCTATTGCTGAACCCTTACATCGCACTTGATAAGAAGGCTGCTTGGGGGCTGAGGGAAGGAACAGTCAGCATTTAACAGTATTAAGAGACTAATCACGCCTGATGCTGTGTTGATTCAATTCTCTGAGAATTTACCTGTTGTTCTGACTTGTGATGCATCCCCTTTTGGAGTGGGGAGGTTTTGAGCCACAGGCTTCCCAATGGCCGGGAAGCCCCAATTGCATTCTACTGCGACGCTGTCCAAAGCAGAGAGGAACTACAGCCAATTGGACAAGGAGGCTTTAGCAGTTGTTGCAGCTGTTAAGAAATTTCATGAATATCTGTATGGCAGGTCATTCACCATTGTTACAGATCACAAACCTTGCTTGGCATCGTGGCAGGAGACAAACCTACACCTATTATCCTGTCACCAAGAATGCTGAGGTGGACTGAATTTCTTGCAGCCTACTCCTACAAACTGATTCACAGGCCTGGCAAGGACATTGGACATGCTGATGCACTGAGTCGTTGCCCACTACCTTGCCACAAGGAAGACTGTGAACTTGAGACTCACACTTTTTCCTGGAGACCGCTGCTAAGCTTCCAGTCCATGCTGCTGAGATTGCCAGAGAATCTGCCAAAGATGCTGTGTTGGCACCTGTTATGGGCTGGATTAAGAAAGGTTGGCCTCTTCAAGATCTACCTCACTTTGCTCAACCTTTCAAATCCAGGCAAACTGAATTATCTGTATTAAGAGGATGTATTTTGTGGGGTAACAGGGTGGTTATTCCTGCAAAACTGCAAAGGAGGTTTTGGAAATGTTACATGAGGGTCATCCTGGGATTGTAAGGATGAAAGGTTTGGCCAGGAGTTATGTATGGTGGCCAGGTATTGACAAAATGGTTGAAAACTGGGTTGCATCTTGTCCCAATTGCCAGGTAGTCAGGCCTGCCCCACCTCACGCCCCACACACAGGAATGGGAATGTCCTAGGGGCCCATGGTCTAGAATCCACATTGATTTTGCAGGTCCTACAAGAGGGCACACGTTTCTAGTAATTGTTGATGCATACCCAAATGGCTAGAGGTTATTCTCATGACTTCTACTACTACTGAGGCTGTTATCAAGCAGCTCAAAGCTCTTTGTAACCCATGGGTTACCAGATGTCCTTGTCTCTGACAATGGCCCTCAATTCACGCCTAACATTTTTGAATCCTTTCTAGCTCAACAGGGCATCAGACATGCCCTTACAGCCCCTGGCACCCCTTCGCCAACGGCGCTGAACGTGAGGTGCATGCGCTTTACAAAGAAAAGCTTCAGCAGCTGGGTCCTGGGACATCTCTGAGAAGCTTGAAAAGCTTCTAGTGTTCAGCACATCACTCCAGCCCATCAACTAACTTGTCCCCAGCAGAGTTGTTAATGGGCAGGAAACTTAGGTCTTCCCTTGACCGACTTCATCCCACTTATGCACCCAATACACCACTGGATTCCACTTCCATAAGTTCTTCTTTCAGTGTGGGAGATTCTGTCTATGCTAGGAACCTTACAGGTGAACCTTTGTGGATTCCTGCTGAAATAACTCACATCACTGGCCCTCTTCTTACAGGGTTCAAACAGAGGATGGCCTCCTCTGGAGCAGGCACATTGACCAACTTAGATCCCGGTTCACTCAGGAACATCGCCCCTCTCTCTCTCTAGGTCCCTCACCTGATGTCTCTTCTAGGGGAAGGGGAGGAACAGGAGGAATATCAGCAAACAGGAATCAACCCTTGTGTAACGAGCCATTGCGGCAGGAACCATCCCAACCCTGTCACAATGCCAAGATCCATCCTAGAAGTAGAGTCATTACGACAGGAACCATCCCAACCCTGTCACAATGCCTAGATCCATCCTTAGAAGTGGAAGATTGTACATCACTACCAGATTTGGGTGTTGACATTGGAATGGAGATGGGTTGGGAGGAGAGACCAGATTCTAACAGTCTAACAGGGTCTTTTCACAGGAAGTCCTAACAGGGAAATGTCAGCAGACACATTTCCTCTCACTGGGTGAGAACAATAAAGATTCTGAACCAAGGTCTCAACGTGACACGTAGAGCCCCACCTATTTAAGGAATACATTAGATAGGTTGTTGGGGTTGTATGGACTGAACCTAGTGGGGAGGTGTTATGTATGTAGGTTTAAATGTTATTGGTTTATTTGAATTGGTCTTGTAAAATGTCAAATGGTATTGGTTTAAATAGAAGGGAAGAAACCTGCACTCCCATTGGTTAGCAGCTACGGCTGCCGCTATAAGAAGCAGCCCGTAGCCTTACCGGACGGGTCCATTCGAGCTGTTGTCATTAATAAAGTCTTTTGCTGGAATTCCTACGTCTGACTCTTCATGCAAACTTAACA